>OU342746.1:115956194-115992517 GCA_910589775.1 Avena eriantha | reverse complement strand
TAGGAAAAGGTTGAATGGGGTAATCCACAAAATCGACTTTGAAAAGACCTACAATAAGGTTAAGTGGTGTTTCCTTCAAACTCTCAGAATGAAAGGTTTCTTTGCAGAATGGCTTGCTCTGATCGTAGTTTCGTTTTCCGAAGGTAATGTCCCCATAAAAGTCAATGATGATGTTGGTCGCTATTTCTAGACGAAAAAAGGATTACGACAAGATGACCCCATTATCACCCATGCTATCTAACATAGTGATTGATATGTTAGCTGACATGATTGAACGCGCAAAGGTTGATGGACACATTTATGAGTGGTTCCCCATCTAGTGTGATGGTGGACTTTTCATCCATAAATATATCGATGTCACAATTCTATTTATGGAATATGATCTAGAAAGGCAAGTAACCTGAAATTAATCCTGCCAGCCTTCGAGCATCTTTTGGTTCTTCAGATTAGTTTCCATAAGAGTGAATTGTTTTGTTTTAGCGAGGCCCAGGACGAGGCCCGCCTGTACACAAAGTCTTTTGGCTGCAGGCAAGGCTAGTGAAAGGGCATTTCCCTCCCTAAATGGGTTTGATATTTGATGATGACACATGTGTCAGACTAATCGTTTGCTAAGTGCGTTTCAGACTCTTTTATTGGCATGGCATTCGATGCCCCTCAAAAAGCTCAATAGCAAGACATTGTTTTTCTAGGTCCTTTATTGTGTCGTAGGAAACCGTTTATGAAGAGGGGGTCCTGGTGTTGGAAAGTTTGGGTGGAATCAACTCGGCATCTTTTGGGACCATCTAGTTTTGTCAATGGTAGAGAAACTGAGCGTGAATTCTGTCCCTGTTGGTATTACCCATGCAGTCAGTACCAACAGTAGTACCGGTACCGGAAATTCCATCCAGTACTACCGCTTGGAACCGGTAGTACCGCGGTGGTACCGGATGGGTCTGAATCTGTTGGGGGGATACCCCCGGGTAGGGTCACGCCGGGGTATAAAGGCCGAGTTAGCCGAGGTATGGCAAGGTCAAAGCAGGTGCTGGCCGAGTCACCTCAAGGCAGGCCGAATCACGGGGTAACCCGGACCAGGGATGTCCACCTAACTGGGTCTCAGCCGACTTATGTCGTATGTCGGTAAGATGTATCTAACTTGTATGCAGGTACAGGTGTGTGGGCCGATTAACCAGGCATGATCCGGGATATATCAAGCTTGCAAGAGAAGGAAGGTATCTCGCTGGTCAAAAGGTGACCACTGTACGCAGAGCGTGAGCGAAGCGGACAGAGGCCAGTACCCACCGAGGCGTGGCCGACAAAGGTGACGATGCCTATGTCGAATGACGCGGGCGCCGCAGAGGCTCACGTAGCCTCTACAGGGATGACGCTGGGCAAAAGCGACCGGGTTGGCTTACTATTTTGGGAAGAGGCATATTCCCTGAATATGCCTCCACGTATGCCCTAATTGGAGACCTAGCCACCCCTATATAAGGAGGGATAGGGCCTCTGTAGAAGAGGTTGGTCTTTACTGGTTCAGTTCTAGTTTCCTGAGAGCTAGCTAGTGGTGAGAGTAAGAGAGTTCCTATTTCCTCCTCTCCCCAATATAGCTCAAGGAGCACTTGTAAACCTTGGAAGTGAATCAAATACAAAGCAACTGTGTGTGGAATCACCACATTATCCCTCCCTGGATACCTCTAGTGCATTTAGTCCCCACCTTTAGCCTATCCATGGCATGTGTCGTGACACCACCACGACAGTTGGCCCACCGTGGGGCTAGCGGCGCTAGTAGGAGTGAAGATCCGGATGGGAAACTTCGGTCGGCACCGGCGAACGCATCGTCTCCAGGCTCGTTCAGTGCTTTGGAGCGCTGGACTTCGTCAGCGACAACGCTGGCTGCTTCAGCAAGCGTCCTCTTCCGCGCAACGGCCTCTTCGTCAAGCTCGGTGCGCACAAGATCTACGTCGCTGTCGATGTGTCGTGCGTTCATCCACGGCACGTCGTTGAGGGAGGCGAGCCACCCCTTAGCGTGGCTCGTGGGGTGTGTATCACTCGCTCCCCTGACCGCACCGAGGTGATGATGACTGTGCCTGACGCTGGCGCGAGCAAGGATCCAGCACCAGATCCAGAGGTAACACCAAAGGCACCAAGGAAAAGTAGGGGTCCTCCACTAGAGAGGCCAGATAATGTGCTGCAGCAGGCGATGGATAGCTTGGAAAATCCAGTAGCAGTAGTAGTAGTATCCGGCTCAGGCACAGGTCGAGCTAGAGGAGACTAGGCAAAAAATACTAGAGGGTGCAAAAAAGTTAGCCGCGGCTCAGTAGTCATTGAACATGACACTGCGTGAGTACGCAAAGGCAAATAAAGTAGATGCTATAAAAGTAAAAGGGAGAAACCTCATTAGTGAAATGAACAAAGAAGGTGATACTAGGATTGAGGAATCAGAGAACTGTCTGTCCGTGGGGCTGCCGAAGTATAGTACCCCGCAGAGAACCTCAGAGCAAGATGCAGCTGCGTCCGAGCTAGAAGGTTTGACGGGTGAGGCCCGGCAAAGACAACAAGATAGGGTCAATGAGTTGGTTCGGATCGCGAACAGACAAAATGAAGAACTGCTCAAGGCTAACCCGGAGAGAGCGGGGGCCTCCAAGATCGTTCATTCGGTAGTGGGTAACCCGGAAAAATCAGCTGGGGCTGCGTCGTCTCCACATGGTGGTCCTAGGAGAGAAGAGGTAGTAACCTCCTCCAGGAGGAACAAAAAAATAGTCCCGTATGACCCGCAAGGGCAGGGAAAGGAAAAGAAGTGCAGATAAATGAGGATCGAAGAAGTGTGAGCCGAGGTGAAGCTGGCCGAGGTAACCGCGACCAAGGCAATGCCGGTCAGAGAAATGGTGTGAACGGCAATGCCGGACAGCGCAACTCGACGGGTGCAGGGCAACCGCAGGAGCGGAATATACCACGGCAAGATCGCAGTGCCGGCCGAGGTATGCAACAGAGAGCAGCTCCACAAGAGCAAGATAGATACAATGATGGCGATTCGGAAATGGTGAATGCTGGGTATCCTAGGCCGGACTATCACGTGATAGGGTCAAGATTGGGAAGCAGGAATTTGATGCCTGACGATGCTAGGTTAAAACTAGATCGGCTTTACATGTCGGAGCAGATTGAGTATCAAGGTCCTCCGGGTCCAGCGTGTTTTGGACCCCGGATCATGAAGGAGCCTCCGGTACCTAATTTCCAGTTACCTAGAGGCACCAAGACATATGAAGGCAGCACAAAGCCGGAGGACTGGTTGATTAACTATGCGACAACATGAAAATTGCTACAGGCAACTTGAGATGGGCTGTGAGATATGTACCCCAAATGCTGGAGGGGCCAGCGAGGGTATGGCTAAACAACTTGCCACCTGGAAGTATCAACTGTGGATTGATTTTGAGGAGATGTTTGTCAGTAATTTCTCAAGCACGTATCAGAGGCCGAATAGGCCACAGACCCTAGCAATGTGCAAGCAAAAACCGAATGAGACAGACCGTGAGTTCTTAACCCGGTGGTGCATAGTGCGAAATTCATGTGAGGGCGTGATTGAGTCACAAGCCATAGCTTGTTTGCACAAGGGTGCAGATTTGCAAGCATGTTGTGGCAAAGGTTGCAAAGGGACATGCCAACTACACTGGCAGAGACAATCCGGATCGCTGATTCGTATGCCTTGGGTGATCCCACTCAATCTAGGCTAATGTCAAGCGAGTCAAACAAGGAGTACTACCAGCGAGATGGAGCCGGATCATCCTGGAGGAATGATTACCGGGGTAAAAGAAGAGATGATAGACCGGATTACCGGTACAGTTCGCAACAAGTTGCTGCTGTGAATCAAGATCAACCCGGAGCAGGAAGCAATCAATGTCAGAAAACTGGAGGGCATCAATGGACCCCAAGGATGATGGCAAGAAAACTTGGACGCCAGAGCAGAAGAAATAGTGGCAAGAAAAGAAGGACCGTCCGAGGTATACTTATGAGGCGATGCTGGATCAGCCGTGTAAATTTCACACGCCAAATCCAAGTAACCGAGCAGGTCACACAACCAGGCGGCAGTGTGAGTGGATGCGGAAGATAGAACAAGGTGGTTCGGGGAATGCTCAGGCACCTCGGAATGATCAACCTCGGCAGGAGTTACCCCGGCAGCAATTGCTCTCCAGAGTGAACACGCAACAGTTAATGTTGCCTCCCCCTGCGCCGAGGTATGAAAACCATGAGAGAAGGGATGCAGTGCATCAAGTGGAAGATCAGCATCAACCAGATCAAAGGTACCCCAGAAATAAGGGGAGAAATGAGTACAGAGAGCATCATCAGAGTTACTGTGTGTTCACCACAGAAGAGACAGACAGAAAGAGCTTGCAGCGCCGACACATGGAAGTTAATGCGGTAATGCCAGCGGTGACGAGGTATATGCCTTGGTCGGACCAGGAAACTACCTGGAGTATCAAAGATCATCCTAAGCTTATGCCAAGTCCTGGTTCGTATGTGTTGGTGTTGGACCCAACGTTCATTGGGCCAAACATCAATGTGAGGTTCTCAAATGTGTTGATTGACAATGGCAGCAGCATAAATATCATGTACTTGGACACGATGCGCAAGTTGGGTATCTCGGAGAACATGCTCCAAACTACAAAGACAACTTTCCATGGCATTGTGCCAGGCATTTCGTGTGAGCCCATTGGCAAGGTCCGGGTTAACGTGTTGTTCGACACGAGAGATAACTGCCGGACTGAGAATTTGGAATTCGAGGTTGTCAATTTGGAAAGTGCGTATCACACATTACTCGGCAGGCCAGCCCTGAACAAGTTCATGGCAAGTACTCACATCAGTTACTTGAAGATGAAGCTACCCGAGCCAAATGGTGTGATTACCATAACTGGTGATTTCCGACGTTCATTGAGTGCGAGCCAGCCGGGTCTAACCTGGCCGAGTCACTCGTGATTGCGCAAGAGAAGAGAAAGATCTAGGAGGTGGCGGCATTGGCTCAGTCCGTGCAGCGGTACATGCTGGCGCTGAGTAAACCGCATGGTAGTGTCTCATTCCAAGTGACAGAGGATACCAAGAAAGTGCCTATTGATGATATGTTCCCAGAGCGCACCGTAACAATTGGTGCCAGGTTAAATGACAAATAGGAAAGCGAGCTCGTCAACTTCCTCCGTGAGAGTCGGGATATTTTTCTTGGTCCACATAGGACTTGCAAGGTGTTCCGAGGGAGTTGGCCGAGCACTCTTTGAATGTGAGACCCGGAGCAAAGCCGGTGAAGCAACCTCTCCGCCGCTTCGCCGAAGATAGGAGAAAGGTCATCGGAGATGAGATAGCTCGGCTCCAAGCAGCTGGATTTATCATGGAAGTACTTTACCTGGATTGGCTGTCTAATCCGGTGCTGGTGGAGAAGAAGAAGGATGATCCAAACGTGGCAGTGGTTTGGCGTATGTGTATCGATTACACGAACCTGAATAAGGCATGTCCGAAAGATCCATTCCCATTGATGATACATTGCAAATGTATCTATCACTTTTGATGTTCCATGCTTGGTTTTATCCACTTTCTTGTGTTTTGTTCCAACTTTGGAGTAATTTTCATATGATTTCTTGGACTAACCTATTAACAAGATGCCACAGTGCCAGTTGCCTGTTTTCTGCTGTTTTTGGTTCCAGGAAGTCAGAAAATGAATATTCTCAGAATTGGACGGCACAAAAGCCAAAGTTCCTATTTTACCGGAAGACTCACGGAGCCAGAATACGAGACAGAGGAGGGCCAGGGCCTGGCCACACCATGTGGTGGCGCGGGCTAGCCCTGGCCGTGCCACCAGGTGCTGTGGGCCCCTGGCACTCCACCGACCTTGCCTCTTCGCCTATAAGAAGCCTCCCGATACCAAAACCCTAAAAAGTAAGGCCTCCAGCCACGAAAAGTTCCGCAGGGCCGCTGCCACCGAAGGGGAGATTCGGGGGACAGAAAGTCTCTGTTCCGGCACCCTGCCAGGACGGGGAAGTGCCCCCGGAGCCATCTCCATCGATCTCCACCACCATCTCCATCACCATTGCTGATTCCCATGATGAGGAGGGAGTAGTTCTCTCTCGAGGCTAAGGGTTCTACCGGTAGCTATGTGTTCATCTCTCTCTATGCATGATCATAGTGTGATCATGAGCTTTGTAATCAATTAGATCTTGCTACTCAAGTGCTTAATATATCTCTGCTCTCCCCATGTGTGTGAAAGTGACAGCGTGCTCACCATGGTGGCACTTAGGCTAGAGATTACAAATACTTGTTATGAGTTATATTTGGAGTTGTATGTCTTTATGAAATTGTGGTGTTGTTGGACTCATCTAGTGGGGTTTTCTAGATGGGAAAGGCTTACTTTGAGGTGTGTGTTATACCTACCATCGATTAGAGTTTCCAACCAGAGAGTAGTTAAGAGTAGTATCATAAAGAAGATGATATATTTATATGAGAGTGTTCACTAGTGAAAGTATGATCCCTAGGCCTTGTTTCTAAACGTTGAAACACCGTTTGCAACTAGATCTGTTACTTGTTTGTTTGCTTCCATCTTTATTTCAGTTTTCCTTTAGTCTCTTTCACGCCATCAAGCTATTTTCTATCACCATTACCACTTGTGTTTCACTATCTCTTCGCCGAACTAGTGCACCTATACACCTGAAAAGTGTATTGGGTGTGTTGGGGACACAAGAGACTTCTTGTATCTTGATTGCAGGATTGCTTGAGAGGGGATACCTTTGACCACTTCCTCCCTAAGTTCTAAAGAAATAGTAGGAATCCCCAAAATGGCACACTCCCGAAGAGCTATATACTCTTTTTGTTGATCAAGGACGATAAACCTTGGGTGATCCACTTAAGGGAAAACTTGCTACTGTTCTACAAACCTTTGCACTTGGAGGCCCAACAACTGTCTACAAGAATAGAAGTGCGTAGACATCAAGCTATTTTTGGCGTCGTTGCCGGGGAGGTAAGGTAAAAGGTATTCACACCGGAGGATTAAAGAAGAAGAACCTTCCACGACAAATGCCTATTTCTGGTGTGAGTGCTCGAAGTTATTTCCTTTAGATTCTGCAATTTTGTATTTTTGTTTCTTGTTTTCACTAGTTAGGCTTAATGGAAAACAACAAAAAAATTAGAGAGCTTTATAGTATTTATCTTGAGTTAGGACATGAAGTGTTTGAAGAGAAAATTAAAAAACCTATGGAACTTTATTTGCATGCTAATAGAAATGTTGTTAGTATGAATTCTTTGGACACCATTATTGCTAATGCTATGGAAAAGTCTAGGCTTGGGGAAGCTAGTTTTTATGAAAATGATCTTTTTAGTTCTCCAGCATTGGAAGATAGCTATTCTATTGCTTATGATGATACAAAACCCCCAATATATGATGATTACAATGATGAGTATGATATTTTCAGTCCACCTACTATTGAGGAGAAATTACTTATGATTACAATATGCCTCCTATATTTGATGATTATGGGTGATGAGAATAATAATGATAGCTATTTTGTTGAATTTGCTCCCACTATAATTAATAAGAATGACTATGCTTATGTGGAGAGTATTAATTCTTTTATGCATGTGGCTCATGATAAGAATGTTTTATGTGATAGTTATATTGTTAATTTTATTCATGATTCTACTGAAATTTATTATGAGAGAGGGAAACATGGTTTTATGTTTCTCAACAATATTAAGTTTTCCCTCTTTATGTTGAAAATTTTGAAGTTGCACTTGTTTTGCTTTCCTATGCTTTTTGCTTTGTGCTTTCATGACTTGTTTCTTTACAAGATTCCTATGCATAGGAAGTGGGTTAGACTTAAATGTGCTTTGAATTTGCTTCTTGATGCTCTCTTTCACTTCAATTCATATTTCTTATGTGAGCATCTTCTCAAACTATCATGCCTAACTTAAAGGCGTTAAAGAAAAGTACTTATTGGGAGATAAGCCAAAAGTTTTAGATGAGTCTTGGAAGTTATTACCTCTGTAATAACCGCTCCTTATCCTTTTTATTTGCTTTTTGTGCCAAGAGTAACCTCTAATGAGAGAGAAGTAATGATTGGGAAAGTTGCTGTCCCGAAACAGATTTCTGTGCTTCACCGTAAACATTCGTGTAAAATCTCTGTACGTCATTTTGAGGCTTGAATTTTCATGCTTCTTCCCCAGGTTGTTATCTAACTTTTTTTAGTTCAACACTTTTCGATTTGAGCAACGGAAAGTCTTCGAAAAAATTCGTCTTTACCTGCTGGTCTGTTTTGACAAATTTCTGCCATTTTCTGCATTTGCTTCTTGTTGGTTCCTTTTGAGTTCTTTTGGGGAATTGAGCTTTTTGAGGGAAGTTCTACAGTAGCTAGTGTTCTAATAGAAGTTTATTTGGTGTTGAAACTGAACCTTAAGACTTATTTATCTTGAGTGCACTAATGTTGCTAATAAAGATTGTGTGAAGTTTTTTATGAAGGAAAATTTCAGGTGTATGGAAGGAATGAGTAATGAGATGAAGGATGGACTAAAGCTCAAGCTTGGGGATGCCACGCGTGTCACCCCAAGAAATATCCAAGAAGTACAAGTGTCAAAGCTTGGGGATGCCCAAGGCATCCCCTTCTTCATCAATAAAAATTCCAGGTTTCTTCCAAACGCTTCATTTTTATTGTTTCATGCATAGTTGTGTTTTTCTTTGAGCGTCTTCTTTTTCGTTTTCATTTTGGTTTTTCGTTTTTTTTGTTTTCTTAGTTTGCTGAATAAATTGGTTGGACCCCCTCTTTCATACATTGGTTTGCAAATAGTTTGGTTTGGATTGGAAAAGAGTAGGAAAGTTCATGCTTATGTGGTAAAAAGAGCTTGTTTTTTACTGTGGCCTATGCTTTGTCATGCCATGCTTGATATTGTTTTGGCTTTATGCTTAGTATTCTTTGCTGTAGCATGACTTGTTATAAACAATTGAGATTGCTTAATGTGCATTGGATGAATCATGCGTTGTTTTAGCATATTAAAGCATAGTATAGTGGTATTCTCCTTTGATGCTTTATTTAGGTTGACTTGGCACATGCTCACACCATGTTATGACTATCTCAAGTCACCATAGCCTTTATGATCCTTTAGTTTTCAACTTGTAGTATCACTTTATGCTTTGATCAATGATGTTTTGTCGCTCTGCATGATTATGGCCATTATTGCTCTCTTAGTTTGTCGCTCCCAGTCTTTTGATAGCCTCCACCACCAAGTATGAGTTCCACTCATGCATCCAACTCCCTAAACCAAGTTTTTTCAAAGAGTCCACCATACCTACCTACTAGCTTATGCTATTCCAAGTATATTCATGCTTTTGTTTACCTTCCAAATTAAACTTGTTGTGAGAAAACTAGTGATTAAAGCTCTCACGAACTTGATGGCACACTTTACCTTTTGCATCTAATAAACTTGAACCATTGGGTCCTTCTTTGTTGCGTATATGCTTGCGCTTTATAAGTTGAAATTAGCAGAACCATGTTCATGGGGAACTCTTTCAACATTGCACTTGTACTTTGTATCCCGTTGATATCATGTTCTTTTGCATACGGATCCCGGCAGTGTGAAATAAAAGTGGAACTTGTAAGATCATGGAGTTTGTATGTGTGTTAGAGAAACGCCTGGGCCGCTAGCCTAAGCCATGCCTAATCATGGTGGAAACTTGCAGCATCACCATAATGAGCACTCTATGAAGCATCCTCAATAAAAACCTATGCAAATAGCAAATAAAAAGATAGCTGAGATGCTCATTGTCTGCTTGCCTTGTCATTTTGATTATGGGAAAGCTCCCGTATCATGTGCAAGGGGTACCCCGTTGGCGGTTCTTAATGATACACACATACTTACAATGACAAGAGCTTACTCGTGACTGAAGTTGAGTAGCATGAGGATCGGTCTTCGTAAGTAAGGGGCATGAGATTTTTTTTATAACTTGTCAAGCATATCCTCTTAGTTGTGTCCCTTTAACCTTAATCACCTTCAAGATTCTTATGATAGGGGCAATGTGAGCTGAAAGCTACAAGTACCATAATTGTTGGAAGCTCTTTATGAGACTTGAATCCCTACTTCCTTTTATAAAGGCTTTTCTTGTAGCATCCCAATTGTTTAACAATTGTAATGCTACTTGTCCTAGTAAGATATTGGCTACTTATATATATTATTGTTGCATCCTAAATATATCATGCTCATGTCATCATGCCACCTTGCATTTGAGCATCATATAAACCCTCTTTCTTTTGGTTTTTCTCTCATATGCATTATTAATTGTATTTGCCTCTTGATATTGTATTTGGTTATTGATATATTGTTCAAATGCCCAAGTTGAGTGGGGGCATATCTTTTATTTCCATTCCACCACATTTCTCTTCCACCACCTTATAATTCCACCATCCCATTAACAATGAGATTGTATTTCTTTTCCTTTGATATTTTAATTCTAGCTCATGTAGTTTGGGGTGGATTAAATCCTCTAAATTCTTGTGCTTGGGTTATCTCCACTTCTTGGATATGCATAAGAATAATGCCATAATATTGATATTGTTTTCACAAAATAAATCATGGCCTTATTATTTTTGCATGGGCCATGCACAATTCTTCACCACCTTTTACTCCTTTGGTTTTCATTTGATTTAATGGGTCCTATCTTGGGGAAAACCATCCCCTACCATTCCACCATCCTCATAGTCTCATCCATATCTTTTCTTCTTAATTTGGTTTTATTCATGCATGATCATATGAGAACTTTTCCACCTATTTTTTCCTTCCTCTTTCTTTCTTGTTTTTCTTCAACATTGGCCCAAGCAAGATCAAGCTCCATGGTCCTCCTTGTTTTGGCCTTATAAACAAAAATTAAAACCTAAATGCCTAATAAAAATCTAAACCTAGATTTTCTTTATTATTCTTTTAAACCTAAATTACACCAAACCCTAACTCTAATCTTCCTTCTCTCTCTCTCTACCATGAGGAACACCTGACCCTCTCTCTCTCCTTGGCCCCACCTCAGCTAACCCTAACCTCCATCTAACCCTAGCTATGCCCTAACCCGAGCCCATGTCTAAACCTAGCCGAGCTAACCCTCTCCTCTCTCTCTTTTCTCTACCGGCCGAGCTAGCCCCACCCTCCAGCCTCCACGCCGTCCTGGTCCACCTGCAGCCACCCCTACCTCGCCCTACCTGCCCAGCCGAGCTAGCACGTGCCGAGGAGGAGGAGGAAAAGGTGGCACCGAGGCCACCTTTATCTCTGCCATTCCCCGCCTGCCTCCCTCCTCTCTCCCTCTCGTTTTCCCTCGCCACACGCCTCTCCTGCATCCCCAGATCCGCCCCAGAGCCACCCCTCTTCTTCTCCTTCCTCCTCTCCGACCACAACACCTGCCACCGTTCGCCGCCAGCACCACCTCACCCTCGTCGATCTAGCCGGCGTGCTCGTTGTGGCGGTAGCCTGGGAGACCGAGGCGACCACCTGGCTACTTCCCGCACGCGTCGTCGAGAAGAGAAGGAGAAGCCCCAGGAACGCCGGTACCGCCGCCACCCGACGCCAAACCCTAGCCGCCAGTGCGCCAGCCCCTCGCCGTTCCAGAGCCTCCCCGGCCGATCCAACACCACCGCCGAGCCCCGCGGTGAGTCCCTCGACTGCCCTGACATGCTCCGCCTCGCCATACCGCCCTAGCCCCGCCGTTACTTTTGCCGAGCGCTCTCAGTGCACGCCGCTCGCCGGTGTCTGCAGCCTCCCCGCGCCGCGCAGAACCCTAACTAGGCCCCAGCCCCTCACCTATCAGCTCCCCTAGCCCGCCGCAGTGGCTCCGCCCCCTCAGCGCGCTCGCCCGCATCCCGGGTTCGAATCCCCGCTCCGCGCTGCGCGCACACCGCCGTCAGACCGTGACACACAAAGAACAGTATCGGGCCGTGGTAAAATTACAGTTAGCCCCCCCTTTTTTTTCCGCTCGCAACCCGCGCTCCTAGCGACCCCACAAGTCAGCCGCGCTAGTACTTTTGTAGGAAAGCCCCTCTGCTTTTTCCGGCGTAACCCGCGCTCCAGCCCCAGCCCCACCTGTCAGCCCCTGCCTTTCTCACCGCTGTCACGTGGGTCTGCGCCAGTTGGCCCACCCCGCAGTCGCACAGGCTAGACAGACCCGCGGTAACAAAAGTGTTTTCGCGCGCGTGGCCCAGTCAGCACAAGGCCCACCCGTCAGTGGCTGTGGCTGGATCTGACTGAGTAAGAAAAGTTTTCTGGCTGTCTGTTTTTATTTAAACCTTTTTCAAATTGATTTAAATTCAAATTCAAATCAGATTTAAATAAAAATATTAAAATACAAATCCAAATAATACATATAATATATGTTTTGGAATCAGAAAAATGTGAGGAATTCAAATATGCCCTTCAAAATATATTTTGAACACTTTAAATTTTCGAGTTGATTAAAATACAATAAAATGCCCTTTTCCTGAATTAATCAATAACTTTTGTTTTATAACTCCAAATTTAACAAATAATATGTCTAAATCGATCAGCGCGACGAGCCCGTTCTATCTATGCAGTCCTTGTTCTGAATTGAAGCATGCATCATGTTGATATTAAAAATCTGAACTGTTTATGACAATAAAACTTGGTTAATTAAATAATAAAGTGCTTTCTTTCTTGTATTCACCCCTCACCTTGCCATGCTACTTTAATGCCATGCAACTTGTGCATCATTCATCATGGCATGCTGTTTGTTGTCGCATTTTAATTCCTATGCTTGTGCACTTTATTTATTTGGCCCTTGTTTGTTTGGTTCTTCTTCGAATAGTACGCCCAGCAGGAGAATTACAGGAATCCCAGGATACTACCCAGATCCATCTCTCACTTCAACGAGCTGCCAGGCAAGCACTACCACATGCTTGGCCTACATACAGTACCTATTGCCTCAATCTTATCTTGCATCATCGAGTCGCGATTTGCATTAATGAATCCCAAGTACTGCATAGCCTTTACTTTACACCCCACCGAACCTTGTTCCTCCATCCCATGAGCATTACTACAGGAGTTGTTTGAGCCATGCGAGTCGTAGAGAAAGCTATGAGTAGGGTATGTGAGTGTCTGATGAATAACGAGGGTACCTAAACAACTTAACCTGAGTAGTATTGGGATAAACTAATGAAAGAGGCACCGGTGAGCAATATCTGCTATTTGGATTTTCATGCTCACTTGTGTCCCGTAGGACCCTAGTACTTGATTCCTGTTCCTTGACTATTCGCACTATCCACATCCGGGAGGCCTTATGACCCCCCTGAGCCAGAGCTTGATTCATTCCTATTTCTTGGGGCCACAAAGTAGTTTGGGGCTTTATTACTATCCTGTACTTATGCCATGTTACTATTTTATTAAGATTGTGCGAGGAGCACCTGTACTGTTTAAGAATTGCGGAGTGTTTTCGCGGTATCGACAAGCCCAGTCACATTTTCGGGTTCCTAGTCGTTTACAGCCATTGGCGCAAACCTTGGTCCGTCTCGGAGCCGGCCAACTTCGTTGCGGGTAGCTTAATGGGGTGCCCCCCCTGAAATATTTCTGAATCATGTGATTACTTTGTCGTGAATGCCTCGTTGGGTTTTGATTTGGTTTTCCGAGGTTGATCGAGTGTGTGTTTGCTATTCGTGCACCCCTACAGGGTAAATCTTTCTGAAAAGCCGTGTCCGCGGTTATGGACGACTTGGAGCACAGTTTCTCGATCATAGACAAGTATAACTAAAGTACGCTTTTAAATTGACTAAGTACTTGACTAGTAAATAGTACAATACTCATGGAATGGTTAATAAAACTGCCAACGGATGATGGGGGTTGTTCGTCTGCTTCCTCGCTGATAAGCGAGGAGGAGGATGGATCTATTAATTATACTGTTATAACTGTTGTTCTTATTCACGGACGTCCGTCTATCATTGGTTAGGCGGATGGTTAGCGAGTATCTGTAGAATTGTTAGGTATTGTCTTTTGCTGCAATTGCGTCACCCCAGGTTGTGTCCCCTTTAGCGGCATAAAGACTTGCTAAGTACCCCTAGGGTCTCACACGATAAATTGTTTGATTCAGATGAATAGGTGTACCCGCAAGATGGATACTGGGTGGAAGAGACAGATGATGTGGCAACGATCATTCGGTGTAGAGATTCCGGGAACGGGGATCCGTGTGATCTGTGGGCAGGATGTGTTTATTTATGGGGCATCTTATGCCAATTTGATTCTTATCCGTACTCGGATCTTGTTTTCCGCTTCCGCCTGATACTCTGATGTTGTGATGTATGAGGAGCTATCCTAAATTATTATATCTATCTAGGACATTTGGATCTTGCCGTATGGCGTTGCAATATTTCTATTTCTTTTAGATGGAATGGCTCTGAGGACTGTTGTATGTGGCTGCATACCATACTCATTTGTGTATGTAGTTGATCCCTTCGCCTGCCGATTACGCCGCTCGTTCTTGTCCCATTGTCTGGAAAGTGGTTAGGACGGCCGGAAGGTCTATCGTGAGTGGCCCTGGGCCCCACCGTCTATTTTAAACCACTTTCGTTCAACCAGGCATTAACTAAGAGCGTAATTCACCGAGGGTAGTTACATTTCTTCCACCATTATATTGAGTCTCCCCCTTCTATCTTTATGCACCTACTTTGAGAGCATAGTGGCCATTCTTAGTTCTATGTGCATTGTCCCAAGACTAGTTGATTGATGCATAACTTGATATTGCTTGTTTTAAACTATTGTATCTAGTCACTCTTATGAACTTTGAAGGTGTCCTATGCATTTATATTTGCTACTCTAATTGAGGGACAAGCTGAATACTATTATGCTATGTTTGCTTTATGTGAAACAAACAAACGTCTTGCAAAGCATTGTTATTCATGAATCTTTTGTTTGTGCATTTTCATGTTGCAACATAGTTTTCTTTGCCTTATTGTTAGAACTTTGTCTTTCATGTTATGATTGAAGTATTATGATCCCAGCTTTGAATGTTTTGCAAATACTTTGATCAAGTCTTTGATGGTGCATGTCACCTCAAAAATTATTCTTTCTTTTTATCACTTACCTACTCGAGGACGAGCAGGAGTTAAGCTTGGGGATGTTGATACATTTGCAAATGTATCTATAATTTTTGATGTTCCATGCTTGGTTTTATCCACTTTCTTGTGTTTTGTTCCAACTTTGGAGTACTTTTCATATGATTTCTTGGACTAACCTATTAACAAGATGCCACAGTGCCAGTTGCCTGTTTTCTACTGTTTTTGGTTCCAGGAAGTCAGAAAATGAATATTCTCAGAATTGGACGGGACAAAGCCAAGTTCCTATTTTACCGGAAGACTCACGGAGCCAGAATACGAGACGGAGGAGGGCCAGGGCCTGGCCACACCATGTGGTGGCGCGGGCTAGCCCTGGCCGCGCCACCAGGTGGTATGGGCCCCCCTGGCACTCCACCGACCTTGCCTCTTCGCTTATAAGAAGCCTCCCGATACCAAAACCCTAAAAAGTAAGGCCTCCATCCACGAAAGTCCGCAGCGCCACCGCCACCGAAGGGGAGATTCGGGGGACAGAAAGTCTCTGTTCCGGCACCCTGTCGGGACGGGGAAGTGCCCCCGGAGCCATCTCCATCGATCTCCACCACCATCTCCATCACCATTGCTGATTCCCATGATGAGGAGGGAGTAGTTCTCTCTCGAGGCTAAGGGTTCTACCGGTAGCTATGTGTTCATCTCTCTCTCTATGCATGATCATAGTGTGATCATGAGCTTTGTAATCAATTAGATCTACCTTGCTACTCAAGTGCTTAATAGATCTCTGCTCTCCCCATGTGTGTGAAAGTGACAGCGTGCTCACCATGGTGGCACTTAGGCTAGAGATTACAAATACTTGTTATGAGTTATATTTGGAGTTGTATGTCTTTATGAAATTGTGGTGTTTGTTGGACTCATCTAGTACTCAAGGTGACAGTGTGGGGTTTTCTAGATGGGAAAGGCTTACTTTGAGGTGTGCTTTTATAGTCCTACCATCGATTAGAGTTTCCAACCGGAGAGTAGTATCATAAAGAAGATGATATATTTATATGAGAGTGTTCACTAGTGAAAGTATGATCCCTAGGCCTGTTTCTAAACGTTGAAACACCGTTTGCAACTAGATATGTTACTTTTTTGCTTGCTTCCATCTTTATTTCAGTTTTCCTTTAGTCTCTTTCACGCCATCAAGCTATTTTCTGTCACCATTACCACTTGTGTTTCACTATCTCTTCGCCGAACTAGTGCACCTATACACCTGACAAGTGTATTGGGTGTGTTGGGCACACAAGAGACTTCTTGTATCTTGATTGGAGGATTGCTTGAAAGGGGATACCTTTGACCACTTCCTCCCCGAGTTCGATAAACCTTGGGTTATCCACTTAAGGGAAAACTTGCTGCTGTTCTACAAACCTCTGCACTTGGAGGCCCAACAAATGTCTACAAGAATAGAAGTGCGTAGACATCAATTGCCAAGGATAGACCAAGTCATAGATTCCACTGCTGGGTGTGAACTGTTGTTATTCATTGATGCATATTTGGTTTCCACCAGATACCTCTGAACCCAAGCGATCAAATAAAGACTGTGTTTATCACCCCATATGGGGCTTATTGCTTCACACCATGCCATTTGGTTTACGTGATGCAGGGGCAACGTACCAAAGATGTATGCAGAAATGTTTACATGACCAAATTGGTCAAAATGTGCAGGTATATGTGGATGATTGTTGTTATAAATACCAAGGAAAGCAAAACGCTCCTTGACGATATCAGGCAGACATTCGCGAACCTAAGGAGGTCCGAATGAAGCTTAACCCGAAGAAATGTACCTTCGGTGTCCCGGCTGGAAAGTTACTTCGGATTTCTTGTCTCCAGCCGAGGTATCGAAGTTAACCCTACTAAAATCCGAGCCATAGAGCGAATGGAACCGCGGAAGTGCCTTAATGATGTCCAGAAGTCACTGGTTGCCTGGCATCCTTAAGTCGGTTTGTATGTCGGTTGGGAGAAAAGGCACTGCCTCTCTATCAACTGATGAAAAGTCGGACAAGTTCATTTGGACGCCACATGCCAATGAAGCCTTTATCCAATTAAAGAAGATGTTAGCCACTACACCAGTGTTAGCTTCTCCACTACCAAAGGAGCCAATGTTTCTCTATATAGCCGCAACCAACCGAGTTTGTAAGTGCAGTAATTGTGGTAGAGCGCGATGAAGAGGGTAAGTCAGTGCAAAGACCAGCATATTATCTGAGCGAGGTATTATCGGCCTCAAAACAAAATTATCCCCATTATCAGAAGATGGCATATGGTGTGTATATGGCGGCTAAGAAGCTGAAGCATTATTTTGAAGAGCACCCCATCAAAGTAATATGTGAAGCCCCCATATCCGAGATAATGAGTAACAAGGATGCAAGTGGAAGGATTGCAAAATGGGCAATTGAGCGAGCCCCTTATGCGCCACAATATGACAGGAGAGAAGCAATCAAGTCTCAGGCTGTGGCCGACTTTTTTGTGAATTGGGCCGAGGTGCAATATGAGCCACCATTGCCAGATCTAAACTACTGGAGAATGCACTTTGGCGGGTCAAAACAAAAACCGGGTTAGGCGCCGGAGTTGTGCTTACCTCGCCCAAGAAGGACCAGCTAAAATACGTGCTGGAGATCCACTTCACAGCATCAAACAATGTTGCAGAATATGAGGCACTTGGGCATGGGCTCAAAGTGGAAAAGAAATTGGAATACGTCGGATCCAATGCTTCGGTGACTCGGATCTCGTAGTCCAGTAAGTCTCCGGACAATGGGATACTTTGGATGCAAACATGGCACTGTACAAATTTCATGTGCAGAAGATATCATGGTACTTTGAGGGATGTGAATTTCACCATATACCTCGAGTGGAAAATGAAGCTGCCGACGTATTGTCGAAGCTCGGATCAACCCGGCAAGCAATCCCACCAGGTGTAGCACTAGAGCACCTCAGAAAACCCTCAATCAGACCATACCCAGAATCCGAGTCAATTTATATCCCGGCAAAGCCAGAATTAGAAGCTGTGCCCATGGACATTGACGTGGGAAGTGATTCACGAAACCCGGGGACTGCTTCGCTAGACCCGGGGACTGCGCAGCGTGATCCGGCTGAGGTTATGCCGGTGGATCAGATGGAAATTGATGAGGATGTGTTCCCAATGCGAGCTATACCAGCTTGGGCACTGCCCATATTTCAATTCCTGAAAGATGGAACCTTGCCCGGTGAGGAGGTTCTTTCCAGGCAAACTCAGAGGAGAGCAAAAGCATACACGATCATCAATTCCGAGCTATACAAAAGGAGTGTGACAAACGTTCTCCAGCGATGTGTTGACCCGGAAGAAGGGCTTGACATCCTCCGAGATATACATCAAGGGGAATGTGGGCATCATGCCTCATCCAAAGCATTGGTAGCAAAAGCTTTCCGTCATGGGTTTTACTGGCCAAGTGCTTTGGAACAAGTAGAAGATCTGGTAAGAAAGTGCAATGGCTGTCAAAGATATGCTACAAAGACACATATGCCAATGTCGGAGCTCAAGACCATACCAATTACTTGGCCATTTGCCGTATGGTGTTTGGATATGGTTGGCCCCTTCAAACCAGCAAGAGGGAACATGACCCACATCTTGGTCATGGTTGACAAGTTTACAAAATGGATTGAGGTGAAGCCAATAGGAAAATGTGATGGAGCTACTGCCGTGACATTCCTCAAAGATATCATCTTGAGATACGGTTATCCTCACAGTATCATAACAGATAATGGCACAAATTTTGCTAAAGGAGCATTTGCGCGATTCTGCCGAGATAAGAAGATCCGGCTAGACGTAGCCTCGGTAGCTCACCCCACATTGAACGGACAAGTGGAAAGATCCAACGGATTGGTGTTATCCGGGATAAACCCCGGCTCATTGAGCCGCTGCAAAGATCAGCGGGGTGCTGGATAGAAGAACTACCAGCGATACTGTGGAGTTTAAGAACAACTCCGAATCGATCAACAGGCTATATGCCATTCTTTCTGGTATATGGGGCAGAAGCTGTATTACCAGCCGACATAGAGCATGAGTCGCCTAGGGTCACCCAGTACACAGAAGCCGAAGTGCAAGAAGCCCGGCAAAATGATGTTGATCTGCTGGACGAAGCGAGAGAATTGGCATTGTCCATATCCGCCATATATCAGCAAAATCTCCGACGCTATCATAGCCGGAAAGTAAACCCCCGAATTTTCCGGGAAGGTGATCTGGTACTCCGGTTAGTACAACATACAGCTGGCATGCACAAGTTATCCCCCCCATGGGAAGGACCTTTCATTGTGAGCAAAGCATTGCACAATGACTCATATTATCTCATCGATGCAAAACCACAGGAGAAGAACAAGGCAGACAGGTCCGACGAGGAATCTAAGCATCCATGGAATGTAGCTCTACTTCGTCCGTTCTACACTTAGCAAAGAAGTGTGTGTATCCGAGTCACTCATATGTCGGTATGTATGCCGGCAATGAGCTTATCAATGAAATCTTGGCACCTCGAGCAGTAACTTGGGGACTGCCTTAATAATATTCGTTGTCTTCTGTATTTATTATTTATGTGTCGGCTGGCGTAAGTTGCTTCTACCTAAGCCGGATTAGTAGTGTGTGAGCACCAAAAACCTAACTCTTCGACTTGCTGCTGTCCAACAAGATTTGGCTTCATGGCAAGCAAGAGAACAAGTTTGGAATTGCGTAGCACATGAAAAACGACTAAGGAAAGGAACTTAATCGAGCCGACGTTTGTTTTTCGGACTAACCTTATGCTTACTTTATGTTTACTATGCTGAATTATTTTGAGCTAATCCTAAAGTTTCCAAGTATTGTTAAGTCAATTTTTGAAGCTCGGACTCGTAAGTCATAAAACCGAACCAAGGTAGACACGAGCCGAGCCAAGAAATTGGAAGAACAAGAAAATGAAACTCGGGGACTACGCCCAAGTTAATCTGGCAAAAAAACTTAGTAGCAAAATATAACTTATGTGCTTAATACAATTGCACCCGGCATACCGGGGATCTGATAAACTTTAAAATGTTTTTAATCAAGGAGCAGCAGGGGGAGGTAACTCGGCACCAGCAGGTGGAACTCCAGCCTCGGCTTCAACATCATCTTCTTCTTCGACGTCTGAGGCTTCGTCCTCTTCCTCCTCACCCGAATCATCTTCAGCGTTTTCGTCGTCGGCGGTGCCAAGGAAGCTTGGTCCCTTGTTCCATTGATGAATGGGGGCGTATTGAATGAGGCTATGGGCGCAAGCCTTGCGCCGAGCTATCCAATCCGGGTCATTGGACCACCTTGATCCGGTGCGCATGCGCTCAAGGAGATTGAGGTTGATCTTCTCATACCACGTAAGCACGTAGTGGAGAACGATTTCAGCTCCAGCGCGTCTAGCAGATTCCCTCCAAAGATCAAGCTGGGTCTCGCACTCCATTAACTTGGCAATAAGAGCAGCGGCCCCCTCCGGAGTATCTTCATCAGGCCAAAAGGCATTGAAGATCCGGACTGCCACATCTAGGATGTCCTTTCCATAGTTCTTCACAATTTCGACACGAGAAGACAAGATGACCAACAGGTCCTCCATGTCATAAGGAATTTCTTTAGCGCCAGGAACAATTGGGGTACCTTGCTTCTGGCGGAACTTGGCAACAGCAGCAGTTGGAATGGCATTACCCTCCGGAAATTTGTCTGAAAACAAGACAAGTGAAGCGAGTGAGGAAAGTTGACTCGGAGAGATTCATGCCGGCTGAAGGAAAAGAACTTACGAGAAATGTGGCTGTGGATCCGGGTCAGCTCCTTGGTGCAGTTATCACGCCTCTTCCGGAGTTGCGCAAGTTCGGCATTCGCCGACTCAAGCTTGCTGTCGGCCTCCTTCAGCAGTTCTTGGTCCTTGGCAATTTGAAGGTTGATACGTTCACGCTCTTCAGTAAAGTCTTGGCCAGCCTTGTCTATCTCGGATTTGTGGAGTGCCTTGAGCTTCTTCATGTCTGCCTTAAGCTTGGCAATTTCTTCATCCTTGGTCCGGAGGAGGGCGAGCTCATCATCTTTCTTCTTGAGTTCATCCTAGTGCTGCCCTGCTTGTTCGAGAAAATGCAGCATCATATCAGGCACGGGAACACTATCTTCAAGAGAGGCTGAAATAGTTTGTTGACCCGGCAAAGCCGAGGTATGAATATTTGGCGAGCCAAGAAGAAAAGGAGATAGAGCACAGAGGAAGGCTAAGAAAAAATAACTTACCCTTTATTTGGTCCAAGTTTTTTCTCATGAGGATGTTCTCGGCCTCCACTCTAGCTGCCAAATCCGAATATAAAGTTAGTTCGACGGAAAAAGACGAAGAGAAATGGGAAAAATGCCAAGGAGAAAACTTACCCCTTTTCTCGTATTCGGCAAGAAGCGTAGTATGTTTTGCACGCAGCATCTTGTGAGTGTCCAAGAGATGCTGAAACTCAGCGCTCCGGCGATTGGTGGTCACCTGAAAAGAGTACAAAAGGATAGCTTAGTCATGTGCATATTCGAAGTGTACAAAATCCGTGCCAAGTGGAACTTAACCCGGCTCTAGGTGTGTGTATATTCAAAGTGTACAAAATCCGGGCCAAGTGGAACTTAACCCGGCTCTAGGTGTGTGCATATTCGAAGTGTACAAAATCCGGGCCAAGTGGAACTTAACCCGACTCTAGGTGTGTGCATATTCGAAGTGTACAAAATCCGGGCCAAGTGGAACTTAACTTGGCTCTAGGTGTGTGCATATTCGAAGTGTACAAAATCCGGGCCAAGTGGAACTTAACCCGGCTCTAGGTATGTGCATATTCGAAGTGTACAAAATCCAGGCCAAGTGGAACTTAACCTGGCTCTAGGTGTGTGCATATTCGAAGTGTACAAAATCTGGGCCAAGTGGAACTTAACTCGGCTCTAGGTGTGTGCATATTCGAAGTGTACAAAATTTGGGCCAAGTGGAACTTAACCCGGCTCTAGGTGTGTGCATATTCGAAGTGTACAAAATTCGGGCCAAGTGGAACTTAACCCGGCTCTAGGTGTGTGCATATTCGAAGTGTACAAAATCCGTGCCAAGTGGAACTTAACCCGGCTCTAGGTGTGTGCATATTCGAAGTGTACAAAATCCAGGCCACGTGGAACTTAACCCGGCTCTAGGTGTGTGCATATTCGAAATTACTAAGGAGCTACACTAATTCTCTAAGGAGCATCCGGCCGAGTAACAAGTTACTCCCCCGGAGGCTCGGGGACTAATGGTTATATCACTAATATCTAGTACATGTTAAGGAAAAGGCGAAGTAACGTACCTCCATCATCCGACCTGCAAGGTTGATTGCCTTAGCAGCGGTGTTCATTTGTGCAGCAAACTCGGCGAGCCCGAATTTCTCCGGGAGATCGTCATTATGGACAAACTCCGCCTTGTTCCAGTTGTTAACAAACTCGATCAAGGTTGGAGGATAACGTTCGCCGCTAAGCATGTGGGGCTCAACCAGACCCTTAGCATGGGCTTCCCTCCGTTCAACCTGGGCAATAGCAGGGCTAGTGTGCAAAATGAGTTGCGCATCAGCTGGCCCGGCAAAGGTGTCCTTTGTCAGTGGGGTCTTCTTCGAAAGCATGGACGCAAGTGTACGCTGTCCAGCCTCGGTAAACGTTGTCTTGGCAGTGTCAGGAGCCTTTTTGCCCTTGGGCTGCTGCTGAGAGGTTGAAGTTGCTGCGACGGATTTGCCCTTGGGAGCTGCCTTAGTGCTAGCTTGGTGCTGCTGGTGCCTTCTCGCCGAGTCTTGGAAGACTCGGACGAGGCGGAGGGGCTTGGTGCTGCTGCTGCTGCTTGTGCTATTGCTACTGGTGTTGGAGCCGATGCTGGTGCTGGTGTTGGTTTTGGCAGAGGCGCTGTAGATACCTCGGCAATGGCTGGAGCAACCGCTGCCTCGGCAGAGCCGCTTCCCCCCGTTTCGAGGTTGCCCTCCTCTTGACGAGGTGGGCTAGAACCCGGAGCAGCCGTTGAACCCTCCTGAATGGGGCTCAATGGGCGTGAATCATCGCCACGAGAGGCAGAAGGGCTATGTCGGAGCAGCAAGGCAATGCCGGATCCACTCTGAGGAACCTCCACCACGGCCCTGCCGGATCAGGTGATGAATGATGAGAAACTATAACAAAGGAAGAACAAATGAATAGTGAAGGGAGAAGTGACTTACTCATCTGAGGTCAAAGGCTCCTTTGGCTTGCGAGCTCTCCGGGCTACGGCCTTAGTCGTGGACTTGGTGGCAGCCTTGTCTGTGGACTTCTTTCGCCTTTTTGTTGGCTTAGAAGGTCCGGAGGAAGAAGCAGATGCGACCCCCCTTTTCTTTGATACGACCAGGGCTGGCTCACCCGTGGCAAGGGGAGGATCTTCATGGATCTGCCCACTGGGGTTAGCTTATGCCGGAAAAGCGTAAGAAAGGGGGACAACATCAAATGCCTCCATCACCTCAACGTTGGAATCATCTTCATCGTCAGGCCAATCTCTAATGGAAGAGAATTTACCGATGTGTCGCTTGGTCGCATCAGCCAACGGCAGGAACATCTCCTGATCCGGTTCCTCCTCGTCCGAGGCATCTCGATCAGGCACCCACTTGAGAGAAGGCTTGGTGCCATCCGCAAGAGTTTGCTGCAGAAACATCTAAGAGAAAGAAAAGGCAAAGGGATCAAACCAACAACAACATCCGACATATGATTTAACTCGGAAAAAGATTGGGGCACGAGACTTACAGCAGGAGGAAGCCTATCTCGGCAGAAGTGCTCGATCCCCCACACCCACTCAGCGGAGCAGTTTTTGTTGGTGGTAAAGAGGGCCTTGACCCAGCGGTAAATCTCGGTGTTGCTCAACTCAAATGAGGAGGTCCAGTTGGGGTCACGGCGCCAGCTCATGTGGCAAAGTTTATGCGTGCGTTTCTAGAGGGGGAGATCCGGTTGCGGACGAAGGTGATCATTGCGTCCTCGTTGCGCAATCACTGATCCTTCAGCTCCTGGAACCGTTTGTTGACTTGGTTCGCCAGGACTGTGGGTTTCTTGGGGATCTTGTCCCACAGATCGGGATTAGGAGGACCCGGAGCGTAGGGGTGCAGCCGAATCAGATCTTCATCCGTGCCATTTCTGACATAGAAGAAGGTTCGAGCCTAGCCCTTGCAGGAATCGAGCCCCGTGACTCGGGGAAAGATGGACTGTTTTCGAGGAGAGATAGAAGCTGCGCCGAACTGCGTGAGCTGCTTGTCCTCCGGGTCAAGCTCTCTATTCGGAATCACGTTCCAAAAAACCAGATCTAGAGCTCCTTAGTGGGCCACAATCCTGCATAGCCCCCTAGGTGGAAGCAAAGGCCGAAAGGGAGGTGATGGCGTTCGCTGGAAGATGATGCGGCTGAAGCTCGTAGGTGTTGAGCCAGTCGTGGAAGCAGTCATTGACAGGGAGGCCGAACCCATGCTGGAAGTGGGAGAGGAATACTACAAACTCACCCGGATTAGGTGAGGGAGCGAGCTCCTCGGCGGCGAGGCGGGCGATGACGCCCTCTGGCATACGCTGGGTGCGGTACAACCAATCAAGGTCGTCCTGGCAAACCCAAGACCCAGCCCAGGCGCCGCGCTCGGAGTTCTCCGCGTCTTCCTCCATCTCCTGTTCCGCGATAGCGAGTTCTTCTTCTGTCATCTCTAAGTCACTATCCTCACTGGCCCTAACGGCGGTGGGGGGCAGTGGCCTAGACTGGCGCGGACCCGTGGCGAAGGAGATGCGCGGGAGTGGCGGCGATGCTGGTGCACGGGAAACAGCGCGGCGGCGGCGGCGGAGCTGTCGCTGGAGAGGAAGAAGAAGAGGTAGAGGATCGCGAGAATGGGGAAAGGACCCAAGGGGCGCGCCCCTCCCCTATTTAACCATGGCCAGGAGGGGTAGTGGGATCGTGCTGTGCGGACGGGCCACACGGTGTGGAGATAATCATTTTGCGGCCCGAAAGTTGGGGTGGCCAGGCAACGCGGTACCCGAGTTCCCTGATATCATCCGCGATGACTATAGTTGGCGTGCCAAATACTCAGAGGGTCCTTTTCGGCACGAATTCAACTTTACATTTCAATACAAAAAATCAGGCTAACGGCCGTCAAGTTGGGTCCCCCCTGTCAGCTTTCGCCGTTATGTCGCTGCCGTCGTCGCTGCCATGTAGGCTTGTAGCGTTGGCGCATGCATCCTTTACGCGTCTGCTTCTTCCTCAGGGGCGGCAATCTGTGGTCGCGGCCATGGCGCAGAGCTAGGACTTGGACAAACCTGCTCGGCCCGTTCTCCTCCCCATCCTGAATCGGAGCTCGCCCTCACCATGACCGCACCATTGGCACGACGCGGGACGGGAATTCATTCCCGGATGAGATCTGTACCCATGCCGACCATGCTCGGTCCTGTTGGTCTCCTCCAGAATCCGAGCTCGCCGTCGTCATGGTCGCACACGCACCAGCCACGGCGCCTTCCTCTCTGAAACCCAAAGCCACATCCACCCAGTTCGGCACAACGCCAACAAGGTGAAAATGCATCAAGTTTTCT
Organism: Avena eriantha; assembly: GCA_910589775.1. Lineage (NCBI taxonomy): Eukaryota > Viridiplantae > Streptophyta > Magnoliopsida > Poales > Poaceae > Avena > Avena eriantha. The sequence goes on along the minus strand of OU342746.1, from coordinate 115,966,918 downwards.
TCTTGTGATTGTAGAAAAACATGTATGTACCATGGCCGTAGCATACTCTAACAATGTACACATATATTGTTTACTAGATTTTCATTTGAAATTAGTAGCTCCGTGATGACGAAACATAGAGAACCTAAATGGAATGACGATGACGACCATGTTCTGTACTTTGCATTGCATCAACAAGTGCTCGCTGACGAAGCAAGTTACCAATAGAGTGGAGTTCATCAGCCATTGCCAAAAAATATGTGAACAAATCAATGAGCGATTCAATGCAAATAAGCGCAAAAAGCTAGATCCATGTCATCAATCATCAATAGTTGGCACATTCTAGTGATGCGTTCAAATGCGTACACGATGTATCATTTTCTTGAAGTGGTTGTTATCCTGAGCAAAAATGCGTGGTATGCACATTACATTTGTATGTTCTATGGTGCAATTCTGTTGTTATGGGCGTGGAAAGAAAAGCCAGGCTTCACTGAATATTACGCAGTTAGGCCTAACTTAGTCTTATACAAATAAGCACAGCTTAGTCTTTACACACATAAGCGTAACTAATGATAAAGATAAAGAACAATGGTTCATCAGATCTGCTAGTATGAGCACTAGGTCCCTGGAGCTGGTGGTATTGTCGGAACGAACCAGAATGCTGCGTTTGGACGTCTTTCATTTTCCTTCAAATAGTACGACCCCACTGATGAGCCAATTGTAGGCCCCCTCCCCCCGGCGTGGATTCGGCTCCAGGTCGGATCTGGAGTGTCAACATGATAGGCGCGTGAGTGTGCAGCAAACACACAGTCTGCTACCAACACTGGAAGTGCTGGCACCTCAGCAACAACACCAGCATGTTCTTCCTGGACTCCGGCAGCAGCCTCGGCAGGTATTTCGTCAGCTTCACTAGCAGCAGCATTAGCAAGTATTTCGTCTGCTTCACCAGCAGCAGCATCACCAAGTATTTCGTCAGCTTCACCAGGAGCAGTAGCAGCTAGTTCTTCGTCAGCTCCACCACCACCACCACCACTAGCAGTAGCAACATCAGGGGCCAGGGCTGCCTAAGCAATTACAAGTTCAACAGCTCCAGGGGCTCCGAGAAAGAAAGGGTAGTTGATCCCAAGAAACACAGATTGTCCCTTCAGATTGTTGACTGTGCTCCAGACTTGCTCTAGTGGGTATTCGGATGGGCATGCGGACCTCGAGAAAACGTGACACTGCAGCGATGGGTATGAAGAAAGTTGTGTCCCCATATGTTATATTGTATCACCAACGTTGCTTAGTGCTCCCCTGATATGAATCCACAAGAGTTCATCATGATGTTTCGTGTTGTCTCTGAGAGGTGCCAGGAACCAGCGTCGTGTCCCAAGTTCAGCATCTGCTACTGCATCTTCGATGACCGGAGCTGGAATTATGCGCGGGGCTGCGTGGGTACCTGCGTGCTACTAATGGTCAGTAAGCAGAATTTTGAATGGGATTTTACATGCTATATGACACCATGACTCACCCCAAATGGACGGCTCCCAAACACGCACGTCGCCGCTAGGTTCAGTGACCGCATAAATGTGTTGCGGTCTGTACGAAGAGCAGCCGTAGGTGAAGACGGTGTCGACATACTTCTCCAGCCGCAGGAAGTCGTCGCGCAAGACTGTCCATTCATTGTCTTCTGCGCATCTAATGAATGTGATTGCCTTGTCGAACACAGCCAAGAGGTCATACTCCCAGTTCTTCCACGCCCCCTCCCACGGTCTATGTGGGAGCTGTACCTTCACGAGCTCAAGTTTTGCCATGTTGAACCTGTAAGCGAATTCGGAAATGGGCGGCGGCCACCCGCTGTTGAATGCAGTATTGCGACACCCTTCAAAGATGGCACTGCTAGCCTCTCCGATCTGTAGCAATTTTTTAGAGTCCAAGTACTCCCATCCTGGGATAAAAGGACCAGCCACTCGCTGTTGCCACCCACCTAGTTCTGGTCATCTCTCATTTCCGTCTCTTCTTCTTCCTTGATATTCACCACTACTGATTCCGACCACTTATCTAGCAGCATCAGTTTTGCATGAATATTCTGCAGAGTTTGTTGTCAGTTGGTACAATCACCTAGCATGGATTCCATTGCAGATACAATTTGACAACTGGACCTTTATATTAAAGTACACAAAATATCGCCTAAATACGAGTGTCTCCTCAGATATCGCCTAAATTGTGCCTGTGTCACTACGAAGAAACTCAATATATGGAGTAGGAGCAGAGCCCCCCCCCCCGAACAAACTCCTGACGATGATCATAATTAAACAGCTCGGGGCATAACATCCTTAAATCGTCTAATCTGTTTGTTTTTATTTTAGGAAACAGAATATCACCTAGCAGGCATTCCATTGCAAAATTGAAATTGACAACTCGTCTATCACCTAAAGTAAGACTGTGTCACTACGAAAATACCAGAATATCAGGTATGAGCAGAGCTTCCGCTATACAGAATAATCTTAAATGGTTCGATTTTTTCAAACCGCGCGTGCACACAACACGTTCGACGAAAGGAACATAGGATTCCAATGAGAGTTAAGCACATATGAATCAACGATATGACTAAACAAATAAGCTAGATACTGGAACTTACGTGGCCATCCCTTCGTCTGGCCATTTGCTGTTATCAGGGTAAAGAAGGCCTGGCGTGCCGAACGGTTGTTCATCCATGTTCCGTATCGTCACGCGGGAGCCAGGGATGCATCGAGCGAGGCGGCCGGCTGAGATGATGTCCAACTCCGAGGCGATCCGGTGCACGTTCGCGGCGCTGAGGTTCGGCCATCCCCAATCCTCGCGGTAGCGGTCGCCCTGGCCATCCGCGTCGTCGTCGCATGCCTTTCGCTTCAGCCTGCTGCTACCCCAAGCTCTACCCATAGCAGCAAATGGAGTTTGGAATCCGGTGGATTAATGGAGGCGTGGTGATGAGGAGGCGGATGGATTCGAGAGGGGGTGGAATCAGGGATGGGGGCAGTTGTTCGAGTGGGGAGCGAATCTGCAAGGAACCACCGCCGCTGCCGGTTCTCGTCTGCATGGAATAAAAGGACAGGGGGCGTAATTATTGAGGGCGGGCACCGGAACCGTCTAAGGAAGTGAAAAAATAAATCGTAAAAGGGAAATGTGCAGCCCGCCTGTCAGTGAGTGAAGGTCGGCACGCGTAAACGGGCCTACGTTTGAATTGATTCCACCGCATGCAAGTGGCGCAGAACAAATTTTAGGAAGTGCTAGCGTCGACGTGTAAAACCGTCATTTTTCGCCACCTTCACCCTACTACGAACGGTCGTGCACCATTCCAGATATTGGTAAGGGCGGTTCCAATCTTTCACTTCTCCGTCTCATTTCCTCCTCCACGGCCTCATCGTCTTTCTCCTTCACGGCCTCATCCATTTCCTCCACCACCGCATCACCCTCTTCCTCCATATCCTTTCCTTCTTGCTTGTAGTCATGGACGCTCCGGACGTCCGAAACGACGGTAGGCAAGAAACTGTGCACTTCGACATCAAAGTACATGGCGGGAAGAAGATCGATGTCGTCTACACCACCGACCCTCAGACGGTGAGGAACACTCTGAATAATTTCACGAGTTGGCTGCAGTTCGAAGAAAACAGGTTCGTAGGTCTCGACCTCGAGTACAGCCGCGATTGCCGTAGGATCACCGTGGTGCAACTCTCCATGAAGGGGCATGTCCTCGTATACCAGCCTTTTTGCGAGAAGGGGGTTGACGGGATCTGGTAGACTTTGCTGTCTTTTTGTTCCTGAACCATCTGTTTGCAGAAGTTATTGCTATATTATTTGTCTGAATTCATTTTCATGCAGGTGGGGTGAAAGCATTAGGGATCTGTTTCATGACTTTCTCATGAACCAGCACATAACATTTACCAGTGTTGACATCACGAATGACAGTAAACTGCTTGAAAGCTCGACTGTCAACATTAGAATCCCAAAGGAGTGCAGAGTGGACATCCAGGAAATTTACTGGATCCCAGGGACGAAGGGCAGCAAGACCGGGATGGCCGCTCTTGCCTCCGAACTCATAGACCCGTGGTACGCTGACATGAAGGACAGATTGCCGAGATGTTCGTGGAGGCGTTTAGGGCACGATTACTGGGAGGTAAGCCACTTTCTGAACCTAATCTGAAGTACGCTGCAATTGACGGGTATGTTAGCCACGAGCTGTACCGCCAGATTGTAAAATCTCGTTCCATGCATCGCATCATTGAACCACCACCAAGGCAGGTTGTTTGTCCCAGATGTTGGATCGTAGATGAATCTACAAACCGGGGCAAGTGACCGAAGGCATCCTGGGATCGGTTGCCTTCTCCAACAAGCTAGGATGTAGACTATTAGTGCATGATTGTTGTGTTTATGAAAACATGTTATTTCATAAGTACACTATGTGAGCAATTACGAACTACTGTGTATTACCTTTGTCAAACTATAATCTGGTTTATGAATGTATCCTCCTCTATAATCTGGGTTTGGTTATGACTTATGACTGTATCACACCTTATGCATGTCAGTCCTGGATTCTGCCACATGAAAATGGCACAGAAAGAATTTGTAAGAATGAATGTTGAGCATACAAAATGGGGAATGTAATTCATACAGGTTAAGTAGCTAATAGCACAGGGATCATACGAGCTTGGTTCTTACACACAGAATGCTTAGAAAATACAGGCGAGATAAAACTAGGAACAAAATGCGAAACTAGTAGAGGTAAACAGCACACTCACCCACCCGCCAGATCCTGTTGAGCATCTTGTAGCAGACATACGCGTCCCTGGCTGCGTACTTGATCGCATCGTAATCCAGGTGCCTCCACTCCCATCGCTCATGCAGGTGCTTCGGGAACTCGATTTTCATGCCGGCGTACTCGTGGTCGATGATGTCGGAAGCGAGTCTAGCCATACCGGCTTTCCCCGTACCGCCATCCGGGTACCTCCACAAACGTTGGAGACGTGATTGACGACATGAACGAGGAGATCCCGTTCTAGCTTCGGAGTGTCGTTCTTGATGTCGACGCTGGCGAAGTAGATCTCCCTCCTGTGTAGGAACTCGCGAAGCTCCGGGCATACATATTTGGCCCTACATATGTGATATAGTAGGCAGTGGTTGCGCATGGACAGTTGCAAAAGCGCCGTCCTCTTCCTATCTCTAGTATACTCGAGGTCAAGGCCGACGATCTTGTATCTATCCATCGGAACTTGTAACCACCACTCGTACACTGCGATGACCTTGGCCACCTCCGCTGACGCATTTGTGTGGATGACCGTCAGCTTGGTGGTGCCATGGGCGGTGACGGTGTACTCGTCGGTGTATTCGCTCCCGTCGCCGAACACGCCGTACTCTGCGTCCATGGTAGCAGCTAATGTTCGTCCGCGGTGGCCTAGTTTCGGTAGCGGTGGCTGGGACTGGGCGTGGAGGTGGAGTGATCTGTTGCGGTGGTATGGCCAGGCGGACGCGGTGCCTGCGGCAGCATCGATGGTTCTTGCGGTGGCGGCGCCGGCGGAAGGAATGAGTTGGGGATTTTTGCACAGTGATGTGCTGAGGAGACAGAAGGCGATGCTTAAATTCCGTTTACCAATATTCCGGTCATACCCATGTGGAAGCAAGTTTGATCGGGCGAGCACCGATGGTTTCCAATCCTAGCGATTAAATTCGGCGTCCGTCCCGGTAGGCGATGGGACGGGTGTGCGACGTGGCTTTGGCGTGGCAGAGACCGGTCACGTAGACCACCGTCCCGTTTCCGATCCGCAGTGGGTGCGCGGTGCTAACACGGCGTAACGTGACAAGACAGAAGGAAGTGTATAGTTATTATTAATTCCTAACAAGTTTAAGAAGTGTAAGCATAGACATGTACCTAGCATCCCTGCACCCCGGGGCTGCCGCCCACCCGATCAGGCCTGCCGATTGCGCAAAGCTTGTCCCGAGTTTGCCAAAATGAAACTCATTTGCCCATGGTTCTATAAGTTTCTCTGTAGGCCACTTGTGTAAGCATGCACGATCAAGAAACTTTGCAACACATGTGTCAGTGGAAAAGCATTAGGTTTCAACGCACCACATAGTTTAGGGATTTAGAATAGCTACATTGTGGATCTCTAGCCAAATTGCATGGTAAAGCCAAATTCAGCTTTTTGTCAGATTTAGCTATAGCAACATTGTGTCTCGTTTGTCCTCACTCTTGCCCTCCTGATATTCCGAAGCCCTCACATGCACTCAGAGGGGGGTGCCGTCTGGTCAAAGGCTTGGCCGTTACATGCGCCATGACACCTAAAGTGGCCTTTTTAAAGAGCGCCTTTTCCCATCTCTCTCTAACAGTTGTGTTTTTTGCCCAAAAAGGTAGGGAATCTAGAGCAGCTTCTCTCTTCATTCATTGTTCCTTTTGCGATCATTTTACCCCAATCTGGTAGAAAATCTAGAGCAGCAAAACAAACCAGCACCATAAATAAATTCACTAAACAGAGCAGATGTAGATAAAGCAGCTAATATAGGTTATATAGCACGGTACTTAACGAGGTTCGACAATTAGGCTGCTCAGCAGCAGCAGCGGACTGCTTCAACACAGACAAGACAAAAGAAACTAGTTTACAATAGCAGCAGCAGCAGCTGATCAGTGGCCCCTTGTGGCCTCTGCTAGGAGGGCATCCGCCTCCTCCCTCTGGCGCCTCCTCCACTTCTTGCTGCCCAGCCCCTTGACCTTGGGCACCTTGGGTCTGATTGGGGGCATGCGACCCTCTTCGATAGCCACCTTCTGGAGGTTGCGGAGGTGAAGACCGAGCGCCTGGTGCTTGGCCCTGAAGCCGTGGACGTTTACGGACTCGCCGCAGGTCCTCACGTCCTCGGCATGCTTCACGAGGGAGTTGAAGTCCGTGCCGCGGAGCCTCCTGGTGGGGCAGAAGGGGCACCTGTACACGTCGCCGGTGAAGAAGTTATTGTACTGACCGGACTTTAGCCCCTCAGCACATGACGATTCTTGGTGTCCTGCGACTCATCGTCGCTGCGGAGGTCGCTGCTATCCTCCTGTTGGAAAAAAACAGAAGAGTGAAATAAGGACATGATTGAGATACTTTGATTATCGGGATTGATTTTTTGCATAAATTAACCGAATGAGATCTCCCGATTATTCCCCAAATGTCAAACCAAATCGAATACTGATCCCAACTACGAATAGGGGGATTCATCGAAAATCGAGATCTAACACAATAGGATTAGCTACTTTAAAAAATACGAACAACCGAGCCCTAATAACATACGATCTAGCATCCAACGATGGGAACGGGGGAAGAACAAGGGAAGGGGAGAAAACCCTGGTTACCTCAGACCACGGGTCGGCGATGCTGGTGTCGAAGGGGTTCTCAGGCCTTATGTAGACAACCTCCTCGTAGGGGTCCCAGCCGAGCGGGATCTGTCCGAGACCAGCGGGGGCCTCCTCGCCGGAGGCTACGTCGGATGCGGGGACGGGGACGGGGGGCTTCTCGCCGGCTACCTTGGAGGCGCCGATGGCCACCGCGCCGATCTTCTCCATCGCCGGCGTGGTTGGGGTTTTGTTGGGCGTTTGTAGAAGGTGATGGGATAGTGGAAACGGTTGAGTGAGCGAGTGCGTGATGAGTGGGAGTGGGAGTGGGGAGGCCTCTATTAAAGGAGAAGGGAAGCGGCGTTTCGTTGCACTACCGTGCACCGCGTAGGCTAATGCACTGTGCATGGCCACACGTGTCCACTACTGCCCCGTGCACCGCACACGCGTACCATGAGTCACGTTTTTTCCGCCGTGTCTAACCATGGCGATTCAGTTGTACTCAGTTTTGTCCACCAACCGTTGATCCTCTGTGATCTAGCTGACATGATAACCCTTATATCTGTCGGGGCACCCCTCTATCCATGCAAAATAACGAGTATGCCATCGGAACTTTAACAACATAAACAGATGAACTTGAATATATTTTGAAGGGTATGAAAATAGAAATCCACATAGTTTAAGGGTCTAGATACGGTAAGAGAACTAAATATTATTAGTGGCTGGGCCAACACAGTGACGGGGTTGGTCGGCTAGGAGTTGTTGATTCCTAAGTAAGGGGACACTAGGCCGTTCTTGACATACTCCCTTAGGAACTTGCCATAAGCAGCGTGCTTAGCCTTGGTCGCCAACTTGTGTTTACTAGTCGGACTTTTACCGATGCCAACTGCATGCGGGATCAAGCTGGAAATCCTTGGGTTGACTCCTTTCTTACAGAAAGGGCACCTGAGCTCCCCAAGTCGAGTGCGGAAAGGGATTATCCCGCTCTTGAGCTTCTTCATGACATGGCGGCTCTTGTTGTCCCTGGTCTCCTTGTCAGAGTCCATCTCACTTGAATACACCTGTAATGTATGGAATACAAACCGAAGTGAGCAAAATAATAAATATATATTCCTTCCACCATTCCAAGTTACTTTCGATGCAATAACATGTCTATACAGGTTCAGCAGTTCATTACGGCCGTCTCCCTAGCTCGCTCCTAAATTAATGTGGTTTGTGTTCTTGGTAACTTATTAATAAATAAATAATGTGGATTCATTCAGAACAGACTAGATATCTCCATGTACCGGTTCGTACGTTGCATCTAATCATTAGGACTAGATTTTTTTATGACGCTTGGATAGATTAAGCTCGAGCAGAAAATATGAAACATGTAGAAATAGATGTACCTCCGGGTACATGAGCGGAGCGTGTTCGTTGAACTCCAGGGCCTCATCGGCGCCTCCGAAGGGGTTGAACTGCACGCCCTCCTCGGCCTGTGTTGTGTGATGCTCCTCCAGATCTGCCGCGTGAAGCACCACCCCAGCGGCGATGCCCGGACAGTCACCCCCACGCACTGGTTTCATGGAGAAGGTTCGTGCAAGTACGTTCAATATTGTGGTGTTTTGCTGGATAGGGAAGAGAGAGTAGTGGATGAGTGCAAATAGAGGACCCGATAGGCTGGGTTTTTAATGCGGGGATGTTTAGGCCTCCTCGAGGGCCCCGGTTGACAGCTCTTCCGGCTGCGGCTGCCGCGTGGAAGGTTCGTGTGGTGGGGGCCTGACGGAAGTGAGAGTGCAGGCGCGCTGCATAGTAAAAATGGTATAGCCGGTGGTCCCTGGATGACCAGTTGCCGTGTAGTAGACTTGTAGCCTTTGCAGACTAGATTAAACATGACATGACCACTCGACCACTTTTTCCATGGACGGCATCGTGTTCCTTCTTGTAGAAGCCTCGTTGAGGGAGACGTCCGTGCGGTCTCACGCTGTCCTGTGAAGGGCACGACGTGTGCAACGAGCCTCGTTGGATCACACAGGATCAACGGTTGGTGCGCACGGTCCACATGACAGCTGTGACAACCAATCAGGGCATAGCAGACATAGTGGGCACATGTTTGGGCTTCAACGAGAGAGAGAGAGAGAGAGAGAGAGAGAGAGAGAGAGAGAGAGAGAGAGAGAGAGGATGTTTGTTCTTATACTAAAACCACAAACAAACATGAATCAACCACTAGAGTCATTGCATGTGTGTTCTTATACTAAAACCACAAACCAGTACTAGAGTCATTGCATGTGTGTTATTTCCACAAACCACGCATGGATCAACCACTAGAGTCATTGCATATGTGTTATTTTCACAAACCACACATGGATCAACGACTAGAGTCATTGCATGTGTGTTATTTCCACAAACCACACATGGATCAACCACTAGAGTCATTGCATGTGTGTTCTTTTCCACAAACCACACATGGATCCACCAGTGGTAATTGCATGTGTGTTCTTTTCCACAAACCACACATGGATCAACCACCAGAGTCATTTCACGTGTGTTCTTTCCACAAACCACACATGGAGCAACCACTAGAGTCATTGCATGTGTGTTCTTTCCACAAACCACACATGGATCAACCACTAGAGTCATTGCATGTTTGTTCTTATACTAAAACCACAAACCAGCACTAGAGTCATTCAATGTGTGTTCTTTTCCACAAACCACATATGGATCCACCAGTGGTCATTCCATGTGTGTTCTTTCCACAAACCACATAGGATCAACCAGAGTCATTGCATGTGTGTTCTTTCCACAAACCACACATGGATCAACCACTAGAGTCATTGCATGTTTGTTCTTATACTAAAACCACAAACCAACACTAGAGTCATTGCATGTGTGTTCTTTTCCACAACCACACATGGATCCACCAGTGGTCATTGCATGTGTGTTCTTTCCACAAACCACCTATGGATCAACCACTAGTCATTGCATGTGCGTTCTTTCCACAAACCACACATGGATCAACCACTAGAGTCATTTCATGTTTGTTCTTATACTAAAACCACAAACCAGCACTAGAGTCATTGCATGTTTGTTATTTTCCACAAACCACACATGGATCCACCACTAGACTCATTGCATGTGTGTTGTTTTCCACAAACAACTTATGGATCAACTAGTGGTCATTGCATGGGTGTTCTTTCCACAAACCACCATGTGGACCCACTAGAGTCATTGCATGTGTGTTATTTCCACAAACCACACATGGATCAACCACTAGAGTCATTGCATATGTGTTATTTCCACAAACCACACATGGATAAACCACTAGAGTCATTGCATGTGTGTTCTTATACTAAAACCAACACCAGAGTCATTGCATGTGTGTTCTTTTAACAAACCACACATGGATCAACCACTAGAGTCATTGCATGTTTGTTATTTAAACAAACAA
>OU342746.1:115630690-115955194 GCA_910589775.1 Avena eriantha | reverse complement strand
ACGATGAGGCCGTGGAGGAGGAAATGAGACGGAGAAGTGAAAGATTGGAACCGCCCTTACCAATATCTGGAATGGTGCACGACCGTTCGTAGTAGGGTGAAGGTGGCGAAAAATGACGGTTTTACACGTCGACGCTAGCACTTCCTAAATTTGTTCTTCGCCACTTGCATGCGGTGGAATCAATTCAAACGTAGGCCCGTTTACGCGTGCCGACCTTCACTCACTGACAGGCGGGCTGCACATTTCCCTTTTACGATTTATTTTTTCACTTCCTTAGACGGTTCCGGTGCCCGCCCTCAATAATTACGCCCCCTGTCCTTTTATTCCATGCAGACGAGAACCCGGCAGCGGCGGTGGTTCCTTGCAGATTCGCTCCCCACTCGAACAACTGCCCCCATCCCTGATTCCCCACCCCTCTCGAATCCATCCGCCTCCTCATCACCACGCCTCCATTAATCCACCGGATTCCAAACTCCATTTGCTGCTATGGGTAGAGCTTGGGGTAGCACACAGGCTGAAGCGAAAGGCATGCGACGACGACGCGGATGGCCAGGCGACCGCTACCGCGAGGATTGGGGATGGCCGAACCTCAGCGCCGCGAACGTGCACCGGATCGCCTCGGAGTTGGACATCATCTCAGCCGGCCGCCTCGCTCGATGCATCCCGGCTCCCGCGTGACGATACGGAACATGGATGAACAACCGTTCGGCACGCCAGGCCTTCTTTACCCTGATAACAGCAAATGGCCAGACGAAGGGATGGCCACGTAAGTTCCAGTATCTAGCTTATTTGTTTAGTCATATCGTTGATTCATATGTGCTTAACTCTCATTGGAATCCTATGTTCCTTTCGGTCGAACGTGTTGTGTGCACGGCGCGGTTTGAAAAAATCGAACCATTTAAGATTATTCTGTATAGCGGAAGCTCTGCTCATACCTGATATTCTGGGTATTTTCGTAGTGACACAGTCTTACTTTAGGTGATAGACGAGTTGTCAATTCAATTTTGCAATGGAATGCCTGCTAGGTGATATTCTGTTGTCCTAAAATAAAAAACAAAACAGATTAGACGATTTAAGGATGTTATGCCCCGAGCTGTTTAATTAATGATCATCGTCATGGGAGTTTGTTCGGGGGGGGGGGGGGGCTCTCTGCTCCTACTCCATATATTGAGTTTCTTCGTAGTGACACAGGCCAATTTAGGGCGATATCTGAGGAGACACTCGTATTAAGGCGATATTTTGTGTACTTTAATATAAAGGTCCAGTGTCAAATTGTATCTGCAATGGAATCCATGCTAGGTGATTGTACCAACTGACAAACAGACTCTGCAGAATATTCATATCAAACTGATGCTGCTAGATAAGTGGTCGGAATCAGTAGTGGTGAATATCAAGGAAGAAGAAGAGACGGAAATGAGAGATGACCAGAACTAGGTGGGTGGCAACAGCGAGTGGCTGGTCCTTTTATCCCAGGATGGGAGTACTTGGACTCTAAAAAATTGCTACAGATCGGAGAGGCGAGCAGTGCCATCTTTGAAGGGTGTCGCAATACTTGCATTCAACAGCGGGTGGCCGCCGCCCATTTCCGAATTCGCTTACAGGTTCAACATGGCAAAACTTGAGCTCGTGAAGGTACAGCTCCCACATAGACCGTGGGAGGGGGCGTGAAGAACCTGGGAGTATGACCTCTTGGCTGTGTTCGACAAGGCAATCACATTCATTAGATGCGCAGAGACAATGAATGGACAGTCTTGCGCGACGACTTCCTGCGGCTGGAGAAGTATGTCGACACCGTCTTCACCTACGGCTGCTCTTCGTACAGACCGCAACACATTTATGCGGTCACTGAACCTAGCGGCGACGTGCGTGTTTGGGAGCCGTCCATTTGGGGTGAGTCATGGTGTCATATAGCATGTAAAATCCCATTCAAAATTCTGCTTACTGACCATTAGTAGCACGCAGGTACCCACGCAGCCCCGCGCATAATTCCAGCTCCGGTCATCGAAGATGCAGTAGCAGATGCTGAACTTGGGACACGACGCTGGTTCCTGGCACCTCTCAGAGACAACACGAAACATCATGATGAACTCTTGTGGATTCATATCAGGGGAGCACTAAGCAACGTGGTGATACAATATAACATATGGGGACACAACTTTCTTCATACCCATCGCTGCAGTGTCACGTTTTCTCGAGGTCCGCATGCCCATCCGAATACCCACTAGAGCAAGTCTGGAGCACAGTCAACAATCTGAAGGGACAATCTGTGTTTCTTGGGATCAACTACCCTTTCTTTCTCGGAGCCCCTGGAGCTGTTGAACTTGTAATTGCTTAGGCAGCCCTGGCCCCTGATGTTGCTACTGCTAGTGGTGGTGGTGGTGGTGGAGCTGACGAAGAACTAGCTGCTACTGCTCCTGGTGAAGCTGACGAAATACTTGGTGATGCTGCTGCTGGTGAAGCAGACGAAATACTTGCTAATGCTGCTGCTAGTGAAGCTGACGAAATACCTGCCGAGGCTGCTGCCGGAGTCCATGAAGAACATGCTGGTGTTGTTGCTGAGGTGCCAGCACTTCCAGTGTTGGTAGCAGACTGTGTGTTTGCTGCACACTCACGCGCCTATCATGTTGACACTCCAGATCCGACCTGGAGCCGAATCCACGCCGGGGGGAGGGGGCCTACAATTGGCTCATCAGTGGGGTCGTACTATTTGAAGGAAAATGAAAGACGTCCAAACGCAGCATTCTGGTTCGTTCCGACAATACCACCAGCTCCAGGGACCTAGTGCTCATACTAGCAGATCTGATGAACCATTGTTCTTTATCTTTATCATTAGTTACGCTTATGTGTGTAAAGACTAAGCTGTGCTTATTTGTATAAGACTAAGTTAGGCCTAACTGCGTAATATTCAGTGAAGCCTGGCTTTTCTTTCCACGCCCATAACAACAGAATTGCACCATAGAACATACAAATGTAATGTGCATACCACGCATTTTTGCTCAGGATAACAACCACTTCAAGAAAATGATACATCGTGTACGCATTTGAACGCATCACTAGAATGTGCCAACTATTGATGATTGATGACATGGATCTAGCTTTTTTGCGCTTATTTGCATTGAATCGCTCATTGATTTGTTCACATATTTTTTGGCAATGGCTGATGAACTCCACTCTATTGGTAACTTGCTTCGTCAGCGAGCACTTGTTGATGCAATGCAAAGTACAGAACATGGTCGTCATCGTCATTCCATTTAGGTTCTCTATGTTTCGTCATCACGGAGCTACTAATTTCAAATGAAAATCTAGTAAACAATATATGTGTACATTGTTAGAGTATGCTACGGCCATGGTACATACATGTTTTTCTACAATCACAAGAAGAAAACTTGATGCATTTTCACCTTGTTGGCGTTGTCCGAACTGGGTGGATGTGGCTTTGGGTTTCAGAGAGGAAGGCGCCGTGGCTGGTGCGTGTGCGACCATGACGACGGCGAGCTCGGATTCTGGAGGAGACCAACAGGACCGAGCATGGTCGGCATGGGTACAGATCTCATCCGGGAATGAATTCCCGTCCCGCGTCGTGCCAATGGTGCGGTCATGGTGAGGGCGAGCTCCGATTCAGGATGGGGAGGAGAACGGGCCGAGCAGGTTTGTCCAAGTCCTAGCTCTGCGCCATGGCCGCGACCACAGATTGCCGCCCCTGAGGAAGAAGCAGACGCGTAAAGGATGCATGCGCCAACGCTACAAGCCTACATGGCAGCGACGACGGCAGCGACATAACGGCGAAAGCTGACAGGGGGGACCCAACTTGACGGCCGTTAGCCTGATTTTTTGTATTGAAATGTAAAGTTGAATTCGTGCCGAAAAGGACCCTCTGAGTATTTGGCACGCCAACTATAGTCATCGCGGATGATATCAGGGAACTCGGGTACCGCGTTGCCTGGCCACCCCAACTTTCGGGCCGCAAAATGATTATCTCCACACCGTGTGGCCCGTCCGCACAGCACGATCCCACTACCCCTCCTGGCCATGGTTAAATAGGGGAGGGGCGCGCCCCTTGGGTCCTTTCCCCATTCTCGCGATCCTCTACCCTCTTCTTCTTCCTCTCCAGCGACAGCTCCGCCGCCGCCGCCGCGCTGTTTCCCGTGCACCAGCATCGCCGCCACTCCCGCGCATCTCCTTCGCCACGGGTCCGCGCCAGTCTAGGCCACTGCCCCCCCACCGCCGTTAGGGCCAGTGAGGATAGTGACTTAGAGATGACAGAAGAAGAACTCGCTATCGCGGAACAGGAGATGGAGGAAGACGCGGGAGAACTCCGAGCGCGGCGCCTGGGCTGGGTCTTGGGTTTGCCAGGACGACCTCTGATTGGTTGTACCGCACCCAGCGTATGCCAGAGGGCGTCATCGCCCGCCTCGCCGCCGAGGAGCTCGCTCCCTCACCTAATCCGGGTGAGTTTGTAGTATTCCTCTCCCACTTCCAGCATGGGTTCGGCCTCCCTGTCAATGACTGCTTCCACGACTGGCTCAACACCTACGAGCTTCAGCCGCATCATCTTCCAGCGAACGCCATCACCTCCCTTTCGGCCTTTGCTTCCACCTAGGGGGCTATGCAGGATTGTGGCCCACTAGGAGCTCTAGATCTGGTTTTTTGGAACGTGATTCCGAATAGAGAGCTTGACCCGGAGGACAAGCAGCTCACGCAGTTCGGCGCAGCTTCTATCTCTCCTCGAAAACAGTCCATCTTTCCCCGAGTCACGGGGCTCGATTCCTGCAAGGGCTAGGCTCGAACCTTCTTCTATGTCAGAAATGGCACGGATGAAGATCTGATTCGGCTGCACCCCTACGCTCCGGGTCCTCCTAATCCCGATCTGTGGGACAAGATCCCCAAGAAACCCACAGTCCTGGCGAACCAAGTCAACAAACGGTTCCAGGAGCTGAAGGATCAGTGATTGCGCAACGAGGACGCAATGATCACCTTCGTCCGCAACCGGATCTCCCCCTCTAGAAACGCACGCATAAACTTTGCCACATGAGCTGGCGCCGTGACCCCAACTGGACCTCCTCATTTGAGTTGAGCAACACCGAGATTTACCGCTGGGTCAAGGCCCTCTTTACCACCAACAAAAACTGCTTCCGCTGAGTGGGTGTGGGGGATCGAGCACTTCTGCCGAGATAGGCTTCCTCCTGCTGTAAGTCTCGTGCCCCAATCTTTTTCCGAGTTAAATCATATGTCGGATGTTGTTGTTGGTTTGATCCCTTTGCCTTTTCTTTCTCTTAGATGTTTCTGCAGCAAACTCTTGCGGATGGCACCAAGCCTTCTCTCAAGTGGGTGCCTGATCGAGATGCCTCGGACGAGGAGGAACCGGATCAGGAGATGTTCCTGCCGTTGGCTGATGCGACCAAGCGACACATCGGTAAATTCTCTTCCATTAGAGATTGGCCTGACGATGAAGATGATTCCAACGTTGAGGTGATGGAGGCATTTGATGTTGTCCCCCTTTCTTACGCTTTTCCGGCATAAGCTAACCCCAGTGGGCAGATCCATGAAGATCCTCCCCTTGCCACGGGTGAGCCAGCCCTGGTCGTATCAAAGAAAAGGGGGGGTCGCATCTGCTTCTTCCTCCGGACCTTCTAAGCCAACAAAAAGGCGAAAGAAGTCCACAGACAAGGCTGCCACCAAGTCCACGACTAAGGCCGTAGCCCGGAGAGCTCGCAAGCCAAAGGAGCCTTTGACCTCAGATGAGTAAGTCACTTCTCCCTTCACTATTCATTTGTTCTTCCTTTGTTATAGTTTCTCATCATTCATCACCTGATCCGGCAGGGCCGTGGTGGAGGTTCCTCAGAGTGGATCCGGCATTGCCTTGCTGCTCCGACATAGCCCTTCTGCCTCTCGTGGCGATGATTCACGCCCATTGAGCCCCATTCAGGAGGGTTCAACGGCTGCTCCGGGTTCTAGCCCACCTCGTCAAGAGGAGGGCAACCTCGAAACGGGGGGAAGCGGCTCTGCCGAGGCAGCGGTTGCTCCAGCCATTGCCGAGGTATCTACAAGCGCCTCTGCCAAAACCAACACCAGCACCAGCATCGGCTCCAACACCAGTAGCAATAGCACAAGCAGCAGCAGCAGCACCAAGCCCCTCCGCCTCGTCCGAGTCTTCCAAGACTCGGCGAGAAGGCACCAGCAGCACCAAGCTAGCACTAAGGCAGCTCCCAAGGGCAAATCCGTCGCAGCAACTTCAACCTCTCAGCAGCAGCCCAAGGGCAAAAAGGCTCCTGACACTGCCAAGACAACGTTTACCGAGGCTGGACAGCGTACACTTGCGTCCATGCTTTCGAAGAAGACCCCACTGACAAAGGACACCTTTGCCGGGCCAGCTGATGCGCAACTCATTTTGCACACTAGCCCTGCTATTGCCCAGGTTGAACGGAGGGAAGCCCATGCTAAGGGTCTGGTTGAGCCCCACATGCTTAGCGGCGAACGTTATCCTCCAACCTTGATCGAGTTTGTTAACAACTGGAACAAGGCGGAGTTTGTCCATAATGACGATCTCCCGGAGAAATTCGGGCTCGCCGAGTTTGCTGCACAAATGAACACCGCTGCTAAGGCAATCAACCTTGCAGGTCGGATGATGGAGGTACGTTACTTTCGCCTTTTCCTTAACATGTACTAGATATTAGTGATATAACCATTAGTCCCCGAGCCTCCGGGGGAGTAACTTGTTACTCGGCCGGATGCTCCTTAGAGAATTAGTGTAGCTCCTTAGTAATTTCGAATATGCACACACCTAGAGCCGGGTTAAGTTCCACGTGGCCTGGATTTTGTACACTTCGAATATGCACACACCTAGAGCCGGGTTAAGTTCCACTTGGCACGGATTTTGTACACTTCGAATATGCACACACCTAGAGCCGGGTTAAGTTCCACTTGGCCCGAATTTTGTACACTTCGAATATGCACACACCTAGAGCCGGGTTAAGTTCCACTTGGCCCAAATTTTGTACACTTCGAATATGCACACACCTAGAGCCGAGTTAAGTTCCACTTGGCCCAGATTTTGTACACTTCGAATATGCACACACCTAGAGCCAGGTTAAGTTCCACTTGGCCTGGATTTTGTACACTTCGAATATGCACATACCTAGAGCCGGGTTAAGTTCCACTTGGCCCGGATTTTGTACACTTCGAATATGCACACACCTAGAGCCAAGTTAAGTTCCACTTGGCCCGGATTTTGTACACTTCGAATATGCACACACCTAGAGTCGGGTTAAGTTCCACTTGGCCCGGATTTTGTACACTTCGAATATGCACACACCTAGAGCCGGGTTAAGTTCCACTTGGCCCGGATTTTGTACACTTTGAATATACACACACCTAGAGCCGGGTTAAGTTCCACTTGGCACGGATTTTGTACACTTCGAATATGCACATGACTAAGCTATCCTTTTGTACTCTTTTCAGGTGACCACCAATCGCCGGAGCGCTGAGTTTCAGCATCTCTTGGACACTCACAAGATGCTGCGTGCAAAACATACTACGCTTCTTGCCGAATACGAGAAAAGGGGTAAGTTTTCTCCTTGGCATTTTCCCATTTCTCTTCGTCTTTTTCCGTCGAACTAACTTTATATTCGGATTTGGCAGCTAGAGTGGAGGCCGAGAACATCCTCATGAGAAAAAACTTGGACCAAATAAAGGGTAAGTTATTTTTTCTTAGCCTTCCTCTGTGCTCTATCTCCTTTTCTTCTTGGCTCGCCAAATATTCATACCTCGGCTTTGCCGGGTCAACAAACTATTTCAGCCTCTCTTGAAGATAGTGTTCCCGTGCCTGATATGATGCTGCATTTTCTCGAACAAGCAGGGCAGCACTAGGATGAACTCAAGAAGAAAGATGATGAGCTCGCCCTCCTCCGGACCAAGGATGAAGAAATTGCCAAGCTTAAGGCAGACATGAAGAAGCTCAAGGCACTCCACAAATCCGAGATAGACAAGGCTGGCCAAGACTTTACTGAAGAGCGTGAACGTATCAACCTTCAAATTGCCAAGGACCAAGAACTGCTGAAGGAGGCCGACAGCAAGCTTGAGTCGGCGAATGCCGAACTTGCGCAACTCCGGAAGAGGCGTGATAACTGCACCAAGGAGCTGACCCGGATCCACAGCCACATTTCTCGTAAGTTCTTTTCCTTCAGCCGGCATGAATCTCTCCGAGTCAACTTTCCTCACTCGCTTCACTTGTCTTGTTTTCAGACAAATTTCCGGAGGGTAATGCCATTCCAACTGCTGCTGTTGCCAAGTTCCGCCAGAAGCAAGGTACCCCAATTGTTCCTGGCGCTAAAGAAATTCCTTATGACATGGAGGACCTGTTGGTCATCTTGTCTTCTCGTGTCGAAATTGTGAAGAACTATGGAAAGGACATCCTAGATGTGGCAGTCCGGATCTTCAATGCCTTTTGGCCTGATGAAGATACTCCGGAGGGGGCCGCTGCTCTTATTGCCAAGTTAATGGAGTGCGAGACCCAGCTTGATCTTTGGAGGGAATCTGCTAGACGCGCTGGAGCTGAAATCGTTCTCCACTACGTGCTTACGTGGTATGAGAAGATCAACCTCAATCTCCTTGAGCGCATGCGCACCGGATCAAGGTGGTCCAATGACCCGGATTGGATAGCTCGGCGCAAGGCTTGCGCCCATAGCCTCATTCAATACGCCCCCATTCATCAATGGAACAAGGGACCAAGCTTCCTTGGCACCGCCGACGACGAAAACGCTGAAGATGATTCGGGTGAGGAGGAAGAGGACGAAGCCTCAGACGTCGAAGAAGAAGATGATGTTGAAGCCGAGGCTGGAGTTCCACCTGCTGGTGCCGAGTTACCTCCCCCTGCTGCTCCTTGATTAAAAACATTTTAAAGTTTATCAGATCCCCGGTATGCCGGGTGCAATTGTATTAAGCACATAAGTTATATTTTGCTACTAAGTTTTTTTGCCAGATTAACTTGGGCGTAGTCCCCGAGTTTCATTTTCTTGTTCTTCCAATTTCTTGGCTCGGCTCGTGTCTACCTTGGTTCGGTTTTATGACTTACGAGTCCGAGCTTCAAAAATTGACTTAACAATACTTGGAAACTTTAGGATTAGCTCAAAATAATTCAGCATAGTAAACATAAAGTAAGCATAAGGTTAGTCCGAAAAACAAACGTCGGCTCGATTAAGTTCCTTTCCTTAGTCGTTTTTCATGTGCTACGCAATTCCAAACTTGTTCTCTTGCTTGCCATGAAGCCAAATCTTGTTGGACAGCAGCAAGTCGAAGAGTTAGGTTTTTGGTGCTCACACACTACTAATCCGGCTTAGGTAGAAGCAACTTACGCCAGCCGACACATAAATAATAAATACAGAAGACAACGAATATTATTAAGGCAGTCCCCAAGTTACTGCTCGAGGTGCCAAGATTTCATTGATAAGCTCATTGCCGGCATACATACCGACATATGAGTGACTCGGATACACACACTTCTTTGCTAAGTGTAGAACGGACGAAGTAGAGCTACATTCCATGGATGCTTAGATTCCTCGTCGGACCTGTCTGCCTTGTTCTTCTCCTGTGGTTTTGCATCGATGAGATAATATGAGTCATTGTGCAATGCTTTGCTCACAATGAAAGGTCCTTCCCATGGGGGGGATAACTTGTGCATGCCAGCTGTATGTTGTACTAACCGGAGTACCAGATCACCTTCCCGGAAAATTCGGGGGTTTACTTTCCGGCTATGATAGCGTCGGAGATTTTGCTGATATATGGCGGATATGGACAATGCCAATTCTCTCGCTTCGTCCAGCAGATCAACATCATTTTGCCGGGCTTCTTGCACTTCGGCTTCTGTGTACTGGGTGACCCTAGGCGACTCATGCTCTATGTCGGCTGGTAATACAGCTTCTGCCCCATATACCAGAAAGAATGGCATATAGCCTGTTGATCGATTCGGAGTTGTTCTTAAACTCCACAGTATCGCTGGTAGTTCTTCTATCCAGCACCCCGCTGATCTTTGCAGCGGCTCAATGAGCCGGGGTTTTATCCCGGATAACACCAATCCGTTGGATCTTTCCACTTGTCCGTTCAATGTGGGGTGAGCTACCGAGGCTACGTCTAGCCGGATCTTCTTATCTCGGCAGAATCGCGCAAATGCTCCTTTAGCAAAATTTGTGCCATTATCTGTTATGATACTGTGAGGATAACCGTATCTCAAGATGATATCTTTGAGGAATGTCACGGCAGTAGCTCCATCACATTTTCCTATTGGCTTCACCTCAATCCATTTTGTAAACTTGTCAACCATGACCAAGATGTGGGTCATGTTCCCTCTTGCTGGTTTGAAGGGGCCAACCATATCCAAACACCATACGGCAAATGGCCAAGTAATTGGTATGGTCTTGAGCTCCGACATTGGCATATGTGTCTTTGTAGCATATCTTTGACAGCCATTGCACTTTCTTACCAGATCTTCTACTTGTTCCAAAGCACTTGGCCAGTAAAACCCATGACGGAAAGCTTTTGCTACCAATGCTTTGGATGAGGCATGATGCCCACATTCCCCTTGATGTATATCTCGGAGGATGTCAAGCCCTTCTTCCGGGTCAACACATCGCTGGAGAACGTTTGTCACACTCCTTTTGTATAGCTCGGAATTGATGATCGTGTATGCTTTTGCTCTCCTCTGAGTTTGCCTGGAAAGAACCTCCTCACCGGGCAAGGTTCCATCTTTCAGGAATTGAAATATGGGCAGTGCCCAAGCTGGTATAGCTCGCATTGGGAACACATCCTCATCAATTTCCATCTGATCCACCGGCATAACCTCAGCCGGATCACGCTGCGCAGTCCCCGGGTCTAGCGAAGCAGTCCCCGGGTTTCGTGAATCACTTCCCACGTCAATGTCCATGGGCACAGCTTCTAATTCTGGCTTTGCCGGGATATAAATTGACTCGGATTCTGGGTATGGTCTGATTGAGGGTTTTCTGAGGTGCTCTAGTGCTACACCTGGTGGGATTGCTTGCCGGGTTGATCCGAGCTTCGACAATACGTCGGCAGCTTCATTTTCCACTCGAGGTATATGGTGAAATTCACATCCCTCAAAGTACCATGATATCTTCTGCACATGAAATTTGTACAGTGCCATGTTTGCATCCAAAGTATCCCATTGTCCGGAGACTTACTGGACTACGAGATCCGAGTCACCGAAGCATTGGATCCGACGTATTCCAATTTCTTTTTCCACTTTGAGCCCATGCCCAAGTGCCTCATATTCTGCAACATTGTTTGATGCTGTGAAGTGGATCTCCAGCACGTATTTTAGCTGGTCCTTCTTGGGCGAGGTAAGCACAACTCCGGCGCCTAACCCGGTTTTTGTTTTTGACCCGCCAAAGTGCATTCTCCAGTAGTTTAGATCTGGCAATGGTGGCTCATATTGCACCTCGGCCCAATTCACAAAAAAGTCGGCCACAGCCTGAGACTTGATTGCTTCTCTCCTGTCATATTGTGGCGCATAAGGGGCTCGCTCAATTGCCCATTTTGCAATCCTTCCACTTGCATCCTTGTTACTCATTATCTCGGATATGGGGGCTTCACATATTACTTTGATGGGGTGCTCTTCAAAATAATGCTTCAGCTTCTTAGCCGCCATATACACACCATATGCCATCTTCTGATAATGGGGATAATTTTGTTTTGAGGCCGATAATACCTCGCTCAGATAATATGCTGGTCTTTGCACTGACTTACCCTCTTCATCGCGCTCTACCACAATTACTGCACTTACAACTCGGTTGGTTGCGGCTATATAGAGAAACATTGGCTCCTTTGGTAGTGGAGAAGCTAACACTGGTGTAGTGGCTAACATCTTCTTTAATTGGATAAAGGCTTCATTGGCATGTGGCGTCCAAATGAACTTGTCCGACTTTTTCATCAGTTGATAGAGAGGCAGTGCCTTTTCTCCCAACCGACATACAAACCGACTTAAGGATGCCAGGCAACCAGTGAACTTCTGGACATCATTAAGGCACTTCCGCGGTTCCATTCGCTCTATGGCTCGGATTTTAGTAGGGTTAACTTCGATACCTCGGCTGGAGACAAGAAATCCGAGTAACTTTCCAGCCGGGACACCGAAGGTACATTTCTTCGGGTTAAGCTTCATTCGGAACCTCCTTAGGTTCGCGAATGTCTGCCTGATATCGTCAAGGAGCGTTTTGCTTTCCTTGGTATTTATAACAACATCATCCACATATACCTGCACATTTTGACCAATTTGGTCATGTAAACATTTCTGCATACATCTTTGGTACGTTGCCCCTGCATCACGTAAACCAAATGGCATGGTGTGAAGCAATAAGCCCCATATGGGGTGATAAACACAGTCTTTATTTGATCGCTTGGGTTCAGAGGTATCTGGTGGAAACCAAAATATGCATCAATGAATAACAACAGTTCACACCCAGCAGTGGAATCTATGACTTGGTCTATCCTTGGCAATTGATGTCTACGCACTTCTATTCTTGTAGACATTTGTTGGGCCTCCAAGTGCAGAGGTTTGTAGAACAGCAGCAAGTTTTCCCTTAAGTGGATAACCCAAGGTTTATCGAACTCGGGGAGGAAGTGGTCAAAGGTATCCCCTTTCAAGCAATCCTCCAATCAAGATACAAGAAGTCTCTTGTGTGCCCAACACACCCAATACACTTGTCAGGTGTATAGGTGCACTAGTTCGGCGAAGAGATAGTGAAACACAAGTGGTAATGGTGACAGAAAATAGCTTGATGGCGTGAAAGAGACTAAAGGAAAACTGAAATAAAGATGGAAGCAAGCAAAAAAGTAACATATCTAGTTGCAAACGGTGTTTCAACGTTTAGAAACAAGGCCTAGGGATCATACTTTCACTAGTGAACACTCTCATATAAATATATCATCTTCTTTATGATACTACTCTCCGGTTGGAAACTCTAATCGATGGTAGGACTATAAAAGCACACCTCAAAGTAAGCCTTTCCCATCTAGAAAACCCCACACTGTCACCTTGAGTACTAGATGAGTCCAACAAACACCACAATTTCATAAAGACATACAACTCCAAATATAACTCATAACAAGTATTTGTAATCTCTAGCCTAAGTGCCACCATGGTGAGCACGCTGT
Source organism: Avena eriantha (assembly GCA_910589775.1). Taxonomy (NCBI): domain Eukaryota; kingdom Viridiplantae; phylum Streptophyta; class Magnoliopsida; order Poales; family Poaceae; genus Avena; species Avena eriantha. Next base: position 115,942,036 of record OU342746.1, on the reverse strand, counting down.
CACTTTCACACACATGGGGAGAGCAGAGATCTATTAAGCACTTGAGTAGCAAGGTAGATCTAATTGATTACAAAGCTCATGATCACACTATGATCATGCATAGAGAGAGAGATGAACACATAGCTACCGGTAGAACCCTTAGCCTCGAGAGAGAACTACTCCCTCCTCATCATGGGAATCAGCAATGGTGATGGAGATGGTGGTGGAGATCGATGGAGATGGCTCCGGGGGCACTTCCCCGTCCCGACAGGGTGCCGGAACAGAGACTTTCTGTCCCCCGAATCTCCCCTTCGGTGGCGGTGGCGCTGCGGAACTTTCGTGGATGGAGGCCTTACTTTTTAGGGTTTTGGTATCGGGAGGCTTCTTATAAGCGAAGAGGCAAGGTCGGTGGAGTGCCAGGGGGCCCATACCACCTGGTGGCGCGGCCAGGGCTAGCCCGCGCCACCACATGGTGTGGCCAGGCCCTGGCCCTCCTCCGTCTCGTATTCTGGCTCCGTGAGTCTTCCGGTAAAATAGGAACTTTGGCTTTTGTCCCGTCCAATTCTGAGAATATTCATTTTCTGACTTCCTGGAACCAAAAACAGTAGAAAACAGGCAACTGGCACTGTGGCATCTTGTTAATAGGTTAGTCCAAGAAATCATATGAAAAGTACTCCAAAGTTGGAACAAAACACAAGAAAGTGGATAAAACCAAGCATGGAACATCAAAAATTATAGATACATTTGCAATGTATCAACATCCCCAAGCTTAACTCCTGCTCGTCCTCGAGTAGGTAAGTGATAAAAAGAAAGAATAATTTTTGAGGTGACATGCACCATCAAAGACTTGATCAAAGTATTTGCAAAACATTCAAAGCTGGGATCATAATACTTCAATCATAACATGAAAGACAAAGTTCTAACAATAAGGCAAAGAAACTATGTTGCAACATGAAAATGCACAAACAAAAGATTCATGAATAACAATGCTTTGCAAGACGTTTGTTTGTTTCACATAAAGCAAACATAGCATAATAGTATTCAGCTTGTCCCTCAATAGAGTAGCAAATATAAATGCATAGGACACCTTCAAAGTTCATAAGAGTGACTAGATACAATAGTTTAAAACAAGCAATATCAAGTTATGCATCAATCAACTAGTCTTGGGACAATGCACATAGAACTAAGAATGGCCACTATGCTCTCAAAGTAGGTGCATAAAGATAGAAGGGGGAGACTCAATATAATGGTGGAAGAAATGTAACTACCTCGGTGAATTACGCTCTTAGTTAATGCCTGGTTGAACGAAAGTGGTTAAAATAGTACGGTGGGGCCCAGGGCCACTCACGATAGACCTTCCGGCCGTCCTAACCACTTTCAGACAATGGGACAAGAACGAGCGGCGTAATCGGCAGGCGAAGGGATCAACTACATACACAAATGAGTATGTATGCAAGCCACATACAACAGTCCTCAGAGCCATTCCATCTAAAAGAAATAGAAATATTGCAACGCCATACGGCAAGATCCAAATGTCCTAGATAGATATAATAATTTAGGATAGCTCCTCATACATCACACATCAGAGTATCAGGCGGAAGCGGAAAACAAGATCCGAGTACGGATAAGAATCAAATTGGCATAAGATGCCCCATAAATAAACACATCCTGCCCACAGATCACACGGATCCCCGTTCCCGGAATCTCTACACCGAATGATCGTTGCCAACATCATCTGTCTCTTCCACCCAGTATCCATCTTGCGGGTACACCTATTCATCTGAATCAAACAATTTATCGTGTGAGACCCTAGGGGTACTTAGCAAGTCTTTATGCCGCTAAAGGGGACACAACCTGGGGTGACGCAATTGCAGCAAAAGACAATACCTAACAATTCTACAGATACTCGCTAACCATCCGCCTAACCAATGATAGACGGACGTCCGTGAATTAAGAACAACAGTTATAACAGTATAATTAATAGATCCATCCTCCTCCTCGCTTATCAGCGAGGAAGCAGACGAACAACCCCCATCATCCGTTGGCAGTTTTATTAACCATTCCATGAGTATTGTACTATTTACTAGTCAAGTACTTAGTCAATTTAAAAGCGGTACTTTAGTTATACTTGTCTATGATCGAGAAACTGTGCTCCAAGTCGTCCATAACCGCGGACACGGCTTTCAGAAAGATTTACCCTGTAGGGGTGCACGAATAGCAACACACACTCGATCAACCTCGGAAAACCAAATCAAAACCCAACGAGGCATTCACGACAAAGTAATCACATGATTCAGAAATATTTCAGGGGGGGCACCCCATTAAGCTACCCGCAACGAAGTTGGCCGGCTCCGAGACGGACCCAAGGTTTGCGCCAATGGCTGTAAACGACTAGGAACCCGAAAATGTGACTGGGCTTGTCGATACCGCGAAAACACTCCGCAATTCTTAAACAGTACAGGTGCTCCTCGCACAATCTTAATAAAATAGTAACATGGCATAAGTACAGGATAGTAATAAAGCCCCAAACTACTTTGTGGCCCCAAGAAATAGGAATGAATCAAGCTCTGGCTCAGGGGGGGTCCATAAGGCCTCCCGGATGTGGATAGTGCGAATAGTCAAGGAACAGGAATCAAGTACTAGGGGTCCTACGGGACACAAGTGAGCATGAAAATCCAAATAGCAGATATTGCTCACCGGTGCCTCTTTCATTAGTTATCCCAATACTACTCAGGTTAAGTTGTTTAGGTACCTCGTTATTCATCAGACACTCACATACCCTACTCATGCTTTTCTACGACTCGCATGGCTCAAACAACTCCTGTAGTAATGGCTCATGGGATGGAGGAACAAGGTTCGGTGGGGTGTAAAAGTAAAGGCTATGCAGTACTTGGGATTCAATTTAATGCAATCGCGACTCGATGATGCAAGAATAAGATTGAGGCAATAGGTACTGTATGTATGCAAGCATGTGGTAGTGCTTGCCTGGCAGCTCAGTTGAAGTGAGAGATGGATCTGGGTAGTACTCCTGGGATTCCTGGTAATTCTCCTGCTGGGCGTCTATTCGAAGAAGAACCAAACAAACAAGGGCCAAAATAAATAAAGTGCACAAGCATAGGAATTAAAATGCGACAAACAAACAAGCATGCCATGATGAATGATGCACAAGTTGCATGGCATTAAAGTAGCATGGCAAGGTGAGGGGTGAATACAAGAAAGAAAGCACTTTATTATTTAATTAACCAAGTTTTATTGTCATAAACAGTTCAGATTTTTAATATCAACATGATGCATGCTTCAATTCAGAACAAGGACTGCATAGATAGAACGGGCTCGTCGCGCTGATCGATTTAGACATATTATTTGTTAAATTTGGAGTTATAAAACAAAAGTTATTGATTAATTCAGGAAAAGGGCATTTTATTGTATTTTAATCAACTCGAAAATTTAAAGTGTTCAAAATATATTTTGAAGGGCATATTTGAATTCCTCACATTTTTCTGATTCCAAAACATATATTATATGTATTATTTGGATTTGTATTTTAATATTTATTTAAATCTGATTTGAATTTGAATTTAAATCAATTTGAAAAAGGTTTAAATAAAAACAGACAGCCAGAAAACTTTTCTTACTCAGTCAGATCCAGCCACAGCCACTGACGGGTGGGCCTTGTGCTGACTGGGCCACGCGCGCGAAAACACTTTTGTTACCGCGGGTCTGTCTAGCCTGTGCGACTGCGGGGTGGGCCAACTGGCGCAGACCCACGTGACAGCGGTGAGAAAGGCAGGGGCTGACAGGTGGGGCTGGGGCTGGAGCGCGGGTTACGCCGGAAAAAGCAGAGGGGCTTTCCTACAAAAGTACTAGCGCGGCTGACTTGTGGGGTCGCTAGGAGCGCGGGTTGCGAGCGGAAAAAAAAGGGGGGGCTAACTGTAATTTTACCACGGCCCGATACTGTTCTTTGTGTTCACGGTCTGACGGCGGTGTGCGCGCAGCGCGGAGCGGGGATTCGAACCCGGGATGCGGGCGAGCGCGCTGAGGGGGCGGAGCCACTGCGGCGGGCTAGGGGAGCTGATAGGTGAGGGGCTGGGGCCTAGTTAGGGTTCTGCGCGGCGCGGGGAGGCTGCAGACACCGGCGAGCGGCGTGCACTGAGAGCGCTCGGCAAAAGTAACGGCGGGGCTAGGGCGGTATGGCGAGGCGGAGCATGTCAGGGCAGTCGAGGGACTCACCGCGGGCTCGGCGGTGGTGTTGGATCGGCCGGGGAGGCTCTGGAACGGCGAGGGGCTGGCGCACTGGCGGCTAGGGTTTGGCGTCGGGTGGCGGCGGTACCGGCGTTCCTGGGGCTTCTCCTTCTCGACGACGCGTGCGGGAAGTAGCCAGGTGGTCGCCTCGGTCTCCCAGGCTACCGCCACAACGAGCACGCCGGCTAGATCGACGAGGGTGAGGTGGTGCTGGCGGCGAACGGTGGCAGGTGTTGTGGTCGGAGAGGAGGAAGGAGAAGAAGAGGGGTGGCTCTGGGGCGGATCTGGGGATGCAGGAGAGGCGTGTGGGCGAGGGAAAACGAGAGGGAGAGAGGAGGGAGGCAGGCGGGGAATGGCAGAGATAAAGGTGGCCTCGGTGCCACCTTTTCCTCCTCCTCCTCGGCACGTGCTAGCTCGGCTGGGCAGGTAGGGCGAGGTAGGGGTGGCTGCAGGTGGACCAGGACGGCGTGGAGGCTGGAGGGTGGGGCTAGCTCGGCCGGTAGAGAAAAGAGAGAGAGGAGAGGGGTTAGCTCGGCTAGGTTTAGACATGGGCTCGGGTTAGGGCATAGCTAGGGTTAGATGGAGGTTAGGGTTAGCTGAGGTGGGGCCAAGGAGAGAGAGAGGGTCAGGTGTTCCTCATGGTAGAGAGAGAGAGAAGGAAGATTAGAGTTAGGGTTTGGTGTAATTTAGGTTTAAAAGAATAATAAAGAGAAAATCTAGGTTTAGATTTTTATTAGGCATTTAGGTTTTAATTTTTGTTTATAAGGCCAAAACAAGGAGGACCATGGAGCTTGATCTTGCTTGGGCCAATGTTGAAGAAAAACAAGAAAGAAAGAGGAAGGAAAGAAATAGGTGGAAAAGTTCTCATATGATCATGCATGAATAAAACCAAATTAAGAAGAAAAGATATGGATGAGACTATGAGGATGGTGGAATGGTAGGGGATGGTTTTCCCCAAGATAGGACCCATTAAATCAAATGAAAAACCAAAGGAGTAAAAGGTGGTGAAGAATTGTGCATGGCCCATGCAAAAATAATAAGGCCATGATTTATTTTGTGAAAACAATATCAATATTATGGCATTATTCTTATGCATATCCAAGAAGTGGAGATAAACCCAAGCACAAGAATTTAGAGGATTTAATCCACCCCAAACTACATGAGCTAGAATTAAAATATCAAAGGAAAAGAAATACAATCTCATTGTTAATGGGATGGTGGAATTATAAGGTGGTGGAAGAGAAATGTGGTGGAATGGAAATAAAAGATATGCCCCCAACTCAACTTGGGCATTTGAACAATATATCAATAACCAAATACAATATCAAGAGGCAAATACAATTAATAATGCATATGAGAGAAAAACCAAAAGAAAGAGGGTTTTATATGATGCTCAAATGCAAGGTGGCATGATGACATGAGCATGATATATTTAGGATGCAACAATAATATATATGAAGTAGCCAATATCTTACTAGGACAAGTAGCATTACAATTGTTAAACAATTGGGATGCTACAAGAAAAGCCTTTATAAAAGGAAGTAGGGATTCAAGTCTCATAAAGAGCTTCCAACAATTATGGTACTTGTAGCTTTCAGCTCACATTGCCCCTATCATAAGAATCTTGAAGGTGATTAAGGTTAAAGGGACACAACTAAGAGGATATGCTTGACAAGTTATAAAAAAAATCTCATGCCCCTTACTTACGAAGACCGATCCTCATGCTACTCAACTTCAGTCACGAGTAAGCTCTTGTCATTGTAAGTATGTGTGTATCATTAAGAACCGCCAACGGGGTACCCCTTGCACATGATACGGGAGCTTTCCCATAATCAAAATGACAAGGCAAGCAGACAATGAGCATCTCAGCTATCTTTTTATTTGCTATTTGCATAGGTTTTTATTGAGGATGCTTCATAGAGTGCTCATTATGGTGATGCTGCAAGTTTCCACCATGATTAGGCATGGCTTAGGCTAGCGGCCCAGGCGTTTCTCTAACACACATACAAACTCCATGATCTTACAAGTTCCACTTTTATTTCACACTGCCGGGATCCGTATGCAAAAGAACATGATATCAACGGGATACAAAGTACAAGTGCAATGTTGAAAGAGTTCCCCATGAAACATGGTTCTGCTAATTTCAACTTATAAAGCGCAAGCATATACGCAACAAAGAAGGACCCAATGGTTCAAGTTTATTAGATGCAAAAGGTAAAGTGTGCCATCAAGTTCGTGAGAGCTTTAATCACTAGTTTTCTCACAACAAGTTTAATTTGGAAGGTAAACAAAAGCATGAATATACTTGGAATAGCATAAGCTAGTAGGTAGGTATGGTGGACTCTTTGAAAAAACTTGGTTTAGGGAGTTGGATGCATGAGTGGAACTCATACTTGGTGGTGGAGGCTATCAAAAGACTGGGAGCGACAAACTAAGAGAGCAATAATGGCCATAATCATGCAGAGCGACAAAACATCATTGATCAAAGCATAAAGTGATACTACAAGTTGAAAACTAAAGGATCATAAAGGCTATGGTGACTTGAGATAGTCATAACATGGTGTGAGCATGTGCCAAGTCAACCTAAATAAAGCATCAAAGGAGAATACCACTATACTATGCTTTAATATGCTAAAACAACGCATGATTCATCCAATGCACATTAAGCAATCTCAATTGTTTATAACAAGTCATGCTACAGCAAAGAATACTAAGCATAAAGCCAAAACAATATCAAGCATGGCATGACAAAGCATAGGCCACAGTAAAAAACAAGCTCTTTTTACCACATAAGCATGAACTTTCCTACTCTTTTCCAATCCAAACCAAACTATTTGCAAACCAATGTATGAAAGAGGGGGTCCAACCAATTTATTCAGCAAACTAAGAAAACAAATAAAACGAAAAACCAAAATGAAAACGAAAAAGAAGACGCTCAAAGAAAAACACAACTATGCATGAAACAATAAAAATGAAGCGTTTGGAAGAAACCTGGAATTTTTATTGATGAAGAAGGGGATGCCTTGGGCATCCCCAAGCTTTGACACTTGTACTTCTTGGATATTTCTTGGGGTGACACGCGTGGCATCCCCAAGCTTGAGCTTTAGTCCATCCTTCATCTCATTACTCATTCCTTCCATACACCTGAAATTTTTCCTTCATAAAAAACTTCACACAATCTTTATTAGCAACATTAGTGCACTCAAGATAAATAAGTCTTAAGGTTCAGTTTCAACACCAAATAAACTTCTATTAGAACACTAGCTACTGTAGAACTTCCCTCAAAAAGCTCAATTCCCCAAAAGAACTCAAAAGGAACCAACAAGAAGCAAATGCAGAAAATGGCAGAAATTTGTCAAAACAGACCAGCAGGTAAAGACGAATTTTTTCGAAGACTTTCCGTTGCTCAAATCGAAAAGTGTTGAACTAAAAAAAGTTAGATAACAACCTGGGGAAGAAGCATGAAAATTCAAGCCTCAAAATGACGTACAGAGATTTTACACGAATGTTTACGGTGAAGCACAGAAATCTGTTTCGGGACAGCAACTTTCCCAATCATTACTTCTCTCTCATTAGAGGTTACTCTTGGCACAAAAAGCAAATAAAAAGGATAAGGAGCGGTTATTACAGAGGTAATAACTTCCAAGACTCATCTAAAACTTTTGGCTTATCTCCCAATAAGTACTTTTCTTTAACGCCTTTAAGTTAGGCATGATAGTTTGAGAAGATGCTCACATAAGAAATATGAATTGAAGTGAAAGAGAGCATCAAGAAGCAAATTCAAAGCACATTTAAGTCTAACCCACTTCCTATGCATAGGAATCTTGTAAAGAAACAAGTCATGAAAGCACAAAGCAAAAAGCATAGGAAAGCAAAACAAGTGCAACTTCAAAATTTTCAACATAAAGAGGGAAAACTTAATATTGTTGAGAAACATAAAACCATGTTTCCCTCTCTCATAATAAATTTCAGTAGAATCATGAATAAAATTAACAATATAACTATCACATAAAACATTCTTATCATGAGCCACATGCATAAAAGAATTAATACTCTCCACATAAGCATAGTCATTCTTATTAATTATAGTGGGAGCAAATTCAACAAAATAGCTATCATTATTATTCTCATCACCATAATCATCAAATATAGGAGGCATATTGTAATCATAAGTAATTTTCTCCTCAATAGTAGGTGGACTGAAAATATCATACTCATCATTGTAATCATCATATATTGGGGGTTTTGTATCATCATAAGCAATAGAATAGCTATCTTCCAATGCTGGAGAACTAAAAAGATCATTTTCATAAAAACTAGCTTCCCCAAGCCTAGACTTTTCCATAGCATTAGCAATAATGGTGTCCAAAGAATTCATACTAACAACATTTCTATTAGCATGCAAATAAAGTTCCATAGGTTTTTTAATTTTCTCTTCAAACACTTCATGTCCTAACTCAAGATAAATACTATAAAGCTCTCTAATTTTTTTGTTGTTTTCCATTAAGCCTAACTAGTGAAAACAAGAAACAAAAATACAAAATTGCAGAATCTAAAGGAAATAACTTCGAGCACTCACACCAGAAAATAGGCATTTGTCGTGGAAGGTTCTTCTTCTTTAATCCTCCGGTGTGAATACCTTTTACCTTACCTCCCCGGCAACGACGCCAAAAAATAGCTTGATGTCTACGCACTTCTATTCTTGTAGACAGTTGTTGGGCCTCCAAGTGCAAAGGTTTGTAGAACAGTAGCAAGTTTTCCCTTAAGTGGATCACCCAAGGTTTATCGTCCTTGATCAACAAAAAGAGTATATAGCTCTTCGGGAGTGTGCCATTTTGGGGATTCCTACTATTTCTTTAGAACTTAGGGAGGAAGTGGTCAAAGGTATCCCCTCTCAAGCAATCCTGCAATCAAGATACAAGAAGTCTCTTGTGTCCCCAACACACCCAATACACTTTTCAGGTGTATAGGTGCACTAGTTCGGCGAAGAGATAGTGAAACACAAGTGGTAATGGTGATAGAAAATAGCTTGATGGCGTGAAAGAGACTAAAGGAAAACTGAAATAAAGATGGAAGCAAACAAACAAGTAACAGATCTAGTTGCAAACGGTGTTTCAACGTTTAGAAACAAGGCCTAGGGATCATACTTTCACTAGTGAACACTCTCATATAAATATATCATCTTCTTTATGATACTACTCTTAACTACTCTCTGGTTGGAAACTCTAATCGATGGTAGGTATAACAGCACACCTCAAAGTAAGCCTTTCCCATCTAGAAAACCCCACTAGATGAGTCCAACAAACACCACAATTTCATAAAGACATACAACTCCAAATATAACTCATAACAAGTATTTGTAATCTCTAGCCTAAGTGCCACCATGGTGAGCACGCTGTCACTTTCACACACATGGGGAGAGCAGAGATTTATTAAGCACTTGAGTAGCAAGATCTAATTGATTACAAAGCTCATGATCACACTATGATCATGCATAGAGAGAGATGAACACATAGCTACCGGTAGAACCCTTAGCCTCGAGAGAGAACTACTCCCTCCTCATCATGGGAATCAGCAATGGTGATGGAGATGGTGGTGGAGATCGATGGAGATGGCTCCGGGGGCACTTCCCCGTCCTGGCAGGGTGCCGGAACAGAGACTTTCTGTCCCCCGAATCTCCCCTTCGGTGGCAGCGGCCCTGCGGAACTTTTCGTGGCTGGAGGCCTTACTTTTTAGGGTTTTGGTATCGGGAGGCTTCTTATAGGCGAAGAGGCAAGGTCGGTGGAGTGCCAGGGGGCCCACAGCACCTGGTGGCACGGCCAGGGCTAGCCCGCGCCACCACATGGTGTGGCCAGGCCCTGGCCCTCCTCTGTCTCGTATTCTGGCTCCGTGAGTCTTCCGGTAAAATAGGAACTTTGGCTTTTGTGCCGTCCAATTCTGAGAATATTCATTTTCTGACTTCCTGGAACCAAAAACAGCAGAAAACAGGCAACTGGCACTGTGGCATCTTGTTAATAGGTTAGTCCAAGAAATCATATGAAAATTACTCCAAAGTTGGAACAAAACACAAGAAAGTGGATAAAACCAAGCATGGAACATCAAAAGTGATAGATACATTTGCAATGTATCATCAATGGGAATGGATCTTTCGGACATGCCTTATTCAGGTTCGTGTAATCGATACACATACGCCAAACCACTGCCACGTTTGGATCATCCTTCTTCTTCTCCACCAGCACCGGATTAGACAGCCAATCCAGGTAAAGTACTTCCATGATAAATCCAGCTGCTTGGAGCCGAGCTATCTCATCTCCGATGACCTTTCTCCTATCTTCGGCGAAGCGGCGGAGAGGTTGCTTCACCGGCTTTGCTCCGGGTCTCACATTCAAAGAGTGCTCGGCCAACTCCCTCGGAACACCTTGCAAGTCCTATGTGGACCAAGAAAAAATATCCCGACTCTCACGGAGGAAGTTGACGAGCTCGCTTTCCTATTTGTCATTTAACCTGGCACCAATTGTTACGGTGCGCTCTGGGAACATATCATCAATAGGCACTTTCTTGGTATCCTCTGTCACTTGGAATGAGACACTACCATGCGGGTTACTCAGCGCCAGCATGTACCGCTGCACGGACTGAGCCAATGCCGCCACCTCCTAGATCTTTCTCTTCTCTTGCGCAATCACGAGTGACTCGGCCAGGTTAGACCCGGCTGGCTCGCACTCAATGGAACGTCGGAAATCACCAGTTATGGTAATCACACCATTTGGCTCGGGTAGCTTCATCTTCAAGTAACTGATGTGAGTACTTGCCATGAACTTGTTCAGGGCTGGCCTGCCGAGTAATGTGTGATACGCACTTTCCAAATTGACAACCTCGAATTCCAAATTCTCAGTCCGGCAGTTATCTCTCGTGTCGAACAACACGTTAACCCGGACCTTGCCAATGGGCTCACACGAAATGCCTGGCACAATGCCATGGAAAGTTGTCTTTGTAGTTTGGAGCATGTTCTCCGAGATACCCAACTTGCGCATCGTGTCCAAGTACATGATATTTATGCTGCTGCCATTGTCAATCAACACATTTGAGAACCTCACATTGATGTTTGGCCCAATGAACGTTGGGTCCAACACCAACACATACGAACCAGGACTTGGCATAAGCTTAGGATGATCTTTGATACTCCAGGTAGTTTCCTGGTCCGACCAAGGCATATACCTCGTCACCGCTGGCATTACCGCATTAACTTCCATGTGTCGGCGCTGCAAGCTCTTTCTGTCTGTCTCTTCTGTGGTGAACACACAGTAACTCTGATGATGCTCTCTGTACTCATTTCTCCCCTTATTTCTGGGGTACCTTTGATCTGGTTGATGCTGATCTTCCACTTGATGCACTGCATCCCTTCTCTCATGGTTTTCATACCTCGGCGCAGGGGGAGGCAACATTAACTGTTGCGTGTTCACTCTGGAGAGCAATTGCTGCCGGGGTAACTCCTGCCGAGGTTGATCATTCCGAGGTGCCTGAGCATTCCCCGAACCACCTTGTTCTATCTTCCGCATCCACTCACACTGCCTGGTTGTGTGACCTGCTCGGTTACTTGGATTTGGCGTGTGAAATTTACACGGCTGATCCAGCATCGCCTCATAAGTATACCTCGGACGGTCCTTCTTTTCTTGCCACTATTTCTTCTGCTCTGGCGTCCAAGTTTTCTTGCCATCATTCCTTGGGGTCCATTGATGCCCTCCAGTTTTCTGACATTGATTGCTTCCTGCTCCGGGTTGATCTTGATTCACAGCAGCAACTTGTTGCGAACTGTACCGGTAATCCGGTCTATCATCTCTTCTTTTACCCCGGTAATCATTCCTCCAGGATGATCCGGCTCCATCTCGCTGGTAGTACTCCTTGTTTGACTCGCTTGACATTAGCCTAGATTGAGTGGGATCACCCAAGGCATACGAATCAGCGATCCGGATTGTCTCTGCCAGTGTAGTTGGCATGTCCCTTTGCAACCTTTGCCACAACATGCTTGCAAATCTGCACCCTTGTGCAAACCAAGCTATGGCTTGTGACTCAATCACGCCCTCACATGAATTTCGCACTATGCACCACCGGGTTAAGAACTCACGGTCTGTCTCATTCGGTTTTTGCTTGCACATTGCTAGGGTCTGTGGCCTATTCGGCCTCTGATACGTGCTTGAGAAATTACTGACAAACATCTCCTCAAAATCAATCCAACAGTTGATACTTCCAGGTGGCAAGTTGTTTAGCCATACCCTCGCTGGCCCCTCCAGCATTTGGGGTACATATCTCACAGCCCATCTCAAGTTGCCTGTAGCAATTTTCATGTTGTCGCATAGTTAATCAACCAGTCCTCCGGCTTTGTGCTGCCTTCATATGTCTTGGTGCCTCTAGGTAACTGGAAATTAGGTACCGGAGGCTCCTTCATGATCCGGGGTCCAAAACACGCTGGACCCGGAGGACCTTGATACTCAATCTGCTCCGACATGTAAAGCCGATCTAGTTTTAACCTAGCATCGTCAGGCATCAAATTCCTGCTTCCCAATCTTGACCCTATCACGTGATAGTCCGGCCTAGGATACCCAGCATTCACCATTTCCGAATCGCCATCATTGTATCTATCTTGCTCTTGTGGAGCTGCTCTCTGTTGCATACCTCGGCCGGCACTGCGATCTTGCCGTGGTATATTCCGCTCCTGCGGTTGCCCTGCACCCGTCGAGTTGCGCTGTCCGGCATTGCCGTTCACACCATTTCTCTGACCGGCATTGCCTTGGTCGCGGTTACCTCGGCCAGCTTCACCTCGGCTCACACTTCTTCGATCCTCATTTATCTGCACTTCTTTTCCTTTCCCTGCCCTTGCCGGGTCATACGGGACTATTTTTTTGTTCCTCCTGGAGGAGGTTACTACCTCTTCTCTCCTAGGACCACCATGTGGAGACGACGCAGCCCCAGCTGATTTTTCCGGGTTACCCACTACCGAATGAACGATCTTGGAGGCCCCCGCTCTCTCCGGGTTAGCCTTGAGCAGTTCTTCATTTTGTCTGTTCGCGATCCGAACCAACTCATTGACCCTATCTTGTTGTCTTTGCCGGGCCTCACCCGTCAAACCTTCTAGCTCGGACGCAGCTGCATCTGCTGCTCTGAGGTTCTCTGCCGGGGTACTATACTTCGGCAGCCCCACGGACAGACAGTTCTCTGATTCCTCAATCCTAGTATCACCTTCTTTGTTCATTTCACTAATGAGGTTTCTCCCTTTTACTTTTATAGCATCTACTTTATTTGCCTTTGCGTACTCACGCAGTGTCATGTTCAATGACTACTGAGCCGCGGCTAACTTTTTTGCACCCTCTAGTATTTTTTGCCTAGTCTCCTCTAGCTCGACCTGTGCCTGAGCCGGATCTACTACTACTGCTACTGGATTTTCCAAGCTATCCATCGCCTGCTGCAGCACATTATCTGGCCTCTCTAGTGGAGGACCCCTACTTTTCCTTGGTGCCTTTGGTGTTACCTCTGGATCTGGTGCTGGATCCTTGCTCGCGCCAGCGTCAGGCACAGTCATCATCACCTCGGTGCGGTCAGGGGAGCGAGTGATACACGCCCCACGAGCCACGCTAAGGGGTGGCTCGCCTCCCTCAACGACGTGCCGTGGATGAACGCACGACACATCGACAGCGACGTAGATCTTGTGCGCACCGAGCTTGACGAAGAGGCCGTTGCGCGGAAGAGGACGCTTGCTGAAGCAGCCAGCGTTGTCGCTGACGAAGTCCAGCGCTCCAAAGCACTGAACGAGCCTGGAGACGATGCGTTCGCCGGTGCCGACGAAGTTTCCCATCCGGATCTTCACTCCTACTAGCGCCGCTAGCCCCACGGTGGGCGCCAACTGTCGTGGTGGTGTCACGACACATGCCATGGATAGGCTAAAGGTGGGGACTAAATGCACTAGAGGTATCCAGGGAGGGATAATGTGGTGATTCCACACACAGTTGCTTTGTATTTGATTCACTTCCAAGGTTTACAAGTGCTCCTTGAGCTATATTGGGGAGAGGAGGAAATAGGAACTCTCTTACTCTCACCACTAGCTAGCTCTCAGGAAACTAGAACTGAACCAGTAAAGACCAACCTCTTCTACAGAGGCCCTATCCCTCCTTATATAGGGGTGGCTAGGTCTCCAATTAGGGCATACGTGGAGGCATATTCAGGGAATATGCCTCTTCCCAAAATAGTAAGCCAACCCGGTCGCTTTTGCCCAGCGTCATCCCTGTAGAGGCTACGTGAGCCTCTGCGGCGCCCGCGTCATTCGACATAGGCATCGTCACCTTTGTCGGCCACGCCTCGGTGGTACTGGCCTCTGTCCGCTTCGCTCACGCTCTGCGTACAGTGGTCACCTTTTGACCAGCGAGATACCTTCCTTCTCTTGCAAGCTTGATATATCCCGGATCATGCCTGGTTAATCCGGCCACACCTGTACCTGCATACAAGTTAGATACATCTTACCGACATACGACATAAGTCGGCTGAGACCCAGTTAGGTGGACATCCCCTGGTCCGGGTTACCCCGTGATTCGGCCTGCCTTGAGGTGACTCGGCCAGCACCTGCTTTGACCTTGCCATACCTCGGCTAACTCGGCCTTTATACCCCGGCGTGACCCTACCCGGGGGTATCCCCCCAACAGATTCAGACCCATCCGGTACCACCGGGCGGTACTACCGGTTCCAAGCGGTAGTACTGGATGGAATTTCCGGTACTACTGGTTGGTACTGACTGCATGGGTAATACCAACAGGGACAGAATTCACGCTCAGTTCTCTACCATTGACAAAAAGCTAGATGGTCCCAAAAAGATGCCGAGTTGATTCCACCCAAACTTTCCAACACGGACCCCCTCTTCATAAACGGTTTCCTACGACACAAATAAAGGACCTAGAAAAACAATGTCTTGCTATTGAGCTTTTTGAGGGGCATCGAATGCCATGCCAATAAAAAGAGTCTGAAACGCACTTAGCAAACGATTAGTCTGACACATGTGTCATCATCAAATATCAAAACCATTTAGGGAGGGAAATGCCCTTTCACTAGCCTTGCCTGCAGCCAAAAGACTTTGTGTACAGGCGGGCCTCGTCCTGGGCCTCGCTAAAACAAAACAATTCACTCTTATGGAAACTAATCTGAAGAACCAAAAGATGCTCGAAGGCTGGCAGGATTAATTTCAGGTTACTTGCCTTTTCTAGATCATATTCCATAAATAGAATTGTGACATCGATATATTTATGGATGAAAAGTCCACCATCCACTAGATGGGGAACCACTCATAAATGTGTCCATCAACCTTTGCGCGTTCAATCATGTCAGCTAACATATCAATCACTATGTTAGATAGCATGGGTGATAATGGGTCATCTTGTCGTAATCCTTTTTTCGTCTAGAAATAGCGACCAACATCATCATTGACTTTTATGGGGACATTACCTTCGGAAACGAAACTACGGATCAGAGCAAGCCATTCTGCAAAGAAACCTTTCATTCTGAGAGTTTGAAGGAAACACCACTTAACCTTATTGTAGGTCTTTTCAAAGTCGATTTTGTGGATTACCCCATTCAACCTTTTCCTATGTAGTTTGTGCACTGTTTCATGAAGGATAATAACCCAATTCATGGTGTTTCTACCTTGCATAAAAGAAGTTTTTGTAGGACGAACCACATGGTCAGACACCGAGTTTAGTCAAATTATTACAACTTTTGTAAATATTTTAAAGCTAACATTAAAGAGGCAGATGGGTTTATATTGTTGGATCTGCACCGCCTCATTAAACTTAGGAAATAATAATTTTTGAAAGTTTAAGCTAAACAATTCAAGTTGTCCGGATTGTAGGAAATAAAACAACTCCATTAGGTCCAGTTTGATAACATTCCAAAAGTTCTGGTAGAACTCAGCTGGAAAACCATCGGGGCCCGATGCATTGTTATGTTCCATTTGGAAAACCGCCTTCTTTACTTCCTCCTCAAAATATTAAGCTATTAGAAGGTTATTTTCCTCACTTGAAACCTAGGGAATGCCATATGTTTGGGACTCATACAATGAGAAGTTGCTTTCTTCTAGAGCTCTGAATAGACCGTTATAGTAATCGGTAATATATGATTTGAGTTGCTCATGACCCTCCGTCATTCCCTCATCATGTATAAGAGAGTGAATAAGTTTTTTACAGTGTCTGCCTACGACGCTGCCACCATGTAATACCACACGGTCGCTTCTACTCTCTCTGTTTCAAAATATAACATGTTTTAGTTTTGTGAAGCATATGTATCTAGACTTTTTTTTAATATGTAGGTTCACTCAGATTTAGGATAAACCTATACACTCAAAGTAAAAGTCTAGATATATTTTCTTCACGAACCTAAAACAACTTATATTTTGGAACAGAGGGGCTACGTCTAGCAACTCACAAAAACCACTATGCCTAGTCGTGGATTGTTCAGAGTTTCTTAAAAAATGGTGGTAGAACGTCGGTCATGCACCACAGCACAGCGGCCCAAAACTCTCTCACACAGATTGTCTAGCTTGACAGAGCTACTTTGTGGCATCCCGCTAAAACCAGTACTAGAAAATCGCTATGTTTTTGTGCATGGCATCATCATGACCGCATGCTCATGTCATCATGTCACATTGCATTTGAGCATCGTCATCATCATGCATGGTATTTGTCTAAACTATTTTCGAAACGCCTAGTTTTGTTTTCTAAATATTCCCGTCTTTATTCAAATTAAAACCCGGGTCTCTGGAATATTTTGTTTCGTCTACAAACAGATTTCAAAAGCCCGTTTTAAATAATAAAATATTTATTTTATTTTTAGGGGGCAGCCAACCGGGCCGATCCGACCCGGCCGGCCACCCCCAAACCCTTTTCTACCAAATACCCTACCCCTAATCCTACCCAGCCCCCATCCACCTCACCCTGTCCAATTCCAGGCCGCCACCTCACCGCACCCCCCTCCACCTCATCACCCCACACACACAACACACACACCACACCAGCCACCTAGCCAGCTGAGCCCCTCCCACGCAGATCACCCCCACCTGCCACACCGCCTCCCGCTTTTCTTCCCCGGACCCACCCACGGGAGAGCCTCCTCCTCCCGACAAGCTCCTGTTGGCCGGCCCACATCACCCCGGGGTTTCCTCCCCCGTGGCCACCTTCCCCATCGGCGTCGCCGCCTCCCTCCCTCACCTGCAGTGCCGCCTTCGGCCACCTCTCCCCTCCGCTGGGCCGGCCCTGGCCGCCCCTAGCGCCGCCTCCCTCCGCCTCCCTGGCTCGCGAGCACCTGCGCGCTTTTCCCCATCGCCTTCCACTCCCGCAACCCCCGATCCCGCAGAGCGCCGCCGGCCTCATTTCCCTCCTCTCTCCGAACCCGCCGTCATGGCTCTCATCCCCCCAGGTGCTCTCCTCCCGGCCTCGCCTGCAGCCGAGCTCCGCCCCGCCACCAACTCCTCTTCCTCGACCTCCATCGCCGTCTCCAAGCCCGCCGTCCTCCTCCCGTCTCTCGCGAGCTCTGTGGGCCTCTCCTCCTCGTCGCTCGGGACGCCGCCCCCGAGTCCTTCCGCGACCTCGCAAAGTCCTCCTCGTCAGTGCGTCCAGTCTTCTCCCAGGCACCTCCCTCCCGGAGCTTCCCCGCCGACGCCAAGCTCCACCGGCGCCACCTCGCCGCTCTGTCCCCGCTTTGAGCTCTTCGTGCCCTATCTCGCGGCCGTGTTCTGCGAGCGCGCCCGCCCTCCATCGGCCCCTGCTACTCCGGTCGCCGCCCTGCTTCGCCACAGCCACCGCCTCTCTGTCCTCCTGCCCGCGCCGCTGTGCTCGCCCCTGCGCCTCCTGCCGGCCCGCTGTCGTCGACCAGACGCCACCCTGCATCCTCCTGGTGAACCACCAGGGACTCGTGTCACCGCCTCCATCGGCAACGTCAGCCCGGTCCGGTGCCCTCATGTTGGGAGCCAAGCATCTGGTTCTAGGAACAGCTAGCAGCGCGCGTGTTCCATTCGTACACCTAGCAGAGTATCCGAACGTTTTTCTACCAGCAGTGCTTCTGTAGTGTCCCTGTCGACAAGATCTTCCCGGCCACCACTTCCGGACGAGAGCTTCCGAGACCTCCAGCATGGAAAACAAGTTCGCCTACACAGATGGGCACTCTTCAAGATCGTCGGGATGAGACCCAAGCTCTCCTTCATGGACGGCAAGTCCCTCGGTACGGACCCGAAGACCGATCTGGAGCGCCAAGGCCTTCAACATGGAATCGACAAGATCATCATGGAACACCAAGATCGTCTCCCGGACACCAAGTTCGCCGAGGTCCCAACACCGAACCTAAGTCCATCATCGACCACCACAACGTCGAGATCCTGGCTTCTGCCAAGATCTTCCGAAGAACGAACCCGAAGACCACAGATGCGACAAGTACTCCTTCCCGGACGCGATGGCCGAGAACCCAGACGCCAAGGTTGCCGACGCAGGACATCAAGTTCTTCGCCCTGAACGCCAAGACCGACCCGACCCGCGGACCCGACAAGATCTTCGCGACGACAAGATCGACACTGACCAGGGTGAGTCCGGTGCACCCCCGACACCAAACCAAGTCCTTCTTCCTGGAACGCCAAGCTCTCCATCTTGTATCCGACCTCCGATCCAGATCCCCGTCAACCCTGAGATCCAGACCCGAACCCCCGGAACCCAAGATCTTCCGAACCTAGATGTGTGACCCTAAGCCCCTATTTTTATAATATGACATTATCAACTGTCGCATATTAAATTGTTCATGCATGCATACATGTCTGTGGTTTAGGGGCATTATGCCGATTCACCTCATAATTAAATATGGAGTCTATATGCGGGATACTTTTGTCTTATTCCGGACTCCATTTAAATTGGTGTAGCGAACCGATGCCATGTGTTGCCTTGTTAATACAACCTTTAATTTGTGGGGTATCTAAATAACTTGAACCGCCTAATTAATTGTCGGGACCCTGGTTCCGCTTAATACTGCCTAATTGCATCGCATCTGTGCCATGCCATGCATCATATCATAATCATGCCGGATCTTCTGCCGTAGTATTAAATATTGCATCCGGTGTTTCTTCTAGTGTTTGCTTCTTCGCGGATTAGGCCGATGAGTGGATGCGAGTATCGACAAGTTCTCCGGATATGAACCTTCGGCAGTGTTTCCCAGGCGAGCATCTCTTCCCTTCTACCTATTTTGCATTTATAGTCTTTATTTCCTCCTGTTGATCTATTGCTATCCGTGTCGCGATGCTTTAGATTCTGTACCCCAGTTATATCCCGTGCAGCCTCTATATTGCCTTGGACACCTCCAATTACCTGTATTTGGTAGATAGCAGGCCTTGCGAGTCGTTGTTGCGTGCTTAGGTCCGATCTCGTGTTGTCAAGTACCACAGTTGTTGGAATGCTGGCAGATATTTATTGGTGGAGATGCTTATTGGTGGAGATGATCATGACTTTAAATACAACTATTAAAATGCTAGATATAACTAATGCAGAGGCATCGGTGGGCAATAGATGTTATTTGGTTCTTCCACGCTCAGTTGTGTCCCGTAGGACCCCGAGTACTTGATACCTGTTCCTTGATTTTTCGCACTATCCACATCCGGGAGGCCGTGGACCCCCCTGAGCCAGAGCTTGATTCATTTCTATTTCTTAGGGCCACAAACTAGTTTGGGGTTTTATTTACTATCCTGTACTTATGCCATGTTTACTGCTTTATTTAAGATTGTGCGTGGAGCACCTGTACTGTTTAGGATTGCGGGGTGTTTTCGCGGTATCGACAAGCCCAGACACACTTTCGGGTTCCCAGTCGTTTACACCCATTGACGCAAACCCTGGGTCCGTTCCGGAGCCGGCCAACTTCATTGCGGGTAGCTTAGTGGGGTGGCCCCCTGAAATATTTTATGAATCCTATGATCACTTTGTCGTGAATGCCTCGTTGGGTTTGAGTTGGTTTTTCCCAGGTTGATCGAGTGTGTGTTGCTATTTGTGCACCCCTGCAGGGTAAAACTTTCTGAAAGCCGTGTCCGCGGTTATGGACGACTTGGAGCACAGTATCTCGATCATAGACAAGCATAACTAAAGTAGTGCTATAAATTTGACTTAATATGTGACTAGTAATCAGATTCAAATACAACGGAATGAATATTAAAATGCCAACAACTGGTGGATCTGTGGTGATCTGTGTCATACTATACCTGCCTAGTAAGTATTGTAACTCCAATGGAATGTGATAAAAGTGCCAACAACCGCTGGGTTTTGGGATTCCTGGGGACAATTATACTTGACTAGTAAATGTTCCAACTACAACGGAATGGTGATTAAAACTGCCCACTACTTATGCTATCAGGATGACTCATGCTATCTATATCTGACTAGTAAGTGTTTCAACTATAATGGAATGAGTAAAACTGCCAACTGTGTGAGTTCCGTGGTCCGACTTCCTCGTTTGGTCTCGAGGGGGGAATTACCAGGATGGGTATGTTTGGTGTTAGTATCAGGTAGGATCCGAATAGGTCTTTCTTACCCCTCTCTAATAGCCGTTAGTGATACCGAGTCTCTATAGGTTGTTTAGTGCCGCTGCGCTGCCGCTTCAGTCCACCATACCTATGTAGGCGAGAGCCGCCGAATTCTAACCTCGTCGTGTACCGGCCTCAGTACTGACGCTCCTCTTTTTTCCTTTGCCCTTTGTCGGCACCCCTTTTGTTTTAGCAGGTTTGAGATCGCCGTCGTTAGCAGGGTTACCCTTCCGGCTTGGCCTAGGCAGGGTTATGGACGCCATTGGTTATTCTTCAGGGCTCTTAGCTCCATTTGCATCTTGTCCTTAGTCGGACGCTCTATCGTTTTCAAGGTGATTTGGATATTTGTATATTATATCTGTATTCTTGACTCATGGAGTCGCTGATGTATATATATGTTCTGTGGGTTCCGTTGTGGACTAATGTGTAATGGTATTATTTTGCACCCGTACGAAAGTGCCTGGTGGACGTCCTTGAATCGTTTCTATGCGGGTTTGACGTTGAGGGTGTTACATACTTTCAAAACGAACAAAACAAAAACCCAATTTCTAATTATTGCCTGGGCACTGTTTGGTCTTAGAAAGTGCTCGCTCGGCTCGTCCGTCTGATCAGGATCCTGCACACCCACGCGAAGGGTACCCACGCGAGTGGCGCTTCGAGACAAAACCTCCCGTTCATCCTCTCCTCCACAAAAGAGCTATCTCCTCCGCCTCACCTCCTTCCAATCTCCCACGTCGGCGACAAGCGGTCAGGCAGAAGACGCATCAAGCGGCTGGTGGGTGTTCTGCGCTTGTTGTATGGAGCGGCGGGTTGGTGCTGCATCAACGACACTGAGATTGTCGACGACGGCAATCCCCTAGGGGACAGAACCATGATGCGTTCAGCTGGGCCAGGCTGAGAGCAGGGACCTGCAGAGATCATCGTTGGCGAGGTTCTACGTCCACCCTTGTGAGATGAGTACTCTCCAATTGATTTTCCACCGCCATAGTTGCTCCAGTGATTTGAGATTCGAGTTGTGCTACTCTCATGGCTGATTAATCGCTTGACTGCCCGTCTGTATCCCCGCATAGTCCGTCGCGTCTATGCATTGAAGTGTTCCTTTCTAATTTTCTATTCCACGCCATGGAATATTTTTTATCTACCCACACGATGGAACTTGGCGGTTTGACCAACAGACTGTTGACGGGGATTCAAGACTCATTTTACTGAAGTTACCGGACTCAAATCAACGATGGAGATGTGTAGGTACTTTTTTTGGGGAAGGTACCAAGTACGGTAGAATTGAGTACTTGTTCCATATTGTATGTAATATACCATTACTTCATTTGTATTGTATGTAATATTGTACTCACAGGATGCATGTTCTCGCATCTGACGGTTTTATCACCATATTATAATGTGGGGATTTACTGTATAATCGTAGGATGTAAAATTTGGACAATAAATACATCATGTTCATATGCTTGCAGTGTTTTCCTACACGTAGGATGTACTTTTATACTCTAGAGGTTTCAATGAGGTTATGCAATAGGTTCTTCAATTGCTTATATGGATGTAACAAAACAATAAAATCTTGAGTGATGTATGTAACATTCTGCTCATAGGATGTATGTTTTTCACACCTGAAATTGTTGATCATATTATACACTGGGGATACTTACTATATAATCATAGGATGTAAAAATTGGACAATAAATACATCATGTTCATATGGTTTCAGTGTTTTTCCTACACATAGGATGTACTTCTGTACTCCAAAGTTTCCCATGAGGTTATACTTACATTAGGTTGTTCAAGTGCTTTTTATGGATGTAGTTTTGTATATAATTTGTATGTACAGATGTATTTTTTTTGCAGAGTTTTACATCCATAAAGCCTTATTCTATATGGATTTAAAATATTTCGCCTTTTTTGTCCATGGAATAAATTAAGATTCTTTCTATCTTTGTTGCATGAATTTTTACATCACTTTCTGAAGTCCTTGTTTCAACTCTTGAGTCACTGAATGGCTCTGTGATGCCTCCCAAAATATGCTCAACATGCTCGCATAGCTACGTTGTATCCTCTAGGACTGGAACATTTACGTCTAGACCACTAAGAGGAATGATTGTGTCCATCTATGCATACATATACAATATTCCCTGCTCATTTTCTTATACACGTTTTAATTCATATACTATGATAATGACATGATGCTTAAGAAAGTACAATCATTTACGAACATGCTTTTCTTTTATAGGAACTGTTCAATTTTTGTGTCTTCAAACTTACATCAGGTGACTCTAAATTAAGCACCTAACTGTCAATTTTGTTACAGGTACAGTGTGTCAGGTAATTACATCAATTGCTTCATGGTCATAAGACCAACACAATGGTATCCTACTCTTCGGATCAGCATAATCATGGCAAGAAGGTTCCATCAATTAGTTACAATCTATTTGCACCGTATCCGTGTGCAGTAGTTTGCCTTTTTTCGTGTTTCTGCTATGCACAAAACAATGAGATACTTCATTGTTATTGTGGCGTCCCGCAAAAACCACTACTAGAAAATCGCGTTGTTTTTATGCATTGCATCATCATGACCGCATGCTCATGTCCTCATGCCACCTTGCATTTGAGCATCGTCATCATCATGCATATGTTTTGTCTAAACTATTTTCGAAAAGCCTATTTTGTTTTCTAAACGCCCCGTCTTTTATTCAAACTATTAAACCCGGATCTGTCCGGAATATTTTATTTTGTCTACCAACGGATTTCAAAAGCTCTGTTTTAAATATTAAAACATTTATTTTATTTTTGGGAGGCAGCCCGCCAGGCCCGAAAGCCCGGCCGGTCACCTCCAAGCCCTCAACTAAAACCTAGTCTAATCCTAACCAAACCCTAACCCACACACCCCCTCAGCCGCCACTCTCTCTCTCTCTCTCTCTCTCTCTCTCTCTCCCTCTCTCTCCCACCTGCCAAAATCCCTGCCGCCACCGACCGTTTCTCCCGCCCAGCCACCTCCACCTCACCAACCCCTCCACCTCACTCCATCCATTCACCTCCTGCCACCTCACCCGCGCGGGCCCACTTTCCCCGGTGGACAGCCACCCCGCCGCCACCTGCCTGCACAGCCCCCAGCCCCACCTGGGCACACCCCAACGCCACCTGCCCAAACCCCCGCTCACCCCACTCCCCAGGCGCATCGCGATCCCACCCTGGCCCCACCTGCCGCTCGCCCCACGTCCCGCGTGCCGCCTGGCCCACCACGAGCCACGCCCTCCCCGCGGCTCCTTCCTCCCAATCCCACCTACCCCGCAGCCCCATCTTCCCCGTGCCTCTGCCCGGGTCGTCGCCTGCGCCCTTCCCCTCCTCGCCGCCCCTCTTGCCGGCCTCCCTCCTTGCCGCCCCTCTCGCCGGTCTCCCTCCTCTCTGTCGTCGCCTCGACCCCCACCCTATCGGACACCGCCGGCATCGCCCGTCTCCGTCCCGGCCCTTCACCTCGCCGACCTTCCCCGTCGCCGAGCTGCTCCGATGGTCGCCGCCCCGAGCACCGTGCAGCCCCGCCACCGTGGGCAGGCCCTGGAGCCCCGTCTCCGCGCCCCCTCTCAGCCGCCGACAGGCGCCATGGCCGCCGCCTACGCCTCCCCTCTGCAGCGCCTCCTCCCGTCGCCATCTGCCTCGAGCCCGCCTCCGGTCGCCCTCCGTGCTCGCCCACGACCTCCGGCCGTCGCCTCGGGCCGAGCTCCTCGCGCCGGCCTCCGCCACTTGACGCCAGCGCCTCCTCCGCTCGACCCACATCCTCCGCCTCCGCTAGAGCCCCTCCGTCCGGAGCACCGAGCCTACAAGCTCGTGATCGCCGGAGCCTGCCTCCCTCGTCTGGCGCCTCTTCTCTGCCTGGCAGTTGCGCGCCGCCCTCTCCTCTGGTCCTCATCTGGCCCGCCCCGTGCCGCCGACCGAGCCCCTGCCTCGACCTCACGGACGCGGCCCCCTCCCAGCACCACATCAACATTGGCTCCGTCAGGGATGCCCTATCCGCAGTTGTGCATATACTAGTACTGCCATGGGGTGTTGGGTGTACTAGTGCTTCTAGAGTAGAGTATGAGTGAGCTTGTGTGACCGTGAGATGACAAGGCATGAACCAGGATTGTTGTGTGATGTCTGCATTTAACCAAAGGACATCGGGTGACAAGATCTTCTTCTCGGAAGCCGCCACACCTCAAGATCTCCGCCACGAAAACCCCAAGGCCTTCGATGTAGGAACGACAAGGTCTCCTTCACGGTTTCGACGCCCCGAGCCCCTCACGAACGCCATGACCTCCTGATGGACCCGAGCGTCCAAGGCGGCTAGTTGTACAAGGACCACGCCAAGATCGATAGTGATGAACCATCTGCGCCGAATCCGAGACCCCGAGCGCGCCGACGACAAGATCTCCTTCCGGGATCCGATGCCCGAGAACCCGAACGCCAAGATTGCCGACGCGGATACGCCAAGTTCGTCTACCCGGACACCGTGCGACAAGATCTACTTCACGGATCCGAAGACCCTGATACCCGATCCACTCAAGTTCGCCATCGAGGACAAGATTGACACTGGCCAGGGCGGATCCGATGCGCCCCCGACGCCGAACCAAGTCCTTCTTCCCGGAACGCCAAGATCTACTCCGTTGTTCGAGAACGTTCCCGCCGAGATCGATCCCCGTCGAACCCTGGACCCCGTCGAACCCCGAACCCCCGGAACCCAAGATCTTCCGAACCCAGATGTGTGAACCTTTTCCGAGCCCCTATTTTATAAATGCTATATGTAAAACCTGTTGCATAATAATTGTTCATCTCGCATGCATATCATAATTATGCCGGATCTTCTGCCGTAGTATTAAATAATGCATCTGGTGTTTCTTTTAGTGCTTTGCTTCTTCGCGGATTAGGCCGATGAGTTGATGCGAGTATCGACAAGTTCTCCGGATATGAACCTTCGGCAGTGTTTCCCAGGCGAGCATCTCTCCTCCTTCTACCTATTTTGCATTTATAGTCTTTACTTCCTTCTGTTGATCTATTTCTATCCGTGTCGCGATGCTTTAGTTTCCGTACCCCAGTTATATCCCGGGCAGCCTCTATATTGCCTTGGACACCTCCTATTACCTGTTGTTTGGTAGATAGCCGGCCTTGCGAGTCGTAGTTCCTTGCTCAGGTGCGATCTGGTGTGGTCGAGTACCACAGTTGTTAGAATGCTGGCAGATGGTTATGGTGGAAACGTTATGGTGGAGATGATCATGACTTTAAATACAACTATTAAAATGCTAGGTATAACTAATGCAGAGGCATCGGTGGGCAATAGATGTTATTTGGTTCTTCCACGCTCACTTGTGTCCCGTAGGACCCCGAGTACTTGATACATGTTCCTTGATTTTTTTTGCACTATCCACATCCGGGAGGCCTTATGGACCCCCCTGAGCTAGAGCTTGATTCATTTCTATTTTTTGGGGCCACAAAGTAGTTTGGGGCTTTATTACTATCCTGTACTTATGCCATGCTTTACCGCTTTATTTAAGATTGTGCGTGGAGCACCTGTACTGTAGGATCGCGGAGAGTTTTCGCGGTATCGACAAGCCCAGTCACATTTTCGGGTTCCTAGTCGTTTACAACCATTGACACAAACCCTGGGTCCGTTCCGGAGCCGGCCAACTTCGTTGCGGGTAGCTTAGTGGGGTGGCCCCCTGAAATATTGATGAATCCTGTGATCGCTTTGTCGTGAATGCCTCGTTGGGTTTTGAGTTGGTTTTTCTGAGGTTGATCGAGTGTGTGTTGCTATTTGTGCACCCCTGCAGGGTAAAACTTTCTGAAAGCCGTGTCCGCGGTTACGGACGACTTGGAGCACAGTATCTCGATCATAGACAAGCATAACTAAAGTAGTGTTACAAACTTGACTTAAGATATGACTAGTAATCAGATTCAACTATAACGGAATGGATATTAAAAATGCCAACAACTGGTGGATCGGGGTTGTTTCATGATATGCTGTACCTGTCTAGTAAGTATTGCAACTCCAATGGAATGTGATAAAAGTGCCAACGATTGCTGGGTTTTGGGATTCCTCAGGACAATTATATCTGACTAGTAAATGTTCCAACTGCCACGGAATGATTCCTTAAAACTGCCCACTACTTATGCTTCAGGATGACTCATGTTATCTATATCTGATTAGTAATTGCTGCAACTATAATGGAATGAGTAAAATTGCCAACTGTGTGAGTTCCTTGGTCCGACTTCCTCGTTTGGTCTCGAGGGGGAATTAGCAGGATGGGTATGTTTGGTGTTAGTCTTAGGTTGGATCCGAATAGGCCTTTCTTATCCCTCTCTGATAACCGCCATTTGTACCGAGTCTCTATAGGTTGTTTAGTGCCGCTGCGCTGCCGCTTCAGCCCACCATACCTATGTAGCCGAGAGCCGCCGAATTCTAGCCTCGCCGTGTACTGGCCTCAGTACTGACGCTCCTCTTTTTTCCTTCGGCCTTTGTCGGCACCCCTTTGTTTTAGCAGGTTTGAGATCGACGTCGTTAGCAGGGTTACCCTTCCGGCTTGGCCTGGGCAGGGTTATGGACGCCATTGGTTATTCTTCAGGGCTCTTAGCCCCATTTGCATCTTGTCCGTAGTCGGACGCTCTATCGTTTTCAAGGTGATTTGGATCTTTGTATTGTATATCTGTATTCTTGACTCAGGGAGTCGCTGTTGTATATATATATATGTTCTGGGTCTCATCGAGGACTGTTGTGTAATGTTATTACTTCGTTTTTCCACCCGCACGAAAGTGCCTGGTGGGCGTCCTTGAATCGTTTCTATGCGGGTTTTGCGGAAAGGGCTAAAACTTGCATAGGGCCGATTCGAGGGTGTTACAGTTATGGATATTGTTTCTGGGATTTATTACATTTAGAGTTTATGTTATGATTGGTCATGCTACACTGTCAAATTCTACATGGTTATGGTATGCACAAATTCCGGTGATTCTTTGTTACATGCTGATATGAATGATTTATGTTTATGCTATGAGTCTCCACTTGATACCTCTATCAATAGAATTTGGTGAAAATTTTACATGAACATGACTATTTTTCTAGGTTTTTTACATGCATGTCTGCATGGTTGTTTGACGGGATGTAGAAAATCCCTGTTTTTTAAACAAAAAATAGTTTTTATCACTAAAATTACATACAGGCTACATTGGATATGTATCTCTTGGGGATTTGTAATAGATTAAGAACCATGTGTTTGATCTTTGGAGGTGTAGGAGAGGGGTGCTTTCCATGATTCTTTAGGCACTAATTTTATACATCTCGTATGTACTGGGTTGCCATTAGAAAGAACATAATTTTGCAGATGTGGATGCTGTTCTTGTAGAGAGGAAGAACTACCCATGCCTTTTTGTTCACGGTCTTCTAGCTATGATCTGCCTTGCTTTGTGCTTCAAGTGGATGGATTTATAGCAAGCAGATGTGCTCTATTTTTGTCCAGGTTTTATTTGCATGTATTTTTCGTTCTAAGCAAGACAGCAGCCATGGATTTTCACCTGCCTCCAGCTGGAGGAAGAAGAATGTTAGCGGTATGCAGGGTTTTGAAGATCACACGGGAGGACGGTTCTTTTTGTTTGCACATGAGGATGCATTTTTTGGTCGAGACATACCGTCCACACACCTGACGCGTGCTTCCATGTTAAATTTTAAGCAGGAAAGAGGCATTGGGACCGCTTTCTATTTCCGAAAAGAATCTGTTCCGACAGGGGCACTCCCTAAGACTAACCGGTAACCGGGCACTGTGTATCAAGGTCCAAGCAAAAAGTCAGAGGTCTGACTTGGCTCTCTTAGATGCCCTCCATTCTCCATCCAAAGACTCGTCTCATCCCTAGCGCTCTCTCGGTCAGTCAATAGCTCGAACACACTGAGCTCTCGGAGATTGACGTCCACGAGGCGGTGGTGCAATACTTCGATTCCCGCGCCCCTCCTCCTCGCCCTCGCCCTCACCACCGGGCCGGAACGCCTTACCTCCACGGCGTTGAGGTAGGTGCCCATCAGGCCGCACCGCCGCGCTCCGGCGGCAGAGCCAACACGGAGCGTGAAGCACGATTTGGTTCAGAGACCCTGGACGCACGCGGCAGAGGAGCCGGCCGCCGCGGAATCCCCGTCTATCTGAGGACTCCGACTCTTACCAGTCCTGGCGCTGCTCCTGCTGCGTCGTGACTACTGGAGTGCTGGGGGGCGCAAGAGGACTGGGGCGAGAGGTGCCGTGCGCGCCAGGTGTTCGGCGAGTTGCCCCAACCATGTTGATGCCGCTGCGCGCGTTGCTGCGGTGCCGTAGGCCACCGATCCACTCCGCCGCTGCAGCCTTCTTTACCAGCTCAGGAAGCGCACGTCTCACGCCGACTCCTGTGACTGCGGAGCATGCCGTTGAGTCTGAGCAGCAGGGCTCGCTGGCGCAGCGGCTGGAGCAGGCGGTGTCGGTATCCACGGCCATCCGGGGTTGGATGGCCGCCGGCCGCGCTGTGCATCGAGGCCACGTCTTCCACGCTATCAATCGCCTCCGACGCCGTCGCCTCTACCGCACCGGCCTCCAGGTACCGATTCTTGTCTCAGTTCATTGATGAGCCTCTTTAGTGTTGCTTCGTGTCCCTGATTAGTTTGAGCAAGATACCACATAAAAAGGTACACCTTGTGTTTGCATAACGCTGCATTTTGAGCTTCCAGCCTTTTTTTTTTCTGCATGTCTGTGTAATGATGCAGGGAAGATTTGCAGTTTCTTTCTGCTGCTTTTCTGTGTACTAGCAAATAGCATGTGCTTTTGCATGTTTGAGGTATCTAAATAGAAGCGTACAAGAGAACCAGCCCATGGTTGGATGGTTAGGAGGGCAGTGACATCCCCAGTCCACCAGAGTTCAAACCCTAGATTTGACACTTTGATGTCTCGTAAAAAGGCGGAATATTCTTCAGCGGACTACGTCAATCTCAAAACCCATCGGATCACTTTCTTGGACTCGATATCTTGGAGGTGCTCATAGGGGTATGGTGTGCGCGCGTGCGTTCATAGGGATGATTATATGCATGTATTGTGAGCGCATGTGTCTGTACTCAGTTTTGCAAAAAGAAAAAAATTAGAAGCGTACAACTTTTCTTAAAAAAGTTAATGAATAAAGACATATGGTGCTCTGAAAAATGATAAACAGGGATCATTACATTTTGTTTTTAGATCACTACAGTCAGTTTGACATGAAGTATAACTTGAGATGTTGAAAAATATTAGGGGTTTGCTTTTACGTGTACTAACTTTTTTATTGAACTTTATTTCTTGCTTTAAGTGAGATATAAATAGGAGATAAGTGATCAGTCAAACAATTCAGAAAAAAATGAGGATTGAAACATATTTCCGTTTATTAAGGATACCGTTTATAGTGTTTAGCAGGCAGGGTTGTACCTACGTTGAGCTTCCAGGGTGCCTAGGACACCGGGTGCAAGAGTATTTTCTTGCTACTCTATTTTTCATCTATGACATAGTGTGTGACACCCTCTCCCTAAGCGAGAAATTTGTGTCATTTACAAAATGGACACCAGGTGAATTTCTCCCTGGGTACGCCCCTATTAGCACTTATATTTCTGTAAGTTCCGCTCCAAAACAAAAGATCTAAAGAAACCTTCATCACAGAACCGGACAGATGTGAAACATATCTTTCAATTTATTTAATTGAGATCATCAATACAAAGCAATTGCAGCACGAAATAAAAATCAGACTGGGTAACTAAATGCCAGTTGCTAGCCGTGGCAGGTTTCCCATAAGAAGAATCATGTGGATGTACGGCAACTCCTAGTTCTGCGAGCTTGAATAAAAAATGCGTACATGCGGCAGAGCACCCAGGCTGCAAGTTTGCATGAACTGTAATTCTCTAGAATATTCGGCCAGCACCTAGGAGTTTCATAGAGCTGGACTGATTTGGTGCACAGTGCAAACCACAGAGAGGCGAATCCAGCACAGCACAGCCGTTGGATTATTCCTGTCGAGACTTGTTGGACGGCACGTGATAGCTTTGTACTTTGAAATCAACGGTGGCAATAGCTTCACATGTGTTTTGGCGGGAAACTGTGAAGAGGCTGGTAAATCTAAATTCAAAACTGCCACACTATAGTAGTAGAGATAAAGATGCTAGCTGGATCTCAATTTACTAATTATGCGAATGACTGTTAATTATTTCCACTCTTTCGTTTCATGATTGCTCAGCTCCTTTCGGTGAAATTAGCTCCTCTATGTATGAATGGTGTCAACCAAATAAATTATTGTCTTTTGTTAGTTCAGGAAGTGACACTGCATTTTGTAAAAAAAATGCTACAGGTCATGGAGTGGGTGATCAGAGAGAGGCCCTACAAGCTGAGTGAGCTCGATTACTCTTATCTCCTAGAGTTCACGGCTAAAGTTCATGGCATTTCTGAAGCTGAAAGTCTCTTCCTTCGCATACCTCAAGAATACCGGAACGAGCTGCTCTACAATAACCTTGTAATGGCTTGTTTGGAGTTGGGCTTGATTAAGCTATCATACGGTTACATGAGGAAGATGAGGGAACTCTCCCTGCCGATTTCACCATATGTTTACAACCGCTTGATCATCCTCCATTCTTCTGAGGGGCGTAGGAAGACTATCTCCAAGATCCTTGCTCAGATGAAAGCCAGTAGAGTGACCCCCCACACGTCAACCTACAACATCTTATTGAAAATACAGGCCAATGAGCACAACATTGATGGAGTGGCGAGGGTGTTCAGTGATATGAAAAGAGCAAAGATTGAGCCGAATGAGATCACCTATGGCATTCTGGCAATTTCACATGCTGTAGGAAGGCTGTATACTGTTTCCCAGACATATATAGAAGCCATCAAGAACTCTATGACAGGTACTAACTGGTCTACACAGGAAATTCTTCTTATCTTGTATGGATACCTTGGAAAGGAAAAGGAGCTAAAGATGACGTGGAATCTCATGCAAGGCCTCCCTCATATTCGATCCAAAAGCTTCACATTAGCAATTGAAGCATTTGGAAAGGTTGGCTCCATTGAGCAGGCAGAAGAGATATGGGGAGAGATTAAATCAATAAGAAAGCTAAGGCTTACAGAACAGTTCAATTCCATGCTATCAGTTTACTGCAGGCATGGCCTTGTGGATAAAGCATCGGCCGTGTTCAAAGAAATGAGAGCAAGTGGATGCCAGCCAAATGCTATTACGTATCGCCACTTGGCATTGGGATGCTTGAAAGCAGGTCTTGTAAAACAAGCTTTGAACACAATAGATATGGGAAAGAAAGAAGTCGTCACCAGGAAAGTGAAGAGTTCAACACCATGGTTGGAGACCACACATTTATTGCTTGAAAACTTTGCAGAGATTGGTGACTTGGAAAATGCGAAGAAAGTTTTTGCAGAACTAAACGAATCAAAGTACTGTCGCAATTCCTTTGTGTATAATACCCTTTTAAAAGCTTATGTTAAGGCAAAAGTTTATGAGCCAGATTTTGTAAGGACAATGATTTTGAGAGGCGCAATGCCCGACGCCGAGACACACAGCCTTTTGAGACTGATTGAACAGTACAAGACATGATATTGCTGGGGCTTTGAAGGATCAGGATGAAAACGAAAACATCAGTGCTAAGTTCAGCCATTTCTTCAGTGCATGAATCATCCAATCTCATTTCATGGTGGATGTGATACATGATCACCCCAGCATGTGCAAGATCCAATCGACGTAGTGCACCTTTCTTTTGGTATCCCAAGCAGTTTGTACAAGGTAAAACTTGCATTATCCAGAAGTTGAAAATGTTGTTTCCTTTGTGTATGAGTTGCACAAAACAGCGAGCTAGGTCCACCGAGTCTTTATAAAGGACCATGAACCATTTTTCATTCGATTTTGTTTTCTGGAAATTGCAGGAGATCTGCATTTTACTTTAAGGGTAGAAAGGTCCAAGGAAAATTAGTGCAGTTAGAGGACAAACATGCTCAAGCAAAGTCACAAACTCAGCATTATACAGTGAAGTTGGGTAGACATGTTACATGTACTGAAGATAATATTGTACTAGTCGCAACAGTCTGTGTTGCTCTTCAGGGCTACGTTGTCCCCAGAATCCCAGATGCTGGTTGCCAATAAGCAAACATGGGTACGAGCAGTCTGACATTTTTGCAGAGATTGCACAAGTACAAGGTTTGAGAAGCTAGTGAATTCCAGGAACGCTTCTGGATAGGTGCCCCATCCAACTACCGTATCTCAAGAACTGCTACCATTCTGAATGTTGATTCTTTTGGAGGTCGTGGACTATCTATAATACTAGTGTGTTTTGAATGTTCAGATAATCAAATGACGATACTCAAATGTGAATGAAAAACATTCGACCTTTCAAAAAAGTTTGATTGTCTTTCGGTTGGCAACAAAAACGAGGTGAACTGAACTGTAACCAAACTGAACTCACTTGACGAATTTTGGCAAACCCGAGGAATGTGTATTGGCACCCAGCTCAAACTAAACCAAGTGCAATTTCCACATAAACCTACTCCTGGAACCGTGGTTTTTAGTATTAAGCAGATAGAAGAAGTTTACAAACGGCCGTTAGATGGATGAAAACAAGAGAAAAGGAAGACAAAACAAGGAAAAACACTAGTTTGGCGCCTGTCCCTGGGGGCATGGCCGGTAGGGTGGCCAGCGGCACCCGCATAACGACTCGCGAAGCAAAATATAGGCAAAAGGAGATCTCAGAAGTTAGTAAAATTGGAGAAGGCTTAGTGAAAAAGTTTGTACCGCAACCCGTCCGGCTTGACACCCTAATGGCCGGGGAAAAGGCCTCTGGGCCACGCTGTTGGGAACGATATCACCAGTGTTTGGTTGACTGCATTACAACATTCTATTGAAAACAAAAATAACTCCCTGCTATTTTTTTTCTAACCACTAGTAAGTGTGCCCGTTTGTTGCACGTTTTCATTATCAAACACAAAATCATTGAAATTTTGAGACTAAATTTAAAATACCATCAACTAATATATGACATACATCTATATGCACATGCTAATCAGCATGGAAAATACCATTAACTAATATATGATATGGTCTTTAGATACTTATATCTGGTAAGCTAACGCCCAAGGATGCGATTCATCAATTTCAAGCTACATCTCTAGATTGGTCTATGACGTCCATCTGATTGGTGGCCTCTATGCTTTTCTCTCAAAATTGCAACAAGTGTATCTTGCATCATGTAGGTAAGAGAGCGACTCTTTTATGGATGAGTCTGGTGTACGTGTGTCAGAATTAGCACTTGAATTCACCTGTTGATTTTCTTCCTAGCTGACGACCTTGTTGTTCTCTTCAAGGAATTGAGATAGCTCTTCATGTTGTTCTCCATGTGGAGGGTTACGACTTATCTGACTTGGCTTACTGTTATGCTACTATTCAGGGATTGTTCATAATCCTATATACATGCTTGGAATTATAAATTATGGGTTTGGTTTCCAGCAATGGCCAAGCGCCTTGATCGCAGGACTGCAATCTTGATATGTACTTGTCATACAATTTCGCTACTCCCACCTGATCACCAAGTATGTTGTCGCGCCATAAGTTTTGGTGCAGCAATAATCTTCGCCCTTCCTTGACAGTTCCAAAACCTTTTAGAACCATCTCATAACTTCTCTCTATTTTCTCAACCTCTACAGTGATGCACCTAAAAAATCGAATGAAATGAGTCGTCACCCAATTATTTTTTACAAGTATTCAAGGTTAATTTATGATGTCACAAAATGAAGCATATCAAACTTGAATAAAACTGTAAAATATACCAACTACTATTTAACAACTATAGGTTCTTAAAGTAATTATTGGCACACGGAATTGTGGATACCTTATTTATAAAAGCAAATATACATGCAGATAAGATCAATCGTATGCAGCCGAAGTGCATAATCCAGCATATATTGGAATAAATAGGAAAACTTGTTGCTTCCAGATTATTACTTGACAATTGCATATCACCAAGAATGTTTGCAAAATAAATCTTCTACTATATATACATGCAGAATCATTTAAAGTAAGGATAATATAATTGTCCACCGAAGTAGCTAAAACAAAAGGAGGTGCAAAATATATGATGCATGATGGTCTATTGGTGATTATCAGGGAGAGATTAACCTAATCCGAAATTCCTAAATATAGTGAGTTCACGGGTACAAGGCATACTGATGAATCCAAGCATATCATTTGCAAAATGGAAAAGAACAGAATAAGTAGATAATTCCAATTTGATAAAAAGCCATAGAATCTTGATATTAAACACAACTTCGTTGGTTAGATTTAAAGGAAACAATTCATGATCTTCTCTCACTCTTAACCAACAATAATTCAGAAAATACATTGTACCTCCGAAATTTCAGGGAGGTCATGAAAGGGTAGATTGACGTCCAATATATCTTTACATAAAACAATATGGATGTTTTACCTGGTAACCCGAGGAACTTACCTGTGAAGAGATGAAAAAGTTAGTAAACCATCGACGAACCATTAGGAAAAATATTCATATAATCTAAAAAACAAAACCACCAACATCAGCGAATTTGATCATGAAACAATTGCAGACCATCTCCCACTTATTTCCTTATACCCATCGACATTTCAGAATATACAAAATTTTCATATAATCTCAAAATCAAAACACCAACATAGGTGAATTTGATCAAGGCACAATTGTAGACCATCTTCCACTTATTCCTTCCCAGCAACAATTGAGAATATACCATACTTAAAAAGTTTAGAGACCCATTGCCTGATCTTCCATCTCATTGGTGCTATTAATTAGCCTAACAAGTGTAACGCCATTCAAATAACCTTGAGCTCCATGAGACCACGAACACAAGCATCATACTACATCAAATATATGTTCATCCCGACAGAGCATAAGAACCAATAAGAATACATGACGTCAAAGTTGATATTTAGTGCAGAAAATCAAACGCCCAATTTTCCAAAGCAAAATAGGTATAGAGGACCCAACAATTTAGGCTTATTTTAGCATGCGTCGTAGGGCAAGCACGCTACAAAACCGGGATAGCATGCAGAACCTATCACTCCATTATTTTCATAATCCAACACTTTCACTTGGACCCAAAAATTAGGAGCCAAAGCATGACAACATGAGTACCTTTTAGGAACGAGGAGATGGGATGGCCATGGAAGCGGCGAGCGAGCGCAAGAACTATTTGTGGCCTGATCTCGAGAACAACTTCAGTGGGGCTTGAGTTTGGCCTTCACGATCTTAGGACAAGTCGAAGAGGCCAGCCCTGTCGGATGCATCTGGGAAGAGGTCGTGGAGGAGAGCACCTGATGGAGGCATGCAGTGGGGAGAAGTTGAGAGAGATGTGGGCAGGGGTGAGCATGGCGACGCGATGGCGGAGCGGGGGCGGCTTCGAGGAGGGAGGTTGCAACCTAGGAGATTGGGCCGTGAGTTCTGCATACCTGGGGTTCGATCCATGTCGCGGCACCAAGCGTTGATAGTTTAGAATAATACGGTGAGTAATTAGCGGGGAAATCAATTAGAAAATTAATTAGGAAATCAATACTATGATATTTCTGAACGGAAACTGTAACAGGGTGGGGATTTTTCCTCTGCCGGTGACCGTAGTCAGTCGAGGTAAATTACTAAGTGCACACAAGACACTAATTAGACTATTGCTTACCGTTGGATTGACTTTCGTGAGCCCAATCATACAGTGGTAATAGATCCGTGTACATCTTATGGGGTGCGTTTAGAAAAAGTATGTTTGCTCTTTTATTAGTAATAGAGATACAATCCGTTTACATAGATTACACATATGTTCACCAAAAGAGATAAATTTGCGTGTCACACAACTTTGCACAAAGTATCCTG
This sequence comes from Avena eriantha, assembly GCA_910589775.1. NCBI lineage: Eukaryota > Viridiplantae > Streptophyta > Magnoliopsida > Poales > Poaceae > Avena > Avena eriantha. The sequence goes on along the minus strand of OU342746.1, from coordinate 115,905,341 downwards.
CAATTATAAAAATTACAATTACACCCTTGGAGAAACTTGTGCCTCGCCAGAACGTCATCCACCATCGTCCTCCGCCGCTACCATGGTAGCGCCGGAAAAAGAGGCGAACAGCCTCCATACCGAGATCTAGGAGAGCACCTTCGCATACAATGATGCTTTTTGAGCCGATGAACCAGGTCGTCGCAAACGACAAGACCGACACTTTGATCTCGATGTCATCAACTTCATTCGATGCAGTTGAAGAAGAGGAACATTGTTGCATGCCGTCATCCACACGCCCAACTGCAAGACAACAAACACAATCACAACAACCACACGACCGTTGAAAGGGAAACGGACGTCGCCTAGAGGGGGGTGAATAGGCGTTTTAAAATTATTACGGTTTAGGCTCTAATAAATATGGAATAAAACTTAACGTTTAATTTATCAATCCAAAACCTATATTCACTAGGTTCACTAAGTGCACCAACAACCTATGCTAAGCAAGACAAGCAACGAGATGATAGCAAGATATAATACTACAAGCACGATGACTATCACAATATAAATTGCATAAGTAAAGGGCTCGGTTGAGAGATAACCGATGGACACGGAGACGATGATTTGTTTCCCAAAATTCACTTCCAAAGAAGCCACGTCTCCGTTGGAGAGGTGCGGTGGCGCAATGTACTTCGAACGCCACAAATGGCTCACCTCGAGGTGTGGTGGCTCGATGCTCACCCAACGCCACACAAGGCCTCACCCCAAGATGCGAAGGCACGCAACTCACCGATGCCACAAAAGGCACACCCTATTCTCCCGTGAGCTCACCATAAAGGCCTACTCACGTTTCATTATGGGACACTTGAGGGCGGTCACCGAACCCGTACAAGGCTTGGGGAAATCTCCACAACTCAATTGGAGGGCTCCCAAGAAACGCCACAAAGGCCCCACAATGCCACAAGCTTGAGGAATCTCCAAAACTCAATTGGAGGCCTCATGAACACACCACAAACTCCACACAACCGTCTAGGGTTTCAAGAACCCAAGAGAAACAATCCCAAGAGTTTGAACTCGCCGAATCTCCGAGGAGAATTCAAACCTATGCACCAAATGCAAGAGACAAGTCCTCTCTCAAATTCCACCAAAGCTGCAAAAGCTATTGGGAGAATAAGAGAGGAAGAACACAAGAGGAGAACACAAAACTCTCCAAGATCTAGATCTCAAGGATTCCTTCATAAATAAGGGATTTGGTTTGGTGGGGTTGTAGATCTAGATCTCCTCTCTCAAATCCCTCAAAAAGATGCAAGAATCATAGGAGGGGGAAGGGGAGAGGGCAAGCTCTTCAAGGTCGACAATGGAGGAGAGAGAAGGCCAAAAACCAACAAAAGCAAGTGAACCCACAAAGGGGAAGAGAATCCCCTTTTAAAGGGATCCCGATCTGCCCGTTATGCACGTTTCGTGCATGACCGGTAGTACCCAAACTCGATGCGAAAAGAGAGAAAAACTGGCCAGAACTACCGCCAAAAATTCCGGTTGAAGTTCCGACAAATAGCACATTCTAGACAGAAACCTAATGAACGTGACCGGAACTTCGGCCAGAACTAGGTCTGGTACTACCGGTGGCAAACATGCCCTAGCGGTACTACCGCCTGAAATTCCGGTCGAAGTTCCGACAAATAGAACACACCAAAATATAGAGGGTACTGAAATGAAATCGGGGTGACCGGAAGTTGGGCCGGAATTTACACTGGTACTACCGGTGGCAAAACAGCCCTAGCGGTACTACCGGTGGCCTGCTGGAACTACCGGTCACGGAAATCCTTTAGAACCAAAACTGCAATAACTTTCGCGTCCTAACTCCAAACGAGATGAAACCAATTTTGTTGGAAAGATAACGACATGTAGAATCAAAAAAAAATACCATGAATATATATATGAGATATCTCCCAAGGCGTGGAGCCGGAAAACCCGCAAGATCAAAAACGCAATAAGATATTCAAGGGAAATACGTTTTTGACGAACTAGAGCTTGTTATGAAGATAACCACAAGCTCTAGATCCTCACATGGACAAGACCCAAACAACAACCAAGAAATATGATGCTATGTATGCAAAGGTTTGAGCTCTCTCCGAAAGATACGATCGAGCTACTCACTCGAGAGCCCCTATTGATAGAACGGCTATTTATCATAAGCCCGGTCTCCCAATACTACAAGAGACTGGTGAAATAGAAAACCTATCAAGATTATACCTTTGCCTTGAGCACTTGATCTTGATGTAGACCGTCTTGTCCATCTCAAGATGGATCGCCTTTCTTGATTGCTCTTGCTTGATGAAGACTTGAGAAATGCCCCCCCATACTCCATGGGGAAACCTCTTCTTTGAACTTGTCTTCATCACCCCATGATTGCGAAGGATGGCAAGCTTCAAGCATGAGATCTTCTAGAGATGGCGTACCTTGAACTTGCCCATCATTTCTTGATGATGTCTTGAAGATAGCCATACGGAACTCCAACTTCTTCTTCTTCAAGACATACTTGATCTTGTTCTTCTTCTTCTACATGATTCCAATAGGAACAAAGCCCTTGGACATTGCTTCTTATTTTTCAACCTTAAAACCAACACATGGTCCAAGCGATGCAATGGACAAACCTACTAGTGAAACTGAATTTACACATTAGTCCATAGAGATTGTCATTAATTACCAAAACCACACATGAGGGCATACATGCCCTTTCAACCGTCACCCGCGAGAGTGCTGATCGCCAACCGCCAAACACGAATCTCGTTGGATCCAGAGACCGGCTTGGTTACAACTCAAACTAGTGATGTGGTAACCTCTTCCATTGAGTGTGAGATTACACATCACATCACACTCAATACTCCTGATAGAATAAGGAATTCATGCTAACAATTCATCATAAGGGGAGGGGACATGCAATCTTCCTTAGTTGAGCATGCCATGTTGCTTCACTCTAAGCTTCCCAACTACCTCACAAGGGTTGAGTGTTTCTTGGTGCGTGCGAGGGTTGATCTAGGCATGTCTCTAGTTGCGCCTGAAGCCTCTCCTTTGGCCGAGATCAATGTTTGTCCAGTTGATGTTGGGGAAGAAGCCTGATGTCTACGCACTTCTATTCTTATACAGTTGTTGGGCCTCCAAGTGCAGAGGTTTGTAGAACAGCAGCAAGTTTTCCCTTAAGTGGATCACCCAAGGTTTATCGAACTCAGGGAGGAAGTGGTCAAAGGTATCCCCTCTCAAGCAACCCTGCAATCAAGATACAAGAAGTCTCTTGTGTCCCCAACACACCCACTACACTTGTCAGGTATATAGGTGCACTAGTTCGGCGAAGAGATAGTGAAATACAAGTGGTATAGATAATTATAAGTGGTAATGGTGATAGAAAATAGCTTGATGGCATGGAAAATACTAAAGGCAAACTGAAATAAAGATGGAAGCAAGCAAACAAGTAACAGATCTAGTTGCAAACGGTGTTTCAATGCTAAGAAACAAGGCCTAGGGATCATACTTTCACTAGTGAACACTCTCATATAAATATCTTCTCTTTATGATACTACTCTTAACTACTCTCCGGTTGGAAACTCTAATCGATGGTAGGGCTATAACAACACACCTCAAAGTAAGCCTTCCCCATCTAGAAAACCCCACACTGTCACCTTGAGCACTAGATGGTTCCAACAAACACCACAATTTCATAAAGACATCCAACTCCAAATATAACTCATAACAAGTATTTGTAATCTCTAGCCTAAGTGCCACCATGGTGTGCACACTGTCAACTTCACACACATGGAGAGAGCAGAGATCTATTAAAGCACTTGAGTAGCAAGGTAGATCTACTTGATTACAAAGCTCATGACCACAATATGATCATGCATAGAGAGAGAGAGATGCACACATAGCTACCGGTAGAACCCTTAGCCTCGAGAGAGAACTACTCCCTCCTCATCATGGGAATCAGCAATGGTGATGGAGATGGTGGTGGAGATCGATGGAGATGGCTCCGGGGGCACTTCCCCGTCCCGGCAGGGTGCCGGAACAGAGACTTGCTGTCCCCCAACTCTCCCCTTCGGTGGCGGTGGCGTTGCGGAACTTTTCATGGCTGGAGGCTTGATTATTTAGGGTTTATGCATCGGGAGGCTCTTATAGGCGAGAGGGGGACCGAGGGGGTGCCGGAGGGGCCCACACCACCCCCTGGCGTGGCCTGGCCTGGCCCGTGCTACCAGGTGGTGTGGCCACCCTCTGGTCCTTCTCCGTCTCGTATTCTGGCTCCAAGTGTCCCCCGGTAAAATAATAACTTTGGCTTTTGTCCCATCCAATTCCGAGAATATTCATTTTCTAACTTTCCTAGAACCAAAAACAGCAGAAAACAGACAACTGGCACTATGGCATCTTGTTAATAGGTTAGTCGAAGAAATCATATGAAAAGTACTCCAAAGTGTGGACAAAACATAAGAAAGTAGATAAAACCAAGCATGGAATATCAAAAATTATAGATACATTTGTAATGTATCAAAGCCCTCTACGGTCGCCCCCCATGCCTGCCCTTGCCTGTTGTCGTAACCCCATGTGGCAGTTGCCTTTGAGAGCAAAAATATTGCTAGGGCCAAGGCTCCGGTGATATTAATCATGCCTGAGTTGTAGGAGTTGTGTGGCGAGTCGGCTCATCCTTTGTCAATGGTGCATCTGGACGTGCACTCATTTGGATCCTCGGTGATGGGCTCCACATCACCATGTCTGAAGCCTAGCTAGTGGTCTTCACTGAACTCTCTCCTCACAAAAGAGCTTCATGACTTACTCATAAGTTTGGAGGCGCAGCTTGGCCAGTTGCTCAATAGTGTTTGAGGTATGTTGGCTACCCAATTTCCTTTGGACATTGACAAAGCATCCATGAACTGACCAATGGAAATCTAATTATACAGATGGATAGTAGGGTAATCTAGTTTTTCTATAAGAATATAATCGAATCATCGTCGGATGAGGAATCAGACGGTGATACCGAACTTTTTTTTGTCACTGCTACCATGGTCCACGACCACTACCTGCTGCGGCCGTGTAGGGGTGGCTCATCATAGAAGCACAAGGCAAACACCGATCGTGATTGAGTAGGTGGCCACGAGCACCTTATGAGGGACTACTTCCACCAAACCGATCTGGTGTACAATGAGAAGGTATTTCGTCGCCGCTATTGAATGTCTAGAAAGTTGTTCTTATAGATTCTCGAGGGCGTGTAACACCCCTAGTTTTAGTAATCCTTATTTAGGGTTTGTTTGTGCATCATGAGAATTGCATGCATCCATTTGGACTAAAGAAAATGTGCATTGATAAATAAGTAGGGGAAATAAAACCCTAAACCCTAATTTCCCTCCTCCTCTGAAATTCATTCAAATGCTTTTATATTTTGAAAAAAAATACCAAATTCTTGGAGCCCAAATTGAATAAGAGGGCCCCTGAGTGTTTTTGTTACATTTTACAAACCTCTGGTATTTTCAAAATGCTTGAAAACAGAAAAGAGTTTGAAAATACAAACAAATAAATAGAGATAGAAGAAGAAAAGGGTTTTCAGAATAAAAACTACCCTAGCTCTAATAGGCCGCGCAGCCTATCTCCCTTCCCTCCTCTCTATCGCTCGCGCGCAGCGCCAGAAGCGTGTTGCCCTTGCTTTGCCGCGGCCCAAGAACAACCCACATGCAGCCCAGGCCCAACATACCCCTTCGCTATCCTATCCCCATCTTCTTCCATACCGGTAGATCGATGAAGCTCCTCACTGTCGCCAGCGCCGCCGTCTGCCGTACCAAGATGCGCGCCACCGCCCTCGGTCGTTTATAAAGTCGCCTCCGCCGCCGCCGGAGAACCCTAGCATGCACTCTCTCTGCCCTCCTCTTCCTCTCTCTCTCCCATGCGAGGACCAAACCCTAGCCGCCGGGAACCGCCAGTCTCCGCCACTCCTGAGCTCCCCTTGACCAGCCGAGGCCACCGTTGGAAGCGCCACGTCGCCCTTGTTGATACATCCAAAACGTATCTACTTTCGTGAACACTTTTGCTATTGTTTCTCCTCTAATTTGTGTGATTTGGATACAACTAATGCGGACTAATGCTGTTTTCAGCAGAATTGCTTTGATGTCTCGTTTTTGTGTAGGAAATCACCTTTCAGGAAAAATCTCAGAAAATATCGCAAAACTCCTATTTTACCAGAAGACTCACGAAGACAGAAGATGGGACGAAGAGGAGCCACGAGGGGCCCACACCCCCTGGCCATGCGGGCCAGGCCAGGCCACGCCAGGAGGTGGTGTGGCTGCCTCGGACTCCACCTCAACCTCTCCTTTTGCCTATAAAAGCCCTCTGACCTAAAACAGACGGGGGTTCGACATTTTTCCAGATAGAGTTCCGCTGCGCCGCCACCACCAGATACCGCGATTCGGAACCAGAAACTCCGTTCTGGCACCCTGCCGGGACGGGGAATTGGATGAGATCATTGCCATCATCATCACCATCGCTTCTCCATCGACCATCCATGATTCCCTCATCCATGAGTGAGTAATCCCCCGCTGTAGGCTAAGGGGATGGTAGGATTGGATGAGATCGTTCATGTAATGGCATCAGATTGTTAGGGCATGGTGCCTAGTATCTATTATTAGTGCTTTTTGACTTTGTTGCAACTTGTTATGCTTAATGCTTGTCACTAGGGCCCGAGTGCCATGATTTCAGATCTGAACATGTTATTGATTCATGATGATATTATTGTTTATGATCCTACCTGCAAGTTGTATACACATATTATTGTCCGGAACCAAAGGCCCCGAAGTGACAATAATCGGGTTAACCGGAGGGGATGGCTGTGATATGAGGATCATGTGTGTTCACGAAGTGTTAATGCTTTGCTCCGGTGCTCTATTAAAAGGAGCACCTTAATTGCTAGTAGATTCCCTTGAGGCCCCGCTGCAAACGGCTGGCAGGACAAAAGATGTTGTGCAAGTTCTCATTACGAGCACGTACGACTATATATGGAACACATCCCTATGATTATTTAGTACTTGGATGATTTACCTTATTTATCTGCAAGTGCCCTATATCTTGATTACTATATGAATTGTCTTGTCCATGCAACGCCCATCCATCCACCCCTATGCCTACCGCGCTTTAATCCTACTGTTTACTGCAATTGTTACTATTGTCTTTAGTTTTACTACTACTTTTACTTTGCTATTGCTATTGCTATTACAAAACTATTGCTACTAATAAACTACTACGAGCAAGATTGTTTCCAGGTGCAGCTGAATTGACAACTCAGCTGTTAAGGCTTATAAATATTCTTTGGCTCCCCTTGTGTCGAATCAATTTGGGTTTTACTTCCCTCAAAGACTGTTGCGATCCCTTATACTTGTGGGTCATCACTCGTCATCCCTATCGAAGCACGCAAGCAGGGGAGCCGCCTCCTCGCCAGAATCGAGCCCAACTTCAACTCCGGCCACCGTAGTCATCGCTTCAATTCGACACCGTCCGGCCATCTCTGGCCTCGCTGACCCCACCATCGCGATCAAGTTGATCTCCTAGTTCTCTCGGACCTCCTCACCCTCGTTCTCTCACTCAGTATCTCATCGCTGACGACCACCATCGACCGCCTCCGCCAGTCCTCGCCGCTGACGTCCCTCCGACGACCTCCCCGAAGCGGCGCCGCCTGTTTCTGGCCCAGCGCGATGCGCTGAGTCTAGTGCAGCTAACCCCGTCACCCCACGCGCAGCAGATCGATGGGGGCTTGCTCGACCTGAGAGCACCTCCATCGCTGACGTCATGCTAATGTCAGCGTGAGGTCATAAAGCCTTTTTCTTTTGTTTTCTAATTCCTGTAATTGTTTTATTAAATAAAAATGCTAACAGGTGGGTCCCTAATGATAGGTTTAATCTTCTTGGAAATTAGTTCTTAAATTAATAAATATCTAACATGTGGGTCCAGCTAGAAAACAATTTAAATATTCCAAAAATGTCTATTTTTTTTAAATGATTTAAAATGGAATAAAATTGAGAAAAATCATAACTAATTCATTTTAAGTCAGAAAAATATATATAATATATCAAAATGTTCAGAAAAATGAGATCTACACAATAGACTCATAATCGTGCATTGTTAAGAAACTTACATGAAAAGTTTAAATAGAATAAAAAAATAACCCCTCTCATATGCATCCGGGGTTTCTCCGAATTAGGGTTTGTACCCCTCGGACCCCGCTTAAATTGCTAAGCATGACTTAGGGTGACATTTCAATACACATTAACTTGTCATATCATCATCCTTGCTTGAGCACTGCATCGATGCCATGTGTTGATTGTTGCCTTCCTTTTCGGTGTTTCTGCTTCTTCTCGGTAGACCATATAGTTGATGTGAGCAACGATATCGAGTTTAAGACTGAAGATCGAGATCAACACCATCGAAGGATATCGACAGATGATGCCAAGAAGATGAACTCAAAGATCTACTTAGTTGGGTATGAATAGGCAAAGGCAAGCAAAACCCCACACATGATATAATCCTACGATTTCAAAGTATTTCATTCTTGCCATGTGCATACGATTCTAAAGTCTTTTATCGATAGATACAGTAATCCTATCTGATGCATGTTACCTTTGTAGCCTATACTCCCTGATCCATTGCTCCTAGCATAACTAGGTTTTGGCTTATGAGCTTCGCTAGAGCTGCTATATCTATTGTGCTTAGCCATGCTTAGCTGTTACCGCTGGTCCGTCCGATTGATGAATTAGAGTTGCGAATGAACCTAGTTGGATAGGATGACGTGATATGATTAGAGATGAAATTTAAACATGCTAAGGCTTGTATGGAGGCCATGTCGGGTTGTGGTTTTTTGTAGTCCCATACTTGCCACTACTAGGACCTGAGTTCTTTCCTCTTGAACCAAGACGAGCGTATAGCCACACGGGGCCTGGAAAACCCCTCGACCAACTAACTTGCCTAGTAGATTCCATGAGTCACATAGTTCGGGCATTCCATTCGACATATGCATTCTGGTCATTCTTGAAGAAGGTGAAGGAGGTGCATTCATACAGGTAGGTAAGCATGGCCGGGAACAAGAGAGGCGCGACCTCCATAATCTTGAACCCTACACACATCTCTAGGGACCGACTTCGAGACTTTATCTATTACGGCTGCATCTCCTTAGGGCGTGACTCATGGTCTCGGCAAAAGTAAGGTAAAGGTCGTGGTCAACCACTCTTTGTAGGTGACATGGGTATACCCTACAGGTACTCGAGATTGGTATATACGGCCTGAATACAACGGAAGCCCATGATGTTACCAAGGCCCAAATGGATAGCTCGAGTAACCTACGGACTCTCGATTGCTTGTGGAGCAAGAAGAAGCTAAAGATAGAAAGTTTAAAGGGAAAACCCTAACCTGTAACCGACTCGACCTGCTACCCGAGACCTAGCCTATCTATATAAAGGCTAGGAGGGGCAGCGAGGAGGACACACGCAACCCTAGTTTCTACCACCCTTGCCAGATTGCATCTGCGCACCATTGTAATCTTCGATTCTTCTGTTAATTCCACGAGCAGACAAGTAGGAGTAGGGACCTCTACGAGGCCTGAACCTGGGTAAACCTTGTGTCCCTGTGTGCTTGTTTGCTAGCCGATTGATGCTTCTAGCGCTCCCTCCTTCTCCAAAACCCAAGTCCATAACAATGGGCATTGATGAGTAAAACCCTCGTCAGTCAGCCTTACAAGGAAGAGGGTTGCTGGCTCATGGTTGATGTCGAGCTCGTTGGGGAACCCCAAGAGGAAGGTATGGTGAGCACAACAGTAAGTTTCCCTCAGTTATGAAACGAAGGTTATCGAACCAGTAGGAGCAAGGAAACACCTCCAAGGTGTTGTTTCCAACTTGGAATCCTGCACAACACAACCACAGAACTTTGCCCCAACTTACAGTGAGGTTGTCAATCTCACCGGTTTTGCTGAAAACAAAGGATTAAACGTATTGTGTGGAAGAAAGTAAAAGCTTGCAGAAACTAAATAGAAAACAGTAAACAGTTGTAGATTGATGGTAAAAGAAAGGACCAGGGTCCATAGTTCACTTGTGGTGATTCTCTTTAAGATAGATGACATGTTGGGTGAACAAATTACAGTGGGGCAATTGACAAACATCAAGAAAGCAACAAATAATTGCATTACGCATTGCGTGTAAAGTAAACAATACGATTGTTCTATGAACAAAGGATTGATGTTTTCTCCCTAGTAGCAACATCACATCTAGTACCTTAGAGATTTATGTCACTTCCCAGATTACTAGAGAGCATGAACCCACTATCGAGCATAAATACTACCTCTTGTAGTTGGTAGCATGTACTCGGCCAAGATATCTACTAACAACGGAGAGCATGCAAGATCAGAAATAACAAAGACATGATAGAATCAATAATCAATCTAAAATAGCATCTCAATATCCATCGGATCCCGGCAAACACAACATGTAGAATTACAAATAGATGATCTTGATCATGAACGGAGCTCACAAGATCTAAACATGGTAGCACAAAGGAGGAGAACCAACCATCTAGCTACTACATGGACCCGTAATCCAGAGATGAACTACTCACGCATCACACTGGAGGCTTGCATGGTCATGAAAAAGGCCTCCAGGGTGAATTCTCCCCTCTGGCAGGGTGCCCGGAGGAGCTTCAGATCCCTCCCGATCTATGGATGGAGATGACGGCGGCTACAGACTCTTTCGTGGAATTTTGTTTGGGTACTTAGGGTTTATGTATCGGAGGCATCTTATAGGCGAAACGGGAGGGCGAGGGGGTGCCCTAGGCGGCCACACCACCCCTGGCGCGGGCCAGGCTTGGCCGCGCGGCCAGGTGGTGTGGGCGGCCCCTGTCCCCTCTCCGTCTCGTATTCTGGCTCTATGTACCCCTCGGTGAAATATTGACTTTGTCTTTTGTCCCGTCCAATTCCGAGAATATTCATTTTCTGACTTTCCTGGAACCAAAAACAGCAGAAAACAGGCAACTAGCACTGTGGCATCTTGTTAATAGGTTAGTCCAAGAAAGTGTATAAAAAGTACTCCAAAGTGTGGACAAAACATAAGAAAGTAGATATAAACCAAGCATGGAACATAAAAAATTATATATACGTTAGCAACATATCAACATCCCCAAGCTTAACTCCTGCTCGTCCTCGAGTAGGTAAGTGATAAAAAGAAAGAATAATTTTTGAGGTGAGATGCACCATCATAAACTTGATCAAAGTATTTGTAAAACATTGATAGCTAGGATCATAGTAATTTAACATAGCATGAAAGCTATAGTTCTAACAATAACACATAGCAACTATGTTGTAACATGAAAAGGCACAAACAAAAGATTCATGAATAACAATGATTTGCAAGACTTTTGTTTGTTTCACATAAAGAAAACATAGCATAGTGGCATTCAGCATGTCCCTCATAGAGTAGCAAATCATAATTGCATAAGACACCTTCAAAGTTCATAAAGGTGACTAGATACAAATAGTTTAAGCACAAGCAATATCAAAGTTATGCATCAATCAACAAGTCTTGGGACAATGCACATTAAACTAAGAATGGCCACTATGCTCTCTCAATAGGTGCATAAAGATAGAAGGTGGAGACTCAACATAAAAGTAAAAGAAAGGCCTTCATAGAAGGAAGCATGGATTCAAGTCTCATAAAGAGATCAACCACTAGAGTCATTGCATATGTGTTATTTCCACAAACCACACATGGATCAACCACTAGAGTCATTGCATGTGTGTTCTTATACTAAAGCCAACACTAGAGTCATTGCATGCGTGTTCTTTTCACAAACCACACATGGATCAACCACTAGAGTCATTGCATGTGTGTTATTTCCACAAACAAACATGGCTCAACCACTAGAGTCATTGCATGTGTGTTCTTATACTAAAACCAACATGGATCCACTAGTGGTCATTGCATGTGTGTTCTTTCCACAAACCACACATGGATCAACCACTAGAGTCATTGCATGTGTGTTATTTCCACAAACCCCACATGGATCAACCACTAGAGTCATTGCATGTGTGTTCTTATACTACAACCAACACTAGAGTCATTGCATGTGTGTTCTTTTCCACAAACCACACATGGATCCACATGTGGTCATTGCATGTGTGTTCTTTCCACATACCACATATGGATCAACCACTAGTCATTGCATGTGTGTTCTTTCCACAAACCACACATGGATCAACCACTAGAGTCATTGCATGTTTGTTCTTATACTAAAACCACAAACCAGCACTAGAGTCATTGCATGTGTGTTCTTTTCCACAAACCACACATGGATCCACTAGACTCATTGCATGTGTGTTCTTTCCACAAACAACTTATGGATCAACCAGTGATCATTGCATGTGTGTTCTTTCCACAAACCACACATGGATCAACCACTAGAGTCATTGCATGTGTGTTCTTTCCACAAACCACACATGGATCAACCACTAGAGTCATTGCATGTTTGTTCTTATACAAAAACCACAAACCAACACTAGAGTCATTGCATGTGTGTTCTTTTCCACAAACCACACATGGATCCACCAGTGGTCATTGCATGTGTTTTTTTCCACAAACCACATATGGATCAACCACTAGTCATTGCATGTGTGTTCTTTCCACAAACCACACATGGATCAACCACTAGAGTCATTGCATGTTTGTTCTTATACTAAAACCACAAACCAGCACTAGAGGCATTGTATGTGTGTTCTTTTCCACAAACCACACATGGATCCACTAGACTCATTGCATGTGTGTTCTTTTCCACCAACAACTTATGGATCAACCAGTGGTCATTGCATGGGTGTTCTTTCCACAAACCACACATGTGGACCCATTAGAGTCATTGCATGTGTGTTATTTCCACAAACCACACATGGATCAACCACTAGAGTCATTACATATGTGTTATTTCCCCAAACCACACATGGATCAACCACTAGAGTCATTGCATGTGTGTTCTTATACTAAAACCAACACTAGAGTCATTGCATGTGTGTTCTTTTCACAAACCACACATGGATCAACCACTAGAGTCATTGCGTGTGTGTTCTTTCCACAAACCACACATGGATCACCCACTAGAGTCATTGCATGTGTGTTCTTTCCACAAACCACACATGGATCAACCACTAGAGTCATTTCATATGTGTTATTTCCACAAACAAACATGGATCAACCACTAGAGTCATGGCATGTGTGTTCTTTTCCACAAGCCACACATGGATCCACCAGTGGTCATTGCATGTGTGTTCTTTCCACAAACCACACATGGATCAACCACTAGAGTCATTGCATGTGTGTTCTTTCCACAAACCGCACATGGATCAACCACTAGAGTCATTGCATGTTTGTTCTTATACTAAAACCACAAACTAGCACTAGAGTCATTGCATGTGTGTTCTTTTCCACAAACCACACATGGATCAACCACTAGAGTCATTGCATGTGTGTTATTTCCACAAACAAACATGGATCAACCACTAGAGTCATTGCATGTGTGTTCTTTTCCACAAACCACACATGGATCCACCAGTGGTCATTGCATGTGTGTTCTTTCCACAAACCATACATGGATCAACCTCTAGAGTCATTGCATGTGTGTTATTTCCACAAACAAACATGGATCAACCACTAGAGTCATTGCATGTTTGTTCTTTCCGACAAACCACACATGGATCCACCAGTGGTCACGGCATGTGTGTTCTTTCCACAAACCACATATGGATCAACCACTAGTCATTGCATGTGTGTTCTTTCTACGAACCACACATGGATCAACCACTAGAGTCATTGCATGTTTGTTCTTATACTAAAACCACAAACCAGCACTAGAGTCATTGCATGTGTGTTCTTTTCCACAAACCACACATGGATCCACTAGACTCATTGCATGTGTGTTCTTTTCCACAAACAACTTATGGATCAACCAATGGTCATTGCATGGGTGTTCTTTCCACAAACCACACATGTGGACCCATTAGAGTCATTGCATGTGTGTTATTTCCACAAACCACACATGGATCAACCACTAGAGTCATTGCATATGTGTTATTTCCACAAACCACACATGGATCAACCACTAGATTCATTGCATGTGTGTTCTTATACTAAAACCAACACTAGAGTCATTGCATGTGTGTTCTTTTCCACAAACCACACATGGATCCACCACTAGAGTCATTGCATGTGTGTTCTTTCCACAAACCATATATGGATCAACCAGAGTCATTGCATGCGTGTTCTTTCCACAAACCACACATGTGGACCCACTAGAGTCATTGCATGTGTGTTATTTCCACAAACCACACATGGATCAACCACTAGATTCATTGCATGTGTGTTATTTCCACAAACCACACATGGATCAACCACTAGAGTCATTGCATGTGTGTTATTTCCACAAACCACACATGGATCCATTTGAGTCATTTCATGCTTGTTCTTATACTAAAACTAGCACTGCCCCCCAATGGATCCACCGTTAGACCGAATCTTCTAGAAGGCACGCCATAACACAGTTGTTCTGCTTGACGATTGTTACATACCGTTCGATTGGGGCGCTTGGACGATTGGGATGGTCTTCGCGAGAGCGATCCTTGAGTAGGCTGTTCTGCTTCATGATTGGCCACGCTTGCTCTAGACAAACTAGCATGTTGCGAGTGTTACGACTCACGAGTTCAGTGGGCCATATCCCAGTGTCACGTCCCCGTTACTTCTCTTCCTCCCCGTACTTCTCTTCCTTCCCCTCGAAGCCACTTTCCCCGTTTCACTTCCATCCTGCTGTAGCCGCAAGCCGACGATATCCGCCAATTCTCCGGTCACTACCTTCATGGTAAGAAATCATTTTACAAGCTTTTGAACTTATCCTACACATTCCTGCTATTGGCCAATCTAACTGCTGATCTTTTTTCCGATTTCTCGACAAACTTCAATTGTGGCAGATGTGGGAGCCCAAGAATCTGGAGATCCTCGCGTGTAACTTCGCAGCGGCGTTCCCGCTCGTGTGCTCCCACCCAGGATGCTTTCACCGTTACTCCTACCGCGAGCTCCCGCTCCACGAGCTCGCGTGCCCGCACGGCGCGTGCGCCTGCACGGAGCCGGGCTACAACTACACCGGCCCGCCGACAGAGCTCGTCGTCCACCTTGCAGATGAGCACTTGATCGAAGTGATTAGGATCTCGTACGGGCAAGCCCAACTTCTCCAAGAGCAGGTGCCGTTCACTGACTCGGCATGCCGCCTGCTAATTTTCCAGGGGGCGACGGCTCTGTTTTCATCCTGACCATCACCGCCGGTGTTCCGGGAACCAGAGCCGGGCCCACCGTCGTGGGTGCCGTATAAGTCAGGTCGGTCTCGTGCGCCTGACCCGTATACACGGTGCGCATGTGGGCGAATGCCGAGCCGCCGTCATCGGATAGCATTCTTGTGCTAGCCGAGGCGCCGAGCTGCCCGACGCCGCGGGAGGTGGAGTATGAGGACCTAAGGTCGATCCTATGCGTGCCATCTCAGTACCTTGTCGGTGTTGGACCGAACAGGCAGATGCATTTCTACATTTGTATCGAGAAGACCGACAGACAAATGTAGTACTTGTGCTATCATTACTGTTAGACTTAAGCGATGCTTCTCACGTGCTTAGAGCATACGTGTTGTGCGAATGTACCCTAGTTGTAGTTTTCAGTACTCCTTAATACTTCGACAAGTTATTATATTGGTCCAATCAGCTTGATGTTGTCACGTTGCAAAGTCCGCTTGCTCTGGACAGACCGTCAATACCGTGTGCTCCCGCTCCCGCATGTCAGTGTCACGTGTTCCGAGGGCCCACCTGCCAGTGTCCTTCCCCTCGAAGCCACTGTCCCAACTTCTCTTCCATCCTGCCACTGCCGTCCGATGGTTGTAATCTGATGATTTTCGTTGGATTGTTTACAAGTAATCTACGTTGATAATGCAACATGCAAATGGCACAGACACAATTCCTAAAGTGGAAGCACTCACCGGCTGCTATTGCACACATTTCTTAATATAGCTCGAAAAACACATTACTATAATTATACTCGCATTAAACACAACCGAAATTGCAACCATCCTAAACAACATCTAAACCCACATCACACAGCTGTCATCGGAGTCCACCTCGATTGGTGACACCGTCGTGCCCTTCCCGGCGACATCCACTCCCGCCCGTGGCTTGCCCTTCGCCAAGGAGGCAACAATGGCGTTCTGCACAGCTTCGTCCCCGCCGCCCTCCACATCGGAATCGACAATGACGAAGGTGACGGGGTTGGCGTGGACTGAGCGCCATCGTGCCTGGCGGCTCCTGCTCGAGCTCGACGTCGCATCAGTCCTTCTATAGGTAGGAGGGCTTGAGCTCGCATACGTAGCGTCGTCGCTCCTCTCAAGAAACCATGGCCATTTGATACTGCGACGGTAGGATCTTGGGGGTGGATCCACCGCGGCGAGCCCTGCCGGAAGCGGTGGAGCGGATGGATCTGCCGGCGCGAGCCATGACAAGTTCCTAGGAGGGAGTAAGATTGTGGGCCAGGCGTGTCTGGTTCCTGAGCAAGACCTCCAAGTGATATGTACGCGGGCAAGGTACCAAAGAATTTCATCCAATGCGCGCGACAGGGCTTTTGAACCACGAAGGCGCGTGTTTCTTTTGACAAGTCCACACGCTAGGTCCCCCACCTTTCAGCCGAATGTGGATGGTAGGATTCTGCCCGAGTTATTAAGTAGGGATAAATCACGCTTCACCACTACCTTGACATCCAAAGGCTCCTCTTTCTTCTGCCCTCGCTCCCCTCGCTCATGGCTCGCAGCTCGTGCAGTTCGTCTCGGGCGGAATCAGGGTCGGCTCAACGCCGTCAGGCGGGTGCCCCCATCAGGTACCGGAGGGAGCCCTACGATTACTACCCTGATATGATGTGTTTGTGTGGTTAGAAGATTCCGAGATGGATTTCATGGAACGACGAAAATACTGCAGGAAAATTCAGCAACTACAGCATCAAAGCGGTAAGTTCCTACTGTAGGTACAATGGTAACCCAGATTCGGAAAGTGTAATGTAATTCTTTTTTTTGTTTCCTTCGATCTACTACGCAGGAAGGGAGGGGGACTGGCTGTGACAAGTTTGTGTGGATCAAAAAGCCACTGACAGGTTTTCAAAGAGCTTGTTCAGGATCTGCGTGATGTTGTGTGGGACAAGAAAGAGGAGATTCGTGCGATGGAGCGAGAGATCCAGGAGCTTCGCTAGGTGCAGGGGAGGCAGGGGCAGGGAGGTGGTGAGACAGACAGGCTCAAGATTAGGCCAGATAGTGGACACAATTTCCTCATTATCTGGGCATTATCTGTTGCATTTGCAGTTTATGTTGTCATGTCGTTGTCCAGCAGCTGAAATAAGTTGCTGCTTCGTGGAGTGTAGCGGCCAGCTTAAGAAATTGTTTTCCAGCCCAGAAACTTATCATAAGTGTAATGCCAACAGCAGGGATTTATTAAGTGCCTATAAATAAATCACGTTTGTGCCACTAACACCCATCGATTTTGGAGAGGATTTAACCGCTCAGCTATCGCGATTGTTCAGATAGTAGTGGCACAATCACAGTTTTGGATTCAACTAGTGGCCTCGGCCGTATCAAATCCTAAAGTCGCGATACATTTTACTGCTAGTACGAGAGGCAGATTGTTTCGCCCGACAAGTTCCACGCACACAACTCTAGAGTTTAACCGAACTACATATATAGGTTCAAGTTCAATACATCATTAGGCTGCTACACTCCTAGCCCATCTTTCTCTGCTTGGGTGCCAACTTTCTTCCTCTTTCCTTCACGTCCACTGGCTTCTTCATCTCCTGCCTTCTTCCTCTTCCTGGGTGCCAATTTTCTTACCTTCACGTACCCTGCATCGCCGGGCTGAGGGAAGTCAGGCTAATCAGCACCAGAATCTTGTCCGGCATCATCACTCCACTCGTTTTGGTTTTCTTCCTGCAGCAAAATCACTGAGTCGGCTGTCTTGTTTCTTACCTTGCGCTTCCTGTAAAAAAACAGTACATGGATTACTACCTTATATCTACAGACTATAAACATTTTTTTGTGTGTGAATGTACCATCTCATACCTAGGTTTGGGAGCATTAAGGGGACATCCAGCTGCTCTATGGCCTATAAGATGGCAGGTCTTGCATCTGTTTTTGCCCTTCTTTGTAGCACAGAAAGCCGAACCCTTCTTCTCAAGAAAATTCTTAAATCTATTCACCTGGGGTCTTCCTCTGCCCCTTTTTGTAACTGGCTGGCAAAGCTCGAAAGATAGTTGGACTTGAGGCCACTGAGATGGGTCTGTACATGGCTCGACGGATCCAACGTACGCAGCTCTGAACTTTTCCATAGAGTAGTAGTCTGACAAATACTGATCCAAATGTGGTAGAGTTCTTTTCTTCACCAAGAAGGCCAAGGCATGGTCGCAAGGTTTCCCGGTATGCTGCCACTCTAAGCAGGTGCATTCTCGCAGCTGGATGTTCACAACATCCCTTTTGCCACTCTTGGACATATCGACCACCTCACAGCTTCTGTTGGTTGACGGGAGAACCTTAAGATGAGCAAGTCCTCGGTTTCTCTTATGCAGTTGCTGTACAACTGGCGGTAGCATATGTCCTCTAATTCTCCTACCGATCTCTCTCCTTATATTTAACAGCTTCATGATCATACCACGTATGATGTCCATCAAGATATGAACAGGACGCACTTTTATGTCCTTCACCCAATTATTCAGGCATTCTGCAAGGTTGTTGTTTATGTAATCAACTTTGATGTTAGGGTTGAATTGACTCCTCTTCCATAGCTGTGAATGATGGATGGATAAGTACTCTGGAAGTTCAAGGGCTTCGGTAAAAATCTTGCTCATGAAATAATCGTTGCTACTAGGTTTGTAAACTCTAGCAGCAGGAAACATGTAACGAAATACGCTGCTTGCGTAGTGTGAGTACAAGTTGAGCATCATATGAGCATGGCATTCTCTACCTTCAGTTCGCGGGAACACCTCCTTCATTGCATTCATCAGCCCTTTGCATGCATCCGTGGATATAGCCAATGGATCCATGTGGCCTATTGATCTCCTGAGATGCCTCATAAACCAGACCCAGTTTTCCTCCGTTTCTGTTTCAAACAGCCCGAATGCCACTGGGAACATCCAGTTGTAACCATCAAGTGATGCGGCAGATGGCAGGCATCCTTTCCATTTTCCAGTTAGGACAGTGCTGTCTACACTCAGATACGGCCTACAGCCGCCCTTGAATCCATCGATGCAAGGTTTAAGCGCCATGAAAAATCTTTTGAAATATATTTTACCACCTTCTGATTCGGTGTCAATCTCCACAACACTCCCCGGACACCTAGCTTGTACCTCCGCCTTGAAGTTGTACAACATCCTGAAGCTATTGGTCCAATCCCCATGCAAGACCCCCAGAGATTTCTCTTTACCTTTCCAAACCGTGTAATACGGAAGGACAATGTTGTATTTAGAACCGAGGCTAGTCTGAATATTCTTCGCGGTCTCCTTATCCTTTAGTATGGACATAGATTGCATAGCCACCCACTCCGTATCAGCCATTGAGGATTTCAGTTTGCTTCCTGTCGGACACATGTGTGTAGGGCCCATTCTGTTCACCTGCAACACAGATTCATTTAAAAGATAAGCGGAGTAGACTAGTTGCCAGAAAGATATCGCACATCAATTGTAGTTATAGAGTGAAAAGAGAGAGAGAGAGAGTTCTAATAGTTTGCTGCATTCATTGCCCCAATACCCTAATTGCAGTCGACGCAGGTAAGGATCTTGCTGTGATCCTCCATGGACAATGTACCTCGGCCCGTCCATTCATCCACGTTAACTTGCAAACGGCCTCATACCGCTCGGCAGAGTTCTTCAGTCGATAAACGTCGAACTCCTCCTTGATACAAAAATGTCGGAACGACATCCTGAACTCATGCATGCTCCTGAACTCGGTGCCGACCGAAATTATAGGATACTCGTGGTCATGTTTCATTTCTTCTACTTCAACACCCAAATCATCGACTGGAATACCAGCCTCATCGTTAAGTTCCTCGTCTATTTCATCATCACCAGATTCTTGATTCTCTACAGTGCATGCTTCTTCATCTGATTCAGAATCTTCGCCATCGTCTCTAATGCCTAGTACTACACACATCATATTGACTCCCATGGGTGGGGGTGCACCATCGTCTCCACCCGGATGGACATGAACATTGCCCCAGTCCACCTCACCGGCAACTCTGTTTTCTCCAAGACACTTGGTTGGTTCTGCTGCAACCACATGGGGTGGTCTTACATTTGCACGCATCCCAGGTACTTCAGTGGATAAACAGCAGTCAGAATCAATTTCATCTTGAGTGTACAGAACCCTCTTGCTCTTCCTGTGTACATCCTCCTTCCTGATGTAATCTTTCCTGATGGTATCAGTAGGGCTTGACATCCGCGTTCCATTCCCCATCAAACTAGGCCTTTTGCTGCCGCTCTTGGGTGTGATCTCCTTACTGCCTCCCTTCACGGGGTTGGCTCCAGGGTGCTGGCATTATTGCCTGACCTCTGCGGCGTGTTCTTCTTTGAATTATCCCTTTTGCTGCTACTATTGGGCGTGTTCTCCTTCGTGTTGGCATTATTGCCTGACCCTAGCGGCGTGTTCCGCTCCAAATTAGCCCTTTTGCTGCTACTATTGGGCGTCTTCTCCTTCGTGCTGGCATTATTGCCTGACCTCAGCGGCGTGTTCCGCTCCAAATTAGCCCTTTTGCTGCTACTATTGGGAGTGTTCTCCTTCGTGCTTGCATAATTCCCTGACAGCGGCGTGTTCCGCTCCAAATTAGTGTTTTTTCTGCTCCCACTGGGTGTGGTAGCATCTGTGCTGGCCATCTTCGCCTCTTTGCTACCACTCCTGAGAGTGTTCACCACCGTGCTAGCCCTCTTAGTGTTTTTGCTGCTACCATTCGGTGTGGCATTTTGACTGGATCTCAGGGGTGTACTCTGCGGCATGGTGCCTTTTGTCGTGCGACTCTTGGGCGTCCTCTTCTCTGGCATGGTCTCCTTGGTGACGTTCTTCTTTGGGGTGCCCTTTCTGGGGATGCTCTTCTTGCTCCTCTTTATGATGCTCCTCTGTAAGACTCTCCTCTGTTCGAAGCCACCCTCAATCGCACCAGCCCTAGTGATGCCATGGATCAGGTCATGCATGCCTTCTAAAAGTCCATCTCTATTGTCGAGTTCCAATTCCTCTCCAACCATGAGCACTACCAAGTGGAAGTAAACTTCACCTCCATAATGTTTCCTTGTAAACGGTACGACTGAATCCCTGGTATCTTTCACTTCGGTAGCCTTTTTGCTCCTGTAACCATAATATAACAAACGTGCTTCCTGGGAGGACCCCCATAGCACCTTCACACGTAACGATGCCATCATGTCAGATAACTCTACCACTTCAGGGTCGTATCTGCCAAGGATTACATCAAACTCGTCATAGAATTTTTCTGTGCCATCATCTAATTTTGCAGTATAATCCGCAACACCGATACGAATGATTACTTTGCCATCATCAGGTTCTTCAGGATAGAAACCTCCGAGAGGTTCGAGAGATGGAGCGGCACCATCAGACCCAGCCCCAATGCCACCGCCGCCATCACCAGCGTCATCGTTAGCTGGATCAACCTCGGTGGAAGTACCATGACCAGGAGCAAGGCGAGGGCCCTTAGCAGCGGGAGCTACATTACATGGTGGACAGGCAGGGCCCCTTCTAACGGCAGCCACAATAGGATCAGCTGCTGCCATGCCACCTCGATGATCAGGAGCAGTTCCCACAACAGAAGTGTTTCGAGTGCTAGCAGAGTCCAGACCATGAGCTGGCTTCAGACCAGCAGCTCGCTGAACCCGAGCACGCGTTTGAGGAGGAGAGAATGGTTCAGTCTTTGCAACAATAGTGGGGCAGCCTCCGGAAGCCTTAGTTTGCTCAACAGCGGCAGGGATTGGGTCAACAGCGTCCAGATCAACAACAACATGAGGACGACCAGTACCAGCAGATTCCAGAGCACGGGTTCGCACAACTTGAGGACGGTTTCGAGGAGGAGCAACACACAAGGCGGCGGTCTTGGCAACAACAGTCGGGCAGCCTCTGGACGCCTTAGTTTGCTCAACAGCGGCATGAATTGGGTGAACAACAGTCGCAGCAACACGGGCACGGGGCCGGGGACGACCAGTACTAGCAGATTCTAGAGCAGAGTTTTCCACAATGGCAATACGGGGACTCCTACGAGGAGGTTGCCTGACAGAAGCATGTCACGGATGAGGAACCACATTTTGCTCAACAACAGCTGGGGTCCGAGTTAGACCTCCCTGTCCAATAATAGCTGGGCGACTCCCAGTAGCAGGAGCTTCCTCATCCACTATGTTACACACCAGCGTAACCACGCGAAGCCTAACATGCTGTTTCATCAACCCAATTAGCTGACTGTCATGCGCTACAGGAACCTTGAAGCCTCGGTCATCAACGAGGCTGAACCGTGCAGTCTGCTCTGGCCTCATTTCAGCAAGTTCATGCACGGCAGCAACCAAACCAGGGATAGTGCATAACTGCACAGGCGCCACTTCCATCTTCAAACTCTGAGCCTCTTTCCACGTGCTCTTTCCATGTGCTAATTTAATGAGGTGGCCGCAGATGCTCACCAGAACTATGTAGCTGGGTTCAGCGGAGATCCTAGTTAACAGAAAATTGGAGACAAAAGATAAGAATTGTTTGTCAGCGTCGTGCTAGCAAACAATTCTATGTTCGATATATCTCTGTAATGCCAATAGCCAGCTAGCAGTTATAGGTAGTGCCAATAGCAAAGAGAAGAGTAGCTCACCCGAAATTAGCTAGAAGTACTTCTTCCTCAGCAAATGGATCTGCCATCCTCCGCGTTGCTCAGCTCGTCGGCGGTAGAGGCGGGCTAGATCGTCGCAACGGCTGGCACGGCATTCGACATTAGAGCTCGGTAGCAGCGAGTAGGCGCAGCAACTTGGCGCCGGAAGTCAAATACCCGACGAGATCTTTCTGGTTGGAGAGGGGATTTCGATGCCGCCGATGCTAGGGTTCATGGGAAAGGAGGGAGGGGGTGGATTTGTGAATTTGGTCAACGCATGATGCTCCTTTAGTATCTCATTTCGCCTACGTGGTTGCCGCGTTGGCGCTTGCGTCACGAAAATATTACTAACATGAGGGTCCCGACCGTCTACTTCACGGGGCAGTTTCATGGCATGTTTGGATTTGGTAGGGGTGAGACGAGTTTGCATCGAAATGGCCCCTCTCGGTAGTTGGCGGCCCAACTTTTTCAAACGCGGTGATTTCAGGCAACTTAGGTACCACCATGCGCTGGCCTACCAACTTTGGTACCGCAGACGAACAAGCCCCATGGTGTGGCCGTGTATAATCCAGATCAACCAATCAGAAGCGAGCGACGGGAAGGCCACAAGGCGCAAGAGATCCCATGACGCAACATGGTGACACAGTTAACGAAGCGACAAACACGATGTGACGTGTGCTACAGTAATATCTGACAATAACTGCGGCGGTTACTGGCGCAGGCCCTTAAAATGAGGCAAAGTAATGATTAGCCTCCGCGTGAGGAAGCATACGAGAGAAGGAAGAATAACTCGGATGAGTATGGGGTGACTCGACCAGCAAGTGAAAACTCGAAATGTGCCAAGAGAAAAGATAGTCAATAAAATCCGAGATAGGAGATAAACTCGGAAAAGGAGCAAAAGGCTCGGTAAAATTGAACCTGTTGTGGCCTTAGCGGCTAAGGCAACTAAGACCGCACCAACTTCGGGGACTAATGTTGGGGGGATACCCCCGGGTAGGGTCACACCAGGGTATAAAGGCCGAGTTAGCGGAGGTACGACAAGGTCAAAGCAGGTGCTGGCCGAGTCACCTCAAGGCAGGCCGAATCACGGGGTAACCCGGACCAGGGGATGTCCACCTAACTAGGTCTCAGCCGACTTATGTCGTATGTCGATAAGATGTATCTAACTTGTATACATGTACAGGTGTGGACGGATTAACCAGGCATGATCTGGGTTATATCAAGCTTCCAAGAGAAGGAAGGTATCTCGCTGGTCAAAAGGTGACCACTGTACGCAAAGCGTGAGCAAAGCGGACAGAGGCCAGGACCACCGAGGCGTGGCCGACAAAGGTGACGATGTCTATGTCGGATGACGCGGGTGCCGCAGAGGCTCACGTAGCCTCTGCAGGGATGACGCTGGGCAAAAGTGACCCGGTCGGCATACTATTTTGGGAAGATGCATATTCCCTGGAATATGCCTCCACGTATGCCCTAATTGGAGACCTAGCTACCCCTATATAAGTAGGGCTAGGGCCTCTGTAGAAGAGGTTAGTCTTTACTGGTTTAGTTCTAGTTTCCTGAGAGCTAGCTAGTGGTGAGAGTAAGAGAGTTCCTATTTCCTCCTCCCCCAATACAGCTCAAGGAGCACTTGTAAACCTTGGAAGTGAATCAAATACAAAGCAACTGTGTGTGGAATCACCACATTATCCCTCCATGGATTCCTCTAGTGCATTTAGTCCCCACCTTTAGCCTATCCATGGCATCTGCCGTGACACCACCACGACAGAACCCAACTACAGTACGTGGCTCCGATTCAGGCCCGTCCGGTACCAACTTCCGACACTATTGTTGCGGGCGGTAGTACCACTGCACTATAACATCCCAAACTTTTCCTAAATTTTGGAATGTTAAAATAAATTAAATAAGTTGATTGAGTTGTGTGACCTTGTTGAAATTTGATTGAAAAAAACATTTTAGTATTGTTCAAACTTTCCTAAGCCAAAAAAAAGAGAATGGATTATCTTGAGTGTCCAATTGGGTTGGAAGTTTTTGTATAAATCCAAAAAACTTTGTGTTACATCACATCATGGCATCATGCATAATTTTCAAATCGAAATAATGAACAAAAAACCCTAAATTGTATGTGCCACTTTATTTCTAAAGAAAATTATATAGGCTTTAATAAAACCTTTGTTTGCTAAGACAACAAACTTTGATAAACACTATCCTAAAATGATCTACGTGAATTTAGAAAATTTTAGAAACAAGTATGAACTCATTTGGAATTCAAATGAAAAATATATGTGAGAAAGAAGTAAATGGAAAATGGAAAAAAGGAATGAAACAATATAAACTAAACCTACCCCGCCCCTAGCTTGCGGCCCAGCCCACGCTTAGCTACCGCCCACCCCTGCTCGCGCGCAGCACAACTGAAGGTGCATGGGCCGGCCCAGCAAGCACTGCCAGCCACCAGCCCGCTACCCCTCGCGCCGCTGACACCTCGGCCCCACTTGTCAACCCTCGGGTCTCCTTCTCCCTCATGACAAGAGACCGAGCCGAGTTCGTTCGAACTGCCGAAGATCTCCCGATCAAATTCGGTCGACACCGTGCCCCTTCCCCATGTTTCTCTCGGCCTTTTAATCCACAAGCTCGTGCCTCTGAAACCCCTCTAGAAACCCTAAAAAAATGCCCTAGGCAATCAATTTTTAAGATCAAAATCAACCTTGGTCGCTGTCATCGTTGTTGAGCTCGGGAGGTCAAACTTCTGTCACCTCCGACCCTCTCCTCTTCCTCTATGTTGTTCCCCATCGATGACCACATCTCCCTGACCTCTTTTCCCTCTTGCCGGAGCACCAGAGTGTGCAGAATTCGTCACCAGAGCCATTAGAGGCCGTGGAGCTCTAGTCGTGCCTCCGATCTTTCCCAGGAAGCACAGACCAACTTCGTGGACATCAGGAGACTTTTCGTCTTCTCCCGCATCTCATCAACCCCTCCTATGACACCAAAAGCCACTGTAGCCGCCGAAACCATCACCACCAGGAGCTACCGCCGCCGTCCGCCATCGTCTGCTAGTGCGAGGACGTCTGAGTCACAGCAGCCCTCAGATCTTCTCTAAATGGTGCGGATTAGATCAGCCCTGAACTGGTATCCGCCAATCAGTATGTGTCGCGCGTCGCCTAGTCAGCGTGCCGCGTCACCTCTCTATCGTTAGCCAGGTCAGCACGTGCGTCCCAGTCAGCGTGGAATATTCCTGGAATTAATAAAATTGGAATAATTGGTAGAAACTGAAGTAATATTAGAAAATTCACAATAAAAGATTTGTATATCCAAAAATAACGTATAATATATCAATGGATTCACACAATTGTGTACAATATTAATATGGGATTAGATCTAAACTTTTCAGTATATATTTACTGCTATGATTTAAATAGTTTTAAAGGTCTTTTAGAATATTAAATCAAAAATAAATTATTTATAGGTCATAAAAATATGAATAATATATCAAATTGAAGAAACTTTAATATAGTTCAAATATATATGGTTAGATCTAGTTTTTACAGAGTATTTAACTAGTAATGATTTAATTGGTTTTAATGGCTTTATAAATCATTAAATTCATAGTACATTATTCACAGATCTGAAAAATACAAATAATATGTCCCTAGAATCACAATATCGTGTAGATTACAAATCTACTTTTATTTTAATTTTTGGACAATGCGAACTATTTAAATGATTTAAACACTATTAAATACTAATTAAATCATAGGAAAATATCTACAATTCTGATTAAGCTAAATCTAGTTGTTACTGGTTCGTATTAATAATGCTATCCAGTACACTTCAGATAAAAAATTAATATGACAAATGTTCCAACAGACCTATTAAAACCCCCTCTATTGGCGGTCATGAATTAATAATAAATATCCTAATGCATTAACTGATTTTCATATGCATCATGTGTTATAATAGTGTTCAGAGAACTAAATATAACCATTGTGACTTTAAATCATCATGCATGCATTGATCATTATTGATGTGTTATATGTTTGCAATGTTGCCACGTTTGCAATTATGTTGATTGTAATTACTTTGTCCCCGCGTTAGATTGTTCGGAGAGTGCAAATTTCTGCGGAGCAATTCAATCATCACACATATTATTAACATAAGTCAAGTTACACATTTGATCATATCCTTTGTCCCATGTTTTCTACTATGCATGTTTTACCTTGAAATGAGTAGTATGCATGTGTAGGATGTTTTAGTAGAAATATTTTACAAGTGCGATGTTGTTTTGTAGTATGCCATGAGTAGCTCTAAACTTAGGGTTCCCCTTCCTAATAGGTTATCCCTAGATTTTTCTAAGTATTATGCTTGTGCTATGCTATATATACAAATACTAGTTGGGGGGTTCAAAGACAGAAATTTTCTAAGTATAAAAGCTCTCTTGAGCGAACCTTTTTCCTCTCAAGATCTACTTCAAAATAGAACTAAGTTTTCTTCTAGGCGGATTTGTTGTTGGGTCAACGAGTGGAATTTTGGTGGAGAATGGTCACCCATGAATCAAAGAAGTCTGCCATATTTCAGAATTCAGAAGCTTCCAGTGCAACCACAATACATATGGGCTTTGTCTTGGTCTAGTACTTAGTGGGAAACCTCACCTGGGTACCACCACTTGGATGATTTTTGGCACGGATGGATTCGGAAGGTAGAGGGGATACTAAGGAAAGCATCACCATGGTCTTGTTTGTAAAGGGAGTGTACAAACTCTCGAGAGTAATCAATCTGATCGATCAGCCGTGCTCACGGATAATGAACAACTTTGAGCATCTGAAGGATGGACCCTCTGAAGGATTTCCTCTCTTTTCAAACAAAAGTTTTCAACCCCTATGGCGTGTGTAATATCGAGGTGGGTTTTTGGGGACTTGGTGTATCATATCCAAGTAACTTGGTGCGTAATATCCAAGTTCCACTTGGTGTGTAATATCCAAGTGTTAGGTTGAGGATTGGAAACTTGGTGCGTAATATCCAAGTGGCTTGGTGTGTAATATCCAAGTCCTTGTTCCACTCGACCCTATATTACTTATCAAAGTTTTATAAAGTAGGATAACATATTTTCTCTCTTCTTCTTGACTTATGAAAAATGGCTTTACGCAAATAAACCTCAAGCCTTTTTGTCAGCCTTAGGATCCAGGGACTAGCATGTCAATCATAGGGACTTAGTATCTTTACCAGATCCAAGGTCACTACATCCACCTCCGATAGTACTGGGTTATGCAGAGGTACTACTAGGGGCCGCTGATGTGGTTTTACCGTGGCTCGTTTTTGCCCGGTACCACTCCCGGTACATGTCTGGTAGTACCAGTCATTTTCGGTACTATCGCTTCAGGTTCCGGTTGTACCGGTTGCCTCAGGCAGTAACATGCAGATTCCCTCTCAGGGGTATAAAAGGGCCCTTCTTCCCCAACGGGAAGGGTGCCTCTTTTATCTCTCTTCTCCATTGTTATTGAGCTAATATTTCCCTAGATCTCTTCCCCTAGTGCTCCAATCTCCTTGATTCTTTGGGATTTGGTGGAGGAGGTCCAGATCTAGGGTTTCACCAAAGCAAAGTCGATCCCCTATTTTCCTGTGTGGATCTTGTTATTCTTGGGTTATTTGAACCCTAGACGGAAGAGGTCGTTATCAGATCTCGGGAATTGGTTGTAAAGCTTCGGGATCATGTTGGGAGACTCCAAGTGTTGTAGAGGTATACTCAACAAGTTTGTAAAGGTTTCGGTCGCCGCCTTCAAGGTCACCGCATAGTGGATCGTGTACTTGCCGTGAGATGGGTGCGCGGGAGAATAGGGTGTGGACTTCTATGACGTTGGTGGTCTTTGTACCACCCACCCCTCCAATGGAGACGTACTTCCCCTCAAAAGGAAGGAACTTCGGGAAAACATCTCCGTGTATATTCTCGGTTATTTTTATCCTTTACTCCCTACTACCGTTATTTGGTTGCTTGCTTGTCATACAGGTTCTCTCACCTAGTTGCATATCTAGAGAAATTACTTTCTGTCAAGCCTTAATTTGAAAAGAAGCTAAAAATTGAGTAGCGCCTATTCACCCCCTCTACTCGCTTATACCTATATTTCAATTGGTATCAGAGCAAGGTTCTCTTCTTTGGCTTAACCGCCTGATGTCTGCAAGTGCACAACTCGTTTGTAGCTAGTTTCGAAGTATAGATATCGATCCCACAGGGATCCCAAAGGTAAGTGCTTATGGGTGAAGTCTCAGTTACACCTGAAGTTGTCACAGGTCTTCGAGTGAATTGACTACAAGTGTTAAAATAAGAATGGGGTTTTGATTAAATGAGATCTATTTAAATAGAACTAAAATGTAAAATTCAAAAATATAAATCATAAAAGTAAAGAACGACTTGGTTGTTTGTTGTTTCCTGCATATGGAAAAAGAAGGCACGGTGAGATTCAGTTCATGGTGATAGTGACTATGCCAGGTGGATGAATGATAAATGTAACAATTATAATTTTATAAATATATGTGTAGGCGAGCAACCCATAATTATCCGGAACTCATCTTGGTAGATTTCATCCCAACTTCAATAATTCTACTAGCCTGTTACCAAAACCATGGTCAGACACTAGACGATTAAGACCCTTCAGGTCGCTTAGCGATTAAGCTCTTTGGATCGGACTAATGCAATAAGCACAGTGGTTCCTTGTTATCCTCGAGTCTACTAGTTTTCCATTGATATCCCCATGTCACCCAGGGGTCGCCGGTCCACTAGCGAACAGGATCTTATCTATGTAGAACAAATCATCATGTTGTATGGGCCCTTAATTGGACAACAAGCATTAGGCATCCCACAGATAGTCAAGCACACATAATATAGTAATTAGAATCAATTACAAACTAATGGAAAATATATGAAGGAACATCACATCTCACCAATCCCCTACATCTCCCACGCCCAAGGAAATCACTCACACATGAGAGAAGAACAGATCATCGATATAATCAAATAAAGGGAATTCGTCTTTATATTACCGTGGAGATCCACAATAAGAATAGAAAAATATCCAACACAATTCAAGATGGGAAGAAACAATCTCAAACCCTAGTCTTGCAAGGTGGAGATCCCTCTCTCTCTCAAGTACAAGTAGAGGCTATGGGGGTGTATTGGCTAGGAGGTCGAAGATTGTGGAGCAAGATGAAGAACGTCTCCCCCTTGTTCTCTGAATCTCCTCTTTCTCCCTTCTAGATGGTAGGGCGGATGATGTGTTGTGTTTTCGTCCTCGGTCCCTTCACGGAAGTTGTCCCTTTTGACAGGACAGAGGCGGTGGCAACTATACGGTAGGAACTATACGGCCAGAAAAATATTCCCACCGTATAGTTGCTCGTTAAAGCTTATGTATGCTCCCCTCAAGTGCTTCCAAAGAGAGACTTGCTTGTTTTCTCTAGAATTTGTGTTTCTCTAGTTAAGACCTTCTATTGACATTCAGAACCTGAAACACCCATTAAAAACCAAGTTTTCTTCACTACCGAAGTATTAGCGTTAGGTAAAGCTAGAAAACGATCAAATTCGGTAGAAAACCATCAATAAAAGCCATCAAAAATGTGTCGAATATCACAGCTATCAACTCCCCCAAGCTTGTTGCTCGCCCTCGAGTGACAAGGAAATAAGGAAGAATAGCGGAGATTCGAGACTAAAAATAAAAGAACTTACAAGTTTGAATCGATGCCAAATTCTTTTCTTCACAATCCCTGCAATCTTAAATATGATCATACACGTATTCACAAGATTGCACTGAGTCCACTTCCTAACCATGTATATCTTGTTTAGCAAATAAATCATATGCCCAAGCAAGTGTCAAAAGTTTAGCTAGGAAAGTGAGACAAATTCTTTTGGTGTCTCTCTTCATCAAGAGATGAAAACTTTTTGTTCTTATTTTTTTAATCAATTAAGAGTACTCAAGTTGGCACCAAAACATTTAATTTAAGAACAACTCATCTACTCCCATGCCAAAATTTCAAGACTCTCAAAACACCTTTTTCTTTCTTTTGTCTTTCAAAAAATTTAGCTCTTTCATAGAGAAATCATGCCACTATTTTTAACATGTTAATTGGGACTATGTTGTGCACTCGTGACCATGCCAATAAATAATTGTTGAGCAATAATGGGTCAGAGGAGTACTACAACTTCACTTGGAACGTGAAACCATGAGGAGACTAAAAAATGTACCCATCATAGCATTGCTGCTATAGACGTTTACATAACTCAATAGTCGAAATCAAGTGGTTTCCCACATTTAGATCGTTCGTTGGCCAACGGAGTTAATAGTTCCCCATGGAGTACGACAGAGTTGTAATGACATGCTTAAAGAAATATCTTATGGTAATTATTAGAAAAAGTAGTGGCATAATCTCTACTACTTCGAAACATCCATTTTATCAAACAATTTCATTCAAAGGTACTATCGAGTCTATTTATATTAAGCTCAAATGGGATTGAGTAGTTCTAAAATCAAATTCTTTGAGATAAACATGGACTCAAGTCATCTTTTAGATGCTTTTTCTTGTTGTAAAAATGCAGGAAGTATTTTTAACCAAGTTCATTGCTCATTGTTTAAAACTAAAAACGAGACACTAGCAAGGGAATAGAATTTGTAGGATAACAAGCTAAGTGGGGAGTGACTCCAATGCAAGCGAGTAAATAATTGTAGGATCAATTTAAGGTTGCAAAGAGGGTTATGAAAGGAATGTGATACCTCCTCTTGCTTGCTTCAATCTCGTATTTGAGTCGACCCCCTTCTGTACTTCCGTATTGCCAAGTCACCTGAAATTGAGAAATCTTCGAGAGAAACAAAGAAACGAACTTGCAAATAAAGTTACAACTATTTTTTTTGTATTTTTGGTTTAGGAATGCAAAACCGAAAATAAACATGAAAACTTCAAGAAATAAAATAAATCAAAAGAAGAAATAAAAACATGAATGCAAAGTTTGGAGGTTTTCAAACCTCCCCCAAGCTTAGGCTATTGCCAGGCTCAGTTGTTGCCATCTGGTGCGGATACTGCTGGTAGTTGTCAGGGAAGTGGGTCATGAAGTGACTAAAGTTGTGAGTCAAAGTACCCACATCTTCATTCACTTCCTGAAGAGTGTGGCCGATCTCCCCAACGTGCTGGTTGAGCTGCTGGAATTCCTGATAGGGGACGTAGTTGTACCCCTACTGTGGTTGGTTGGGCCACGGGTCCCAAGCTCCCCCTTGCTACTGCTGCTGCTATCCCTCCCAAGCAGGGTTGTGTCCCTACTCGTCCTCCTGCTCCTGCTCCTTCTCATCCTCATCATGCTGCCCTCCTTCATCTTCCTCTTCATCTGGCTGGAGTTCGGCCATGATCTCCACCACTTGGTCCTTGGTGAGGATCCAAGTATCCTTCTCCACAATCGAGAAGGCTTAGGGGCAGGGCTACTAAACCTTCTCACCCTGTGCATCACCAAGATAACTGAATTGATATGCTCAAAGCCTCCGGTTAGCATGGTAAACACCAAGGAAGCTACAAACAGTCAAATACTTGATGTCCATGAGTTTGGAGCTGTCAACAGGTTCCATAACAGGTAGTATAATATTTAATGCATGGGCAAGGTGGGTTACTTATGGCTCTAAAATATAGCCATCTACGTCCATATTTAAACTAGATATTACTCATATTCTTGATGAAATATCTCTCTAAACCCTGCCACTAATGCTAATATTTAGAGGGGTATGCAGTCCTTTCTTTTATATTTTTCCTGCACAGATAATGTCGTCTAAAGGAGGGAATCACTACATTAAAGTCAAAGATACGAGATTTCCAACAACCAGAAGAAACTAGGAGCCGTACAACGGAGGCATACGCTTTAACGACCAACTATACGTCCGGAGCAAAAATTTCACCGTATAGCTTCAGTCATATAGTTGGCGCCGCCACCATTAGGTCAAACATAACAAGTTTCGTGAAGGGACCCCTATATAAAGAAGCCTCGGACAACGAGAAAACAAACTAGACCTCGCCAAAAAGTCTCTGCCACAGATCACCAGCCGCCTCCAGATCTCCAAACCCTTCTCCATCTCCATAGCCATATTCCACCACTTGTAATAGTAGATCTCTTCTCCAATTGGCGACATTGTAAGACTATTGCTATCTTATGATTTTCATTACAATGTTTATGATTGCTGATATCATCTCTATGTGTGAGTAATTATCCTTGGTCTAAGGGCTTCGGCCTAGCCATGTAGAAATTCTGCATGTTATTTACCATAGATGGGATCGTGTATTAGTTTGTATGACATGATGATTATTGTATCCTCTCTTGCCTCAATCCAAGGACTTGTCAGGTACCCAAGACCCCGAGGGTTGAGCCAGGTATAGGGAGTATGAGTGATGGCTAATCTGCAGGTTGGGAACCCCAGTGACAGAAGGGGTAGTACAGCTGTATGTGAGGGATTTGCTTGGGATTAACAGTGACATCACTATGCATATCATTGTTATCTTTCTTCTATGGATGAGACTAGTAGGTTATTGCTATAAGCGGTTGTGGAGGCAATAGCAATTATGCATGCACTGCCCAAATATAATTTATCTTGCTCTAACAAGTACACGCATACTTTATTTCTATCTTTTATTCCCATCAGATGTTTTGCACAACTACAGGTGAAACCGAACGCCCTAGGCCCTCTCTCTCCATCATTGACAATAACGAAAATACGCAAGCTATTGGTCTGGTAAAAACACAAAAGGAATTCTAAAACTCCTGAATGTCCATTAAAGTAACTTCACTACGCATTCTCTTCCCGAGGATTCGATAACCTAGGTCTACTAGGGAAAAGGAAGCTATACTACATCTATAATCCGGATCGAAGGTGTCAACCTTTTTCTGGCGCCGTTGCCGGGGAAGCAATAGCTACCCTGGTGAGGTTATTAGGAACCTTCCTAGTTTTAATTCTTGTTTTTAATTTTGTTAGTTTGCTTTCAGTCTTTATTGGATAAACCAAAAAAATTAGTTAGCCTTTAAATTCTTGCTTTTACTATTATAATTATTTGTTTAAGTAAACCCAAAAACATAGGAAGTATGGCTAAATAGAAGCTTGGGGAGTTTTCTACTCCCAATAATGATTATTTGCATAATCCTATTACTCAGCCACCAATCGCTGCTGATGACTATGAAAATAAGCCCCATTACTTAAGTTTGGTTCAACAGAATAAATTTGGAGGCTCTGTTGAAGACGCAGGTATGCACTTGAATACTTTCACTAAAATATGTGATATGATGCGTATTAAAGACGTTGACCCTGATGCGGTCAAATTGCATTTATTTCCTTTCTCTCTAAGAGCGAGCAAATGAATGGTTGCTATCTTTGCCTAGAAATACTATTACAGCATGAGTGGGATGTACTTCTTTATTTATGAATAAAATTTTCCCACCTGCAAAGACTATGCAACTCCGATCTAATATTACTGGCTTGAGACAGGAAGAGCGTGAGCCACTAGCGTTTGCATGGGAGAGGATGAAAGAATGATTAAGAAACTGTCTTAGTCATGGGATGGAAGATTGGTTAATCCTCCATTTATTTCATAATGCTCTTAATCTTGTGTCTAAGTCTATGCTTGATACCGCAGCTGGAGGAACATTCATGGGTAAACATATTACCGAAGCGAAGCAGCTGCTAGACAATATGCAAGACAACAATGCCCAATGGCATGTGGAAAGATCAAACACGAAGAAGGTGAAATCTATCTCACCACAAGAGAATGAAGAATGAATGCCAAGTTGGATGAGCTCATACTAGCCGTAAGAGGTAAGGAAACCCAGGTAAGATCCACCCCTGAAACAAATATTGAAGAAATAGACTTCATAGCTTGTAATGATTATAACCCTTCTTGGAAGAAGAGTTACAATCCTAACTTTCAGAAACATTATACTAGTCCTGCAGGTAACTCAAATAATAATATGGGAACTAGTAATGGTAGTCTCCAAGAAACACTTAAGTCTTTTATAGACTCACAAAATGAACAAAATAATATTCTTGTTAAAATTACGGGGAACCATGATGCCATGCTTGGTAAATTATCTAAACAAGTTGTTAGTTTGAGAAATGATTTGCAGACCCTCCAAGAAAGAATGAGGATCGATGAGGTACAACTAGCTAAGATAACCGAGAGTCAAACTCTTATTCTAGCTAAATTTGCATGTAAAGTTGAGCCCAATCCTATTGAAGAACTCAAAATTATGAGGATCCAAAGGGAGGATCCTGAAGAACTTGACTATAGTAATGCTCCTTCACCAAGCTACACCGTTGAAGATCTCATAAAAAGGATCAACGTCAAGATTCTGGTGAGTGAAGGTAGTGAGGAAGCTATGTACCAACACTTTGTCAATCAAGTAGCAATAAAGGTACGTGAGCTTGAGGAAGAATACAAGCAAATTGCTGAAAAAATACCTGTTAAACTAGATGACATATTTGAGCCTACTATTAAGATTAAAATTGGAACCAATGAGATAGCTGCACTCTGTGATCTAGGTGCAAGCATCTCAACAATTCCAAAGAGTCTTTTTAACAAGTTAAATCTTGGCTCCTTTGAGAGTACTGAGTTAAAATTGCATCTAGTAGATTCTACCTACAAACAAACTATAGGAATTAAGGAGAACACTTTAGTATACATTAAAGTTTGTCTTGCTCTCATTGATTTTGTTATTATTGACATGCCTGAAGATGCTACTGCTCCTGTTATATTAGGCCATCCTTTCTTAAGAACTATCAAGGCTTTGATTAATCCGCATGAAGGGAACGTGAAGCTACAATTGCCTTCATAGGATCCTTTTGTTATTCATTTCCCCAGGACGAAGAAAGCCAAGCATGATGAAAAGGAGGCCATCACTTTGAAGGCCAATTACTTTGGAGTGGGTGTTCCACTCATCCGGCCCAAGTGAGTATCATCAAGGTCAAG
The DNA here is from genome assembly GCA_910589775.1 of Avena eriantha. Taxonomy (NCBI): domain Eukaryota; kingdom Viridiplantae; phylum Streptophyta; class Magnoliopsida; order Poales; family Poaceae; genus Avena; species Avena eriantha. The sequence goes on along the minus strand of OU342746.1, from coordinate 115,869,457 downwards.
CTATTGACCATAAAAGAGCACTTCATGGGAGGCAACCCATGTGAAATAAAAGTTTGAGTTAAGATTTTAGTTTTAGTTTAAGTTTATGTTTAATAAAGAGTGCTAGAAAACTCCATTTGAGGAAAAGAAGTTTGGTAATACTTGAAATTCTGCTTTATTCATGCTATTGTTGGTCGACAATGTTTACTGCCAATTTTCTGTCAAAAACAAGGTATATCACTAAGTTACAGGAAAATAAATAGTTCTCGAATAAACAATTTTTTTTGATGCACACAAATAGTTTAACGACCAACTATACGGCGGGAATAAAAATTCCGGCCGTATAGCTCCGGTCGTATAGATATTTGTGCCTCCGTACAATTCATTTTCTAATGTTCTGAGAGTTTAACGACCAACTATACGGCAGGAATAAAAATTCCGACCGTATAGTTCCGGTCGTTTAGATATCGATGCCTTTGTATATTTTATTTCGCAGGGACATACAGTTTAACGACCAACTATATGGCAGGAACATTTTGTTCCGCCCGTATAGTTGCGTCCGTATAGCTGCGGTGTCAGAAGGAAACCCTAAAATTTGACAAAAGGCCAACTATACGGCCGGAACACATTGTTCCGACCGTATAGTTCCGCCCGTATAGTTGCATCCGACCACAAAATCGCACGGGAAGGTACTTCCAACTCCAAAACTTCAATCCTTATTCTTTCTTCTACCTTTAAACTCTCTCAAAACCTCAAGGTATCTTCACCTCTACTCAATTTCGTTTGATTTCCTCGCACACAAGTGATCTACGGTATGTTTCTCCTCCGATCCTCCAATTACTTTTTGCAAATTCATCTTCAATCTATTGTCATTATCAATCTAGGTTGAGACCTACTATGAACCAATTGCCATGATTTTCTTGCCTAGATTGCTATTTTGAGGACAATTCTTTAGTGTGCTATGATGAGGAATATGATGCACTTATTGTTGTTGGATCAAAAAGTTTTATTTTTTCCTTTCTTCAATGTTTTAGATGATGAACACAAGGAGCCAAACTCGTGCTCGTGCTACCACTAGCGCTTCTCGGGCTGCCGCATAGGAACGCATGGGGATACGGTTCAGGGATGAGGCCCATCGTGATCGCTTCAACAGGATCAAGAACCGTGAAGTGAAGGCCACCAAGTGGGCTTGCCCCCATCATATTGAACCAACTCGGTATTTTTGATGACTTCAATTTACTTTGCAATAGAGCTGGCCTGCAAAACTTTGTGTACAATGATGTACCTACTTATCGCCGCTTAACCATTGAATTTCTAAGTTCGTTGCAAAGCACCGTTAAACAATGGCAAGGAGAGGATACTATTTCTTTCCGACTGATGAACAACAACTACATATTAACATTAGATGAATGGTGTGCATGTTTTAATTTTCCAAACAATGATATTCATGCTTTACGCACTCCTTTACTGGCCTAGAACCTACCCCCGAACAATACTATAATGGAATGAGTTTTTCTACTAGAGTGAACAAGGGGAAGAATATTCAACATCCTGCAATTCGCTATTTGTTCTATGTTATTGCTAGCACCTTGTAGGCACGTAATGAGTTCACGAGACTCAACGAGGAGGACATCCTAGTCCTCGCAAAGGCTGCTTACATCAACTGCGGCTTGTCACTTAACTTGGGCGCCATCCTTGTGCGCTACTTGGAGCACCAAGCCTCCAAAAGCCAAGGGCCAATCACAGGTGGAGGCGCCATCACCGTGCTTGCCACTGCCCTAGACCTTTATCTATGTGAGTTGCAACCCGTACTAGGTGAGACACGTGTTGGTTTCTCCACTTTGAGAGCCTGCTCACTAGAAGAGGTGGTGCTTATTACCTGCATATTGCTGGAGTTGGGCGCATCTACCCCGCTCCTATGCCTAATGGTCTATTCTCTATCGAGAAAGGACGTTTGCTATATGATTCACAGGTTGAGAAACACCAACCCGAGGAAGAGACTCTGGAGGAGGATGAGGACCAAGAGGGGAGCAAGAAGTTCCTTATCAAGAGGAGCAGATACCCGGTTCGCCACATACCAAGATTTCCATGGACTTGGAGGGACTGTGGAGAGGATGCATAGCCTCTCTTTGAACCTCCGAGAATCAACAAGTAACCTCTCAGCTCAATTTTCGAACTGGAGTAATGACTTTTTCCTGCCACCACAATGATTTGAAGGGCTTGCAAAAGCCTAAGCTTGGGGAAGTTTCCTCATGTATCTTTATTTGGCATTTATTTCCTTTTATTTAGAGGTTGTGTTTTAATTTGAGTTTATAAGCACTCGTGTTGGTTTCCCCAACACCTTATTTTTAGTTCTTTCTATTTTCTTTCGAAATTTTTTGGCAGAGATTTGCTGCTAATTTTGTATTCTTTAAAGTTCCTCTCTTAAAAAACACAAAAAGATTTCTCCATTTTTCCTTATTTTCCCTCTTTCTTTTCTTTCCGCCTCGAGGTCTTCATATATTTGTAGGAGAGTGGTCGACTTCGAGTTTCCAAGACACAAATAAAAAAGGAAGAGAGAAGTGGAACCAAACAGGAGAGGTATGCCTTATGACTCCCCACTTTTGAAGTTTGAGAAACCCATGCTAGTTAGTAGTAAATGTTGATATATTATATTGGTGGAGTGAGTCTTTGTATTGTAGTAAGATTTTTGTTTGCATGGATATTTGATTGGGTACGTTTTGTTCCAGCTCTCGTAATTAACCAAGTCTTGCCTGAAAATTTCTAAACAATTGTAATAAGGAAAAGTCTCACAATTGAAGGCTTGGGTGTTGTAGTGCTTAGACTTGAAGGATTATTTCTAGAGATACTCAACACCACTAAAAATCTTGATTGACTTGATAGCTCTCTTTGAAAGCATTTGTTCGATTGAATTAATGTTTAGCGGTTTTTGTGAGCATGCCAAAGTTTGACTTGTTAATCATAAGAATGATATAGCTTTATGCATGTCAAACTTCATGGGATGCCAACAACTCCACTGGCCTACGAACGATCTTCATGCAGGAAACTCCTAGATTTCGGCTATGAGTTGATTAAACACTTGTAGCAGCAATGCTATAGTGGGTGACATTCTTGGCACTCCTAGGTAGATGTAATCATGATGGAATCACTCCTCTGGATGTTATGAGAAATCATTATGCAAAAGTAACAAAAACCTTAGTGATGCCATGAGTGTCCATCACAACCCGATAAACTAATATTTTTTTGGCATGCTCTCAATTACTTAAAAACTGAAATTCTTAAAGAAGAATGAATAGAAAAGTAGTGCTTGAAAAGTCTTAATTTATTGATGTGGGAGAATTGAGATACTCTAGCATATATGCATTTTATGACAACTCTCACACTCTTAATTTACATGATTATACTTTACTATTCAAAGGCAAGCCTATGAGTTGATTACTTGACATGGAATAACGTTTGCTCATTTGAATCATCCATGCTTACAATAATTCTGATGCACTATAAGGATGCATGAAACTCGTGTGATATGCTTGCCATTAGTCTATCTATGCTAAAGTTTTTCAGATTAATGAAGTGGAGGAAACATGAGACTACTAATCATGAGTAATATCACCATCTCATTAGTTCAGTTTAAATGTTGAGTACCTTTTTGATTTTCGTTTTCTTGCTTGGGGACGATCAAGTTTAAGCTTAGGGAGGTTGATGGCTCTGAAATATAGCCATCTTGTCCACATTTAAACTAGATATTACTCATATTCTTGATGAAATATCTCTCTAAACCCTGCCACTAATGCTAATATTCAGAGGGGTATGCAATCCTTTCTTTTATATTTTTCCTGCGCAGATAATGTCGTTTAAAGGAGGGAATCACAACATTAAAGTCAAAGATATGAGATTTCCAACAGCCAGAAGAAACCAGGAGCCGTACAACGGAGGCAGACGCTTTAATGACCAACTATACGACCAGAGCAAAAATTCTGGCTATATAGCTCCGGTCGTATAGTTGGCGCCGCCACCGTTAGGTCAAAGAGAACAACTTTCATGAAGGGACCCCTATATAAATAAGCCTCGAGCTATGATAAAACAAGCCATACATCGCCAAAAAGTCTCTGGCACAGATCACCAGCCGCCTCCAGATCTCCAAACCCTTCTCCATCTCCATAGCCATATTCCACCACTTGTAATAGTAGATCTCTTCTCCGATTGGCGACATTGTAAGACTATTGCTATCAATCTTATGATTTTCATTCCAATGTTTGTGATTGTTGATCGCATCTCTATGTGTGAGTAATTCTCCTTGGGCTAAGGGCTTCGGCCTAGCCATGTAGCAATTGTGCATGTTATTTATCATAGATGGGATCGTGTATTAGTTTGTATGACATGATGATTATTGCATCCTCTCTTGCCTCAATCCAAGGACTTGTCATGTACCCAAGACCCCAAGGGTTGAGCCAGGTATAGGGAGTATGAGTGATGACTAATCTGCAGGTTGGGAACCCTAGTGACATAAGGGGTAGTACAACTGTATGTGGGGGATTTGCTTGGGATTAACAGTGACATCACTATGCATATCATTAGTTCTCTTTTCTTCTATGGATGAGACTAGTAGGTTATTGCTATAAGCGGTTGCGGAGGCAATAGGAATTATGGATGCACTTCCCACATATAATTTATATTGCTCTAACATGTACACGCATACTTTATTTCTATCTTTTATTCCCATCAGATGTTTTGCATAGCTACTGGTGAAACCGAACGCCCTAGGCCCTCTCTCTCCATCATCGGCAACAACAAAAAGACCCAAGCTATTGGTCCGGTAAAAACACAAAGGAATTCTAAAACTCCCGAAGGTCCGTTAAAGTAACTTCACTACGCATTCGCTTCCCGAGGATTCGATAACCTAGGTCTACTAGGTAAAAAGAAGCTATAATACATCCATAATCCGGATTGAAGGTATCAGTTACCAATCCACCAATGCGAATATCACATTTGGTCTTATTGCTTTGGTGGCGAAGGTATTGGATGAGTAGAGCTGTAGGATTGGGGCTTTGCGGTGAAGTGGGAAAGAGAGCCTTGGTGGTCATTTCCATGTCTGCATTGGCCATGGAACCAGTGTCACCTCTTCCCAGTAGTGTGTTGGCGAGGAACCAATCATAGTAGCGGATGGTTGGGTTTTGAATGGTGGACATCTTCTTCTGGTAAAATTTCCTGCCACCATTAACAGAAATAACCTCCCAAGTTTCTCCACTTGTGACGCTATAGAGGTTAGTAACAGTGGGCTCCCCAACATGAGGGAAACCAAAAGCATTGCAAAATTGTTCGAAATTTATTTCATAGTGCTGCCGGTTCATGGTGAAGCTTACCGTGCACATATTACCTTTCTCCATGTGGTCGTCGTAGAAGGAGGCAAGGAACTCATGGGTAAGCTTGGTGTAGGTATTGTGGCTTGCGAAGCCAAGTATCGTCAACCCCGCCTTGTTGCACATGAGGTCGAATTCCGCCTTCAACCCCACTGCGGTGAGAAAGCTGTGGTCGGGCCAACGTGTGGGCAGCACCCTCCTCGATGAGACCATGGCCAACTTGGGGTTGCGCTTGGATCGGGACCCCGAGATCAAGTCCTCACAGTGTTGGCGTTTGCTTGAACGAAAAAGGTTACCGATTTTGTTCATCGTGATGCACTGAAAAATTTCACCATAAAACCTTAGGCATATAGTTTCTACATGATATATGAATGATCCTATGTGAAAAATCCAATCCTAATGTGAGAAATTAATAGGAAAAATAAAATAAGCTTGAGTTCATCCACTAGATCAATGTGAGAGTTTCAACCATGGAAATCTGAAAATAAGGCATGGATAGGGAGAGAAACATAACAATCTGTTGATTCCCCCACTCAAACGAATGAAATACGCAAAGAATCAAGAGTTCTAGGTGGATTTTGAGATGTTTGGAGAGAGAATATGAGAGAAATAATGATGAGGAGTGGAAGATCTAGTCGCCCCAATGCAATTTTGTGGTCGCACCAAACTATACGGCCAGAACTATATGGGCAGGTGATGTTGTTCCGCCCGTATAGTTGCGGTGGCGCTGCCAACTAGGGTTTCTTTATGCAGAAATCAGCTATACATACGCAACTATACGGCCAGATCGCAATGATCCCGCCGTATAGTTGGTCATTAAACCATCTGTTCCTCGAGATAAATTTCTAAAACTAGCATCGATATCTATATGACTGGAGCTATACGGCTAGAATTTTTATTCCCGCCGTATAGTTGGTCGTTAAACTCTCAGTACTTTTCAGAAAATTTTGTACAAAGGCATCAATATCTATATGACCAGAGCTATAAGGCCAGAATTTTTATTCCCGCCGTATAGTTGATCGTTAAATTCTCTGTGCCTTCGAAGAAATTTTTTTGATGGCAAAGATATCTATACGACCAGAACTATACAGCCGGAATTTTTATTCCCGCCGTATAGTTGGTCGTTAAACCATCAGTAGTCATCAAAAAATTATGTTTCTTTGAGAATACCTTCTTATCCCAAAACTTAGCGAAATACCTTATTTTTGACAGAAAATGGATAATAGAAACTGGCGACCAACATTAGCGTATTAAGAGAATTTTTTTTAGCTTCTGTAGATGGAAAACTCAAACTTTTATTCTTATTCTTATTCTATAGTCATTCAATCGATGTTTCTACTACTTTTTGATAGATGCATCTTCACGGGCGTGCTTCAGCAAGAATGTCTATGAAAAAGTGGTAGGAATGCGATGAACTTTTTATTCTCTAATCTACTTTATTGACAAGATGGGTTAACTCCCATTAAGCATTTTATTAAGAATGGTTAAGTAACTCAACCACTTTGCTATTCTTGAGTTCTTACCTTGGGTTGCCCCTTATCAAAAGCACTTACCACATGAACTCATTTTGCCGGTGGGATATATCTTTTTCCTGCTTCTAGCTTCTTTGGAAAATACAGGATGATTTCAGCATCATAAACATTGAAGATTATCTTTCCTTCAGCACAATCAACTGATGCCCCTGCAGTACTAAGGAAAGGTCTTCCGAGTATTAATTTTTCATCTTCTGGCATCTCAAGAATAATAAAATCAGTGGGAATAACATGCTCATCTATTCTAAGTAGAACATCCTCAATCATACCAACGGGTTGTTTAGTGGACTTGTCAGTCATCTGTAAGTGATAGTAGTAGGAGAATACTCCCCTAATCCTAACCTTTTATAGAGGGAGTATGGGATTACAGTAACTCCTGCTCCTAGATCACATAAGGCATTGTGAATATCAGTTTTACCTATTGAGCATGAAATAGTTGGTATTCCGGGATCTCCAGACTTAGACAACAGCTTCCCATTAGTAGGATAACTAGTTACCATGGCAACAATTTCAGTTATTTCTTTCTTTCTACTCAGAATATCACAGAGGAATTTAGAATAAGTAAGAACTTTGATTACATTCGCAAACGGAATTTCCAAACGAAGGTCACTAAGTGCCTTTGTAAAAGAATTATAAATTACCTGATCTGGTGCTTTCTTTTTTCGATATGGGTAAGGAAGATTTTTCTCACCTGATTTACTCTTGTATTTTACTTTTTGTGGGAGGTCAGGCTATTTTGTTGCTTTCTTTTGTTGTTGCTTATCGCTTTTCTTCTTTTCTACTACAACAACTTCATCTTCCTTGCTTATCTCTTTTTCTTCTCTTGGATAAACCGTCTACGCATCAGATTCATAATGGTCATCCTGTGCATTATTTTAGTCCTCCTTGGTTTGATCTTGTGTTTCAGTTTCATCCCGAGGATCCACCAATGTATCATCTTCTTGGCTTGCTTCGAGCAAGGCTTTTTTCCTTTCGCTCTTTTTCAGCTTCATATTCCGGTGGTCCTAAGGGTCTTGTAACAACTGCACCCCTTCTTGTGACAACATTAGTAGAAACAGGAATATCTTTATCATCGCGAAGAAAAATTTGATAACCAGATGCTATTTGTTCACACTAGGTTTCAATCATACTAAGATACTTGTGAAATAATTTTATTTCTTAGCCAATCTCATCATAATTTTCCGTGAGTTCCGCCAAAATCTTTTTGTGTTTTTGAAAATGCTTATGCAAGTTATTATGAGATTTTACTTGTCGATGTTTTAATTCTTGAAAAACTTTTCTAGTTTCATCCTCTTCAGTTAAAACTTGTAACAAATCTACTTTGTTTTCCTTAACAAGTTTAGAAGGTATACCTTTTTCCTTCATTGTTTTGTGTATCGTAGGCATAAGATCAGGAGTTATCCGAAGTATCCCTTTTTCCAGCTTAGTGCCAAAATTAGGATTATATAAAGAATCATTCTTAGCCCTAGTAGACATCAATTCCAAACATTCTTTAATAGTTAGAGTATTTATAGACCCTCCTGCTAAGAAGTCAAGTAATTATCTACATTGAGTATTAAGACCATGGTAAAATAAATGGCAAATAGTTGATTCAGAATAGCCATGATTAGGAATACTATTGATCATTCCAAAGAATCTTTCACATGCTTGTGGGTAGTTTTCTCCCATGTTCTGACTAAAGTTGCCTATATTCTTTCTTAGTAAAGTTACCTTTTTAAAAGGATTAAACCTATTTATGAATTTAACAATGCAGTTTTCCCAACATTTAATGTAATGGCGAGGGAGAGAATATAACCAGTCTAAAGCTTTACCTTTAAGAGACCATCGAAATAATTTAAGATGAGAGAAGTCTCCTGGAAAACCTTTTGGTCCAAGCGGTGTTATCACATCGTCGAGCTCTCTAATATGTCTTCCTGGGTCTTCATCTTCCCTTCCACTGAAAGCTTCTTCCTGCAAATTTTTAATAATTCCACCATCAAATCGATATTCTCAAACTCCAGGATTAGGGAATTCTATTGGTTGTTTAAGAAATTCAGAACTTGGAAAACTATATTCTCTTAGAGTTTTCTCAGGTTTCATGGGAGTTGTCCTACAAATAGACATGATTTCCATAATATCACTCAGGTTTTCAACTTCAACTTTATTTGTTCTTAAAAGTTTTTTAATAATCTCTTCACGCCTTTGAGAAGGCACGTGCTCAATATAATCTGGTAGATAGGTCCTACCAGAGCGTGTAGACCCTTTGTCTCCTAGGGAGAACATTTTGTAGTAGCAATACCTGAAATGTCAAAAGACAAACACTTAGCGCTTAGCTCCCCGGCAACGGCGCCAGAAAATACCTTGATTTCTGCAAGTTCACAGATCGTTTGTAGCTAGTTTCGAAGTATAGATATCGATCCCACAGGGAGCCCAAAGGTAAGTGTTTATGGGTGAAGTCTCTGTCACACCCGAAGTTGTCATAGGTCTTTGAGTGAATTGACTACAAGTGTTGAAATAAGAATGGGGTTTTGATTAAATGAGATGTATTTAAATAGAACTAAACTGTAAACTTCAGAAATATAAAGCATAAAAGTAAGGAACAACTTGGTTGTTTCACTACAAGGAATGTGGTAATTTTTGACCCTCCATATTGGTCACTATATGGTCATTGCTCTTCATTTATGACCTTCTTGTGACCAAAAATAGATGGTCGAAAGTTGAGTCACTGACGAACAATAAAGATCTTTTCTATGCATTGGTCATAGACTACTATGACATAAATGGTCATAGTTTCTATGACCAATTTTTTGGTCACTAGCTATATGGCATGTCCACGTGGGATCTGACGTGGCCAATCCTACGTGGCAGATTTGTGACCAAACCAGATGGTCGTGGATTGAAATCAGTCTAGTCCACTTCAACCATCTAAATGGATCGAAATCAGTCAATCGAAATCAGCCCATTTTGCTTTTAGGCTTTGGCCTTTTAGCAGTCCATTTTGTTTGAGGCTCTCGTTTTTTACTATTCCATTTTACTTTTGGGCTTTGGCCTTTTTATAGTCCATTTTACTTTTGGATTTTGGCCTATTTATAGTCCAATTCATTTTAATTTTTCGAAATCTGCCAAAACATTTTGTAAATAGTTGTTTGGGCCGTAGCCTTTTCATAGCCCAAAATAGCACAATTCTTTGATCAAATAATATTTGGATTGTAGCCTTTTTACAACACAATGATTTCTTGTAGTGATATACCACATGATAGCTAGACCATCACATGTACATCTAATATCCAGTCATCAGCAAACAATTATCCATCAAAAGAACATGCGAACCCTGTCATTCATCCCAGACTATGAATACACATGCAAATAATCGCTAGCAGTAGCTTTGCAGCTCGTCCCCACATCGTGATCTCCAGCAGCAGCTTGTTGTGCTCGTCATCATGATCTCTAGCAGCAGCTCCACATCTCGCAGTGCTTGTCGTCGTGATCTCCTAGTAACAGCTCCGCAGCTCGCCACCATGCTTGTCATTGTGATCACCTAGCAGTAGTGCACCTGGCCGGAATCGCAGTATACAGTTACACTCACTAAGTTAGATCATCATACCAGAATTAAAGAACATGTGCAACTATGAATCAAACTAGAGAAACAAACAACTTCTGTGAGAATTAATTCACTTCATGTGCAATAATATATGCCATCAACATTATCAATGCTAGTAATATTCTGTTCTTATTATCCATGTTACCATGAGTCATGAGAATCAAACCACAGCAAAATAAAGGAGCTATTATGTTCTTATAACAGGAGATGCAAATAAAGGAGCTAAGATGGAGTTTGCATTTATGCAGAAAGTAAGTAGTAGGTATTCAGAAATAGTAGCACGCAGAGGATTAATAATAAGCTAAGATGGGATGTATTCTGTTGTTATTATTATCAACCATGAGAATCAAAACAAAGGAGGCACGAAACTACACTCGGTCTGCACCTAGATGATTTGCATTGTCCAATACTCATGTCTACGGGGATTCAATCAAAGCCTACGCACATCCATATCCGGATAAATAGGGAGCAGAGATTATAGTAGTGGAATAGGCAAAGCACAGTAAATTAGCAACCAGATCAATCAAACATGGGGAAATATGTAGAACACAAAATAGCAGGGGAGCAGTACTACCTATTGCGAGGAAATAGAGAGAACACAAAAGAGCAGGTCAGACTGCTAGTCGCGACGCCAAGGAGGTGCTCGTGGTCCTTGAGTATCCTGGCGATGCCGAAGACCATGGTGATGTGTGCGTCATGGATTCCCCTTGTGGTCGGCTCGCCTGCTCCTCCATGCTGCTTTCTTGTTGCCGGCCTCATGACCAGCGGGCCATAGTTGATACCGGCAGTAGCGGCTCGGTCACACCGACACTAGCAGCACTAGCAGTAGCTCTGGTGGACACCACCACCACAATAGCCCCGAAGGGCACCACCACAGGAAAGGGCTGTGACATGAGGAAAATTGAACCAAAGCATGATTAATAACATACTTCTATAGAATACATACTACACAAGTTGACAAGAAATGAAGCTTAGCCAAATGACAATTGACAGAATTGTATTTCAATAAATAGAGGTGCTTCATTTCAAACATTAATTTGCATGCCATAGATAGATAAATAGAGTAGACAGTACACAAGTTGACAAGAAATGAAGCTTAACCAAATGACAATATGTGGTTGTGCACTTTCTGTTTATTTGATATGAAGTTCCAAGTGATCACTACACTAAAGGTTATAGGAGCAATGCGGTGTAAGGTTCAGTTAAAAAAGAATACATAAGTTCAGAGTGATGTTTTACATAACAGATATGCCAAAGATTAACAAGGAAATCAGAATACAAAGAAAGTCTACATATTGGAATACAATTTTGTCAAGCACAAACACTTGGACAACCACCCAATAGCATTTACAAGATTCAGCACGTGGTGGAGCTACAAAACGAGTTCGCAGAAACAAAACTAAATCGGTATAATGATCATACAATTATCCTAAAAACGAATAGTGCTCATACAATTAGCCTAAACGAATAGAAGTATAAAATCAGTATACAATTATCCTTCAGACTAGCAGCCTGCACCACTGAAACCCTACCAAGATGGTCTGCTAAATGTACTATGCACAAAAAAGATGAGGCTACTAAGAGCCCAGTATAATGACTACTACAATTCATCTTGATAGTAAATCTGGCATGGTAATAATATACATGGCACAATATCAGTACACCTAGATGGAAAAGTTACCAGGGTTGTCGGGGAGGAGAGGATATTGGCGGCGGCCTTGACGATGAGGAGCAGATCCAACTGCTACGTGGTCAGGATGAGGCGTCGGTGACGCGTGGGTTGGTGGCCTCGATCTTGGTGGCAACGAGCGAGTTCCAGTGGAGGGGATGATCTCTCTATCGAAGATGGAGGAATCGCTGATGTTCCCCGTTGTCTGGGTATGCAGGTTCCTCCTAGTGCTGCCGGCCGGCGACGCAGAGGACCCCGCGCCCCGCCGCCTGGGCCTGTCTGCCCCGATTCGGCGGCCAGCGACGAGGTCGATAGCCTCGGTGAGCGTCCCCGCACGCGCCATCGATGGGAGCATCCTCGGCTTCATAGGGCTGCAGTAGAAGTGGGGCAGGAGGTCGGAGGCCTAGATCCGGAGGTCATAGATCCGGAGGTAGATGGAGACGGAGGCGAGAGTTGGGGAGAGGGATGGGGTGTGTCGCCGTCGCAGGTGATGAAGGGAGAGGCGGTGAGTGTGCATGGACGGGGAGCAGGACAAGGTGGGGATCTGGCACGAGCGACGGTTGAGTAGAGGAGGTGCCACCACAGTGAGGACGAGAGAAGGGTGGAAATGAAGGAAGGGAGGGGAGTTAGGGTTTCCCTTTGGGTAGGAAAGATACGAGCTGATCTGAAAATTCGAGGACACGCGGTGATTTCTAAAAGTTTCCCTCTGCCGCTCATTTAGAAATTAGACTTTGACAAAATTATCCCTACATATTTCGTTAGGATTTGTAGGGGTGTCTTCATCATTTGCAGTCCAAAGTGGGGAGGCAGGAGAGGTTGGATCTGGATCATTGGATGCAGGTAGACAGCTCAGATCTGCTTTGGCAGGGTGATCCGTGGATAGGCTGGCTCTATGTTCTGATTGGCTAGCTCTTTTTTCGAGTGCCAAAAACGGGTCATTTTATGAAGCAACTGCTAAAGCGCTAATTCAAAATGCTACCACCATATTTTTCAAAAATACTACACCATGTTACATGGACAATGTCCCAACCGGGACATCTCAAACCTTTCCGTCCACCCCTCACGAAAAAGACAAATTCCTGTCGAATCGGTAGAAAGGGGGTCCGATTTGAACTACAGGTACATGATCTAATGCTCGTGAATTTTTGAAAAAATCATTTCTAGCTTCACAGTATGCTATTTTATCATAGATCCACTAAAAGTTTTGCGAGAATCATCTCCTAGCTAAGAACCTTCATGCCCGCCATTTTGACCAAAGTTTAAAACGGGCATAAGAAATTCAAAAACGGTACAAACAAGGTAAAACCTTCACATGGTGTCATATTATGTGACATGGTTACAAGGAAAAATACCAAACTTGGTATATTAATTATATCAAGAAAAAACCTTCACAGAAATAACCTATCTTGTTCGAGGTTTCATGGCTTTCAGGTCAAACGACCAATGTTATGGCCATTATCGCGGCATAGTTTGTGATAATATGCCCGTATTGTCCACGCATGTGCATATTAGGATGGGGAACAATGTTGCGGGAGAAAGTTTTCCTTTTCGTCATATTGAAAATGCGTTTTCCATTTTTTGAGTGCAAAAAACGGGGCGTTTTATGAAGCAACCACCAAAGTTCTCATTCAAAATGCTACCACCATATTTTTCAAAAATACTAGACCATATTATATGGACAATTTCCCAACCAGGGTATATCAAACCTTTCTGTCTACCCCTCGCGAAAAAGACAAATGTCTGCCGAATTGGCAGGAAGTGGGTCCGATTTGAACTACATGTACATGATTTAATGCTCATGTTTAAAAAAAAATCATTTTTAGGTTCACAATATGATGTTTTATCAGAGATCTAATGAAATTTTAGCGAGGCTCATCCCCTAGCTAGGAACCTTCATGCCCTCCGTTTTGACTATAGTTTGAAACGGGCATAATAAATTCAAAAACGGTCCAAACGAGGTAATTCCTTCGCGTGGTGTCTTATTATGTGACATGTTTGTAAGGAAAAATACCAAACTTGATATATTGCAAGTGTCTCAAAAAAACCTTCTCAGAAATGACCTATCATGTTCGAGGTTTCATGGCTTTCGGGCCAAACGACCAATGTTATGGCCATTATCGTGGCATAGTTTGTGATAATATGCCCGTATTGTACACGCATGTGCATATTGGGATGGGGAACAATGTTGCAGCAGGAAGTTTTCCTTTTCGTCATACTGAAAATGCATTTTCCATTTTTTGAGTGCAAAAAAAGGGGCGTTTTATGAAGCAACCACCAAAGTTCTCATTCAAAATGCTACCACCATATTTTTTTAAAATACTAGACCATATTATATGGACAATATCCCGACTAGGGTATCTCAAACCTTTCCGTCCACCACTCACGAAAAAGACAAATTTCTGCCGAATTGGTAGAAAGTGGGTCCGATTTAAACTACATGTACATGATTTAATGCTCATGATTTAAAAAAAATCATTTTTAGGTTCATAATATGATGTTTTATCAGAGATCTAATGAAATTTTAGCGAGGCTCATCCCCTAGCTAGGAACCTTCATGCCCTCCCTTTTGATCATAGTTTGAAACGGGCATAATAAATTCAAAAACGGTCCAAACGAGGTAACTCCTTCGCATGGTGTCGACAAGTTTGCAAGGAAAAATACCAAACTTGGTATATTGCAAGTGTCTCGAAAAAACTTTCTCAAAAATGACCTATCATGTTCGAGGTTTCATGGCTTTCGGGCCAAACGACCAATGTTATGGCCATTATCAGGGCATAGTTTGTGATAATGTGTTATTGTGCACGCATGTAGCATGACTTGTTATAAACAATTGAGATTTCTTAATGTGCCTTGGATGAATCATGCGTTGTTTTAGCATATTAAAGCATAGTTGTGGCGCCCCGCTAAAACCACTACTAGAAAATCGCTGTGTTTTTTGTGCATTGCATCATCATGACCGGGTGCTCATGTCATAATGCCACCTTGCATTTGAGCATCGTCATCATCATGCATGTGTTTATACAAAACTATTTTCGAAAAGCCTGGTTTTGTTTTCTAAACGCCCCGTCTTTATTTTCAAATTAAAACCCCAGGTCTTCGGAATATTTTGTTTCGTCTAAAGACGGATTTCAAAAGCCCCATTTTAAATAAATAAATATTTAAGTTGTTTTTAGGAAGCAGCCCGCCAGGCCCGAAAGCCCGGCCGGCCACCTCCAAACCCTAGTCTAAAATACCTAGACAAAACCAAACCCAAATCCTAGTCTAAACCAAACTCCTGCCTAACCCTACCCTTATCCTCTTACCATCTCTCTCCAGCTCCCTCTACCTCACCCGAGCCAACCCTAGCCCGCCACCTTAGCCTGCTTGGCCCCACTCCCTCTGAAACTCCTGCCCAGGCACTCCCTTCCCACTGCCCCGACCACCTACCGCCTGGGCGCGCAGCCCTAGGCCGCCTCCCGCCTCCACCCTCCACCTCACTCCCTCCAACCCCGTCTCGCCACTCGTCTCCCGCCCACGTGCCTCTCCCGCCCACCCGCACGACGCCCAACACCACCCGGTCCACCCAGTGGACAAGCACCCCACCCTGTGTCCGACCCGCCCACCAACCTCCTCCTCCTGCCAGGCCCATTGCCAGCCACACCCTCCTGTTGCCACCTACCCTCGCCTAGACCCACCCACGACCGGCAACCCACACCTCGATCCCCACGCCCTGGCCCCACCACCATGCGACCGACCCCACTCCTCCGTCCCCCTCACGATCCCCTCCTCCTTCCGCTCGGATGCCTCCCTCTACACTTCTCCACCACCACCGCGTGCCCCGTCCTCCGCGACCCCGCCCCGGTCCTATGCCTCGCCGAGCCCCACGCCCGCAGCGACCCCGCCGCCGACCGCTCCTTCCTCCTCGCCTCATCTTCCTCCTCGTAGCGGTTCCTCCGAGCGCCACCGCGTCGGCCTCCTCCGGCGGGAACGCCCTCTCTCCTCCTCAGCGCTCTTCCCCTCACCGGTCCTTCCTCAACCCCAGGTGCCGCCACCACTCCCCGGCCGCGCCATCCCCGCTCGTAGCAAGCTCGCTCCGCTGCCACTGGCCCGCTTCGGTGACCTCCGCCTCACCGCCGTTGCTCCTCCCGCCGCTCTCAGGCTCGCGCAGGCACCGCCACCTCAGCCACTCGAGTCGGCCGCCTCTCCTCGCTCAGCCGTGGCTAGCACCCTGCCGCCGTGGGCCCGTCTCCCGTGCCTTGCCCGACCTTCCTCTGCCGATGCCGCTCCGGCCCTCTGCTTCCAGCACCCCGCCCACATCTTGGAGCTCGATGCCTCCTCGCGGTCTATAGGATCTGCATGGTGTTGGGTTGCCCCTGCACGATGGGTTCCATGCCCCTGGTGTTGTTTTTTTTGTTGTTGATGCCATCTCGCTGCAGTGAAGTTCAGTTTTGGTGCGGTGATGGGAGGTACCGTGATGTTGCGATATTGGTAACCAAGATAAGTTGGCACATCGACGACAAGTTGTGTTGAAGTGTGGTGCTACAAGGACTACCGCAAGATCTCCGTTCACCCGCGAGGGCCATACGACATTAAGATCTTCGCGAATCCGTCGCTCGCTTGCCCGAGATGTTTGCCCGAGACCGACACCATCACCTGAGAACCTCAACAAATGACGCCAAGATCTACATCATGGATCCGCCGGGCGAGACCTCGAAGGCCATCGATGCGTGAAGATGCACCCTCAGAATTCCGAGGAGATCGGCAAGAACTCTTACACGGACGCCAAGACCCGGATCCGAAGACCGCCAAGATCGCCACCGGAACGCCAAGTTCTTCAACCCGAACGCCAAGACCGACCCGATACGCGGACCCGACAAGATCTTCGCGACGACAAGATCGACACCGACCGGGGCGAATCCGATGCGCCCCCGATGCCAAACCAAGTCCTTCTTCCCGGAACACAAAGCTCTCCTTCCGTTGTCTGAGAACGATCCTGATCCCGTTCCCCGTCGAACCCTGGACCCTGAGACCGAACCCCGAACCCCCGAAACCCAAGTTCTCCCGGACCCAGATGTGTGCCCCTAAGCCTCTAATTTTATAATATGACATTATCAACTATCGCACATTAAATTGTTCATGCTTGCATACATATTTGTGGGTATGGGGGCATTATGCCGATTCACCTAATAATTAATATGGAGTCCATCTGCGGGATACTTTTGTCTTATTCCGGACTTCATTTAAATTAGCATAGCGAACTGATGCCATGTTTCGCCCTATTAATACAACATTTAATTTGCGGGGTAGATAAATAACTTGAACCTATTAAGTAATTATCGGGACCTCGGTTCCGCTTAATACTGCCTAATTGCACCGCATCTGCATCATATCATAATCATGCCGGATCTTCTGCCGTAGTATTAAATATTGCATCCGGTGTTTCTTCTAGTGTTTACTTCTTCGCGGATTAGGCCGATGAGTTGATGCGAGTATCGACAAGTTCTCTGGATATGAACCTTCGATAGTGGTTCCCAGGCGAGCATCTCTCCCCCTTCCACCTATTTTGCATTTATAGTCTTTATTTCCTCCTGTTGATCTATTGCTATCCGTGTCGCGATGCTTTAGTTTCCGTACACCAGTTATATCCCGTGCAACCTCTATATTGCCTTGGACACCTCCTATTACCTGTGTTTGGTAGATAGCTGGCCTTGCGGGTCGTAGTTGCTTGCTCAGGTGCGATCTTGTGTTGTCAAGTACCACAGTTGTTGGAATGCTGGCAGATGTTTGTGGTGGAGATGATCATGACTTTAAATACAACTATTAAAATGCTGGGATAACTAATGAAAGAGGCACCGGTGGGAAATATATGCTAGTTAGTTTTTATGTCCACTTGTGTCCCGTAGGCCCCGAGTACTTGATACCTGTTCCTTGACTATTCGCACTATCCACATCCAGGAGAGTCTATGAATCCCCCTTAGCCAGAGCTTGATTCATTTCTTATTTCTTGGGGCCACTAGTAGTTTGGGGCTTTATTACTATCCTGTACATATGCCATGCTTACTGCTTTATTTACGATTGTGCGTGGAGCACCTGTACTGTTTTGGAACGTGGAATGTTTTCACGGTATCGACGAGCCCAGTCACACTTTCGGGTTCCCAGTCGTTTATAGCCATTGTCACAAACCCCTGGTCTGTCTCGGAGCCGGCCAACTTCGTTGCGGGTAGCTTAGTGGGGTGCCCCCCTGAAATGATTTATGAATCTTGTGATTGCTTTGTCGTGAAAGCCTTGTTGGGTATTGAGTTGGTTTTTCCGAGGTTGATCGTGTGTGTGTTGCTATTTGTGCACCCCTGCAGGGTAAATCTTTCTGAAAGCTGTGTCCGCGGTTATGGATGACTTGGAGCACAGTATCTCGATCATAGACAAGCATAACTAAAGTAGTGCTATAAATTTGACTTAATGTGTGACTAGTAATTCAGCTTAACTACAATGGAATGGATAATAAAAATACCAACAACTGGTGGATCTGTGGTGATCTGTGTCATACTATACCTGCCTAGTAAGTATTGCAACTCCAATGGAATGTGATAAAAGTGCCAACAACTGCTGGGTTTTGGGATTCCTCAGGACAATTATATCTGACTAGTAAATGTTCCAACTACAACGGAATGTTAACTAAAACCGCCCACTACTTATGCTTCAGAACGACTCATGCTATGTATATCTAAATAGTAAGTGCTGCAACTATAATCGAATGAATAAAACTGCCAACTGTGTGAGTTCTGCGGTTTGACTTCCTCATTGGTCTCGAGGGGGAAAACCAGGATGGGTATGATTGGTGTTACTATCAGGTTGGATTCGGATAGGTCTTTCTTATCCCTCTCTAATAGCCGACAGTTGCATCGAGTCTCTATAGGTTGTTTAGTGCATGTTGTGCTGCCGCTTCAGTCCACCATACCTATGTAGGCGAGAGCCGCCGAATTCTAGCCTCGCCGTGTATTGGCCTCAGTACTGACGCTCCTCTTTTTCCTTTGCCCTTTGTCGGCACCCCTTTTGTTTTAGCAGGTTTGAGATCGACGTCGTTAGTAGGGTTACCCTTCCGGCTTGGCCTAGGCAGGGTTATGGACGCCATTGGTTATTCTTCAGGGCTCTTAGCCCCATTTGCATCTTGTCCGTAGTCGGACGCTCTATTGTTTTCAAGGTGATTTGGATCTTTGTATATTATATCTGTATTCGTGACTCATGGAGTCGTTGTTGTATATATATATTCTGTGGGTTCCATCGTGGACTAATGTGTAATGGTATTACTTCGTTTTCCACCCGCACGAAAGTGCCTGGTGGGCATCCTTGAATCGTTTCTATGCGGGTTTGGCGGAAAGGGCTAAAACTTGCATAGGGCCGATTCGAGGGTGTTACAATAGTATAGTGGTATTCTCCTTTGATACTTTATTTGGGCTGACTTGGCACATGCTCACACCATGTTATGACTATCTCAAGTCACCATAGCCTTTATGATCCTTTAGTTTTCAACTTGTAGTATCACTTTATGCTTTGATCAATGTTGTTTTGTCGCTCTGCATGATTATGGCCATTATTGCTCTCTTAGGTTGTCGCTCCCAGTCTTTTGCTAGCCTCCACAACCAAGTATGAGTTCCACTCATGCATCCAACTCCCTAAACCAAGTTATTGCAAAGAGTCCACCATACCTACCTACTAGCTTATGTTATTCCAAGTATATTCATGCTTTTGTTTATCTTCCAAATTAAACTTGTTATGAGAAAACTAGTGATTAAAGCTCTCACGAACTTGATGGCACATTTTACTTTTTTGCATTTAATAAACTTGAACCACTAGGTCCTTCTTTGTTGCGTATATGCTTGCTCTTTATAAGTTGAAATTAGCAGAACCATGTTTCATGGGGAACGCTTTCAACATTGCACTTGTACTTTGTACCCCGTTGATATCATGTTCTTTTGCTTACGGATCCCGGCGGTGTGAAATAAAAGTGGAACTTGTAAGATCATGGAGTTTGTATGTGTGTTAGAGAAACGCCTGGGCCGCTAGCCTAAGCCATGCCTAATCATGGTGGAAACTTGCAGCATCACCATAATGAGCACTCTATGAAGCATCCTCAATAAAAACCTATGCAAATAGCAAATAAAAAGATCGCTGAGATGCTCATTGTCTGCTTGCCTTGTCATTTCGATTATGGGAAAGCTCCCATATCATGTGCAAGGGGTACCCCGTTGGCGGTTCTTAACGATACACATGTACTTACAATGACAAGAGTTTACTCGTGACTGAAGTTGGGTAGCATGAGGATCGGTCTTCGTAAGTAAGGGGCATGTGATTTCGGTTTATAACTTGTCAAGCATATCCTCTTAGTTGTGTCACTTTAACCTTAACCACTTCAAGATGCTTATGATAGGGGCAATGAGAGCTAAAAGCTACAAGTACCATAATTTTTGGAAGCTCTTTGTGAGACTTGAATCCCTACTTCCTTTTACAAAGGCTTTTCTTCCACCATTACATTGAGTCTTGACCTTCTATCTTTATGCACTTACTTTGAGAGCATAGTGGCCATTCTAAGTTCTATGTGCATTGTCCCAAGACTAGTTGATTGATGCAAACTTTGATATTGCTTATTTTAAACTATTGTATCTAGTCACTCTTATGAACTTTGAAGGTGTCCTATGCATTTATATTTGCTACTCTATTGAGGGACAAGCTGAATACTATTATTCTATGTTTTCTTTATGTGAAACAAACAAACATCTTGCAAAGCATTGTTATTCATGAATCTTTTGTTTGTGCCTTTTCATGTTGCATCATAGTTTCTTTGCTTATTGCTAGAACTTTGTATTTCATGTTATGATTGAAGTACTATGATCCTAGATTTGAATGTTTTACAAATACTTTGATCAAGTTTACGATGGTGCATGTCACCTCCAAAATTATTCTTTCTTTTTATCACTTACCTACTCGAGGACGAGCAGGAGTTAAGCTTGGGGATGTTGATACATTGCAAATGTATCTATAATTTTTGATGTTCCATGCTTGGTTTTATCTACTTTCTTGTGTTTTGTCGACACTTTGTAGTACTTTTCATATGATTTCTTGGACTAACCTATTAACAAGATGCCACAGTGCCAGCTTCCTGTTTTCTGCTGTTTTTGGTTCCAGGAAGTCAGAAAATGAATATTCTCGGAATTGGACGGGACAAAAGCCAAAGTTACTACTTTCCCGGAAGACTCACGGAGCCAGAAGATGAGACGGAGAGGGGCCACAGGGCAGCCACACCATGTGGTGGCGCGGGCTAGCCCTGGCTGCGCCACCATGTGGTGTGGGCCCGCTGGCCGCCCACCGACCTTGCCTCTTCGCCTATAAGAAGCCTAACGATGCGAAAACCCGTAATCGTGAATCAGAAATCCACGAAAAGTTCCGCAGCGCCGCCACCACCGAAGGGGAGATTCGGGGGACAGAAAGTCTCTGTTCTGGCACCCTGCCGAGACGGGGAAGTGCCCCCGGAGCCATCTCCATCGATCTCCACTACCATCTCCATCACCATTGCCGATTCCCATGATGAGGAGGGAGTAGTTCTCTCTCGAGGCTAAGGGTTCTACCGGTAGCTATGTGTTCATCTCTCTATCTATGCATGATCTTGTTGTGGTCATGAGCTTGTAATCTACAGATCTACCTTGCTACTCAAGTGCTTTTAATAGATCTCTGCTCTCCCCGTGTGTGTGAAAGTGACAACGTGCTCACCATAGTGGCACTTAGGCTAGAGATTACAAATACTTGTTATGAGTTATATTTGGAGTTGGATGTCTTTATGAAATTGTGGTGTTTGTTAGACCTATCTAGAGCTCAAGGTGACAGTGTGGGGTTATCTAGATGGGAAAGGCTTACTTTGAGGTGTGCTGTTATAGCCCTACCATCGATTAGAGTGTTCAACTGGAGAAGAGTTAAGAGTAGTATCATGAAGATAATATATTTATATGAGAGTGTTCACTAGTGAAAGTATGATCCCTAGGCCTTGTTTCTAAGCATTGATACACCATTTGCTATTAGATCTGTTATATATTTGCTTGCTTCCATCTTTATTTCAGTTTGCTTTTAGTCTCTTCCACGCCATCAAACTATCTTCTATCACCGTTACCACTTATAATTATCCATACCACTTGTATTTCACTATCTCTTCACCGAACTAGTGCACCTATACACCTGACAAGTGTATTGGGTGTGTTGGGGACACAAGAGACTTCTTGTATCTTGATTGCAGGGTTGCTTGAGAGGGGATACCTTGACCACTTCCTCCCTGAGTTCGATAAACCTTGGGTGATCCACTTAAGGGAAGACTTGCTGCTATTCTACAAACCTCTGCACTTGGAGGCCCAACAACTGTCTACAAGAATAGAAGTGCGTAGACATCGAGCAGCCCTTCTACCGCTGCAACAATGACTGAATTGGCATGTTACAATAGTTTAATGGATACCATGCCCTTTCCCTGGATTACTGTCTCCTGCCTGATATGGATTCTCTTCACACATTCTCATTTCAAATATTAAACCTGCACTCCCTCCATCCCAGTTTCATTGCCTAACGAAACATACCAGTATATTACATCATCTAAAGAAACAAAATCATGTCAACTACAAGGTATTTATGCATCACTTCTTCAGTCATGGTTTCACAAAACATTACATTACAATCTCTCAACAAACATAATCACAACATGGTTTCACAAAACATCACATTACAATCTCTCAACAAATGTAATCACAGAAACAAGTATATTACATCAACTCAAGAAACAAAATCATGTCGACTACAAGGTACTTACACATCACTTGTCCTGTCATGGTTTCGCAAAACATTACATTACAATATCTCAATAAAAAAAATAACAGAAACAAGTATAGTACATCATCTCAAGAAACATAATCATGTCAACTACAATGTATTTTTGCATCACTTGTCCAGTCATGGTTTCACAAAACATTACATTACAATGTCCCAACAAACATAATAACAGAAACAAGTACATTACGTCATCTCAAGAAACATAATCATGTCAACTACAATGTACTTATGTCTTATTACAACAACGATGGTTTCAGTGAGTGACATGCACGAAAATCTCAACAGCTCACACAACATTATATCGCAATCTCTCAACAAACATAATCACAGAAACATGCTCTAAATGCAACAGCAGTCAATATTACAAATACAGGCAGGGGAACCCCACGGTCCATATGACAAGCCAAGGGTAGCAACTCTCATCAGATCTCATCAACGTCGACCACCTCATTCTGTTCAGCCACTACAGGGGCATCTACATCCACTATAACCTGTTCAACAACATCAAAAATGGTACCAAGGAAGAACACCTTCCTGGTTCGCTTCTTTCGTCGCATAATCTGCATAAGATCTTCAGTATCCAAAACATCTATGAATTACTGCTTCTTATGATGCCACCACCGGATTTTTGCCATCTGCTTAGGGCCAATACTGATTTCCTTACCGATCATCTCTCTCATTTCATCAAGAGTTATGTTTTTGGAATCGACAGTGATCTCCACAGTACATGACGAAACTGGCTTATTAACTCCCTCATCAAGTTTTGCCATGTATGAATCCACCTCTATGCGTATACTGAACTTATATAGATCAGCATCTATTGGTCCATATTCTCTAGGAGCAGAAGCTCTGGCAGCAAGATCTCCAGCATCTGCATACATATCATCAATCATCGCTTCAACTTTCACCTTATGATCAGCTGCACAACACTCCCAAACCATCTGAAGCTCATGGGAGTGCTCAATTTGCTGATAGGTATCATTCATGTTGTGCCACACCAATTTTGTCCTCTGTCTAGAACTCCAGGGAATTCTAGCGGCAAACATATCTACTAGCTGTGAAACAGACACAACCTCTTTGCAATTCACAAGTAGATGCACATCTTGCCCGACCACAACCCTCTCGCAACCAAAATCAAGTTTTGCAGTGTACTGCCGAACATGAACTGTGAACTCATATAGGTCCCTTGTATCAAAGCTGTGGCTAATTTGATTAAAAAGGGAACATTTCAGTTCATTCGATTATATTATGCCGTAACTAATCTACTTGCAAGATAAGGCATAAATAAGAAAAATTCACCTCTCGCTCTTCTCCTGGGTTTTTTTCTTCGAGATCTGGGTGCTGCATCCGCCCACCGGAGCCGAACAATCCACCGCCAGCCTTGCTTTTCTCTTCAACCCGCTGCTCGAAGGTACCTTGGGAGCAGAATCCTTGCTGGCCTCCTCGCTAACCAGGGCTGAAGACCTCGCCGCTGCTACGCGTTGAGCCCCAGACTTGGGCCCCGACGGACCCGAATCAGTCGGCGACGTAGCTACAACCTTCGCCTTGCAAGACATGCTGGGCCGCCGCCATCGGATTCAGTGTCGGGGGAGGGAGAAAAAAGGTCCTCTGCCACCGGTAGATTTAGGGTCAGGGAAGGGAAGAAAAGGGACCGCCGCCGCTGCAGCAAGATTCAGTGTCGAGAGTTAGGAAAGTACAGTAATGGATTTGCCCCTACGACACGTGCAGGGTGGCTAAGAAGAGTGACCGGTGAAGAAGGGGTACAATAGGAACTAGTGTAACGGAATATCCTGACTTAACGGGCACGATTTGAAAATATTGGGTTTGGCCATCATTCACTCGAAAGACCCCTCTCAGCAATTGGCGCCCCAACTTTTCGAATTGCGGTGATAAAAATCAACTTGGGTGCCGCGTTGCCTGGGCGACCCAACTTTCGGGCCGCAAAATGATATTCTGCAGTGACCGGTACTACCGGGCCTAAACCCGATACTACAAGACGGTGTCCCCTGGTTATGTGCGGGTCGGGAGGGGAGGCACCCCTTAGTGCCTATTTTTCTCCCTCCCATCTCCCCTAACAACCTCCTCTACCGCCAGCCGGAATTGCCACTTGGAGCCACAACACCGCCCCTCTCCACCGTATTTTCCACCGGATCCGGCCTCCGGGTGCCCTCCCCTTCGCTTCCCACCACCATAGACCCCGGTACAATCGTAATTGCTCTACCTCTCCTCGTTTTCCATGAATCTAGATCTTATTTGGATTCTTGGTCAAATCCTTAATGAGAGTGCTTGTACCTCATTCCTCTAGTCTCATACACACTCTGGTACCAAGGAATCACTTCCTACCGGATTTTGTGCTCGTTTTGTGGCCCCTCCTACTGAACCTGCGTATGCTCTACTATCCCCGGTTGTTGGGGATATACTTTCCGGGTATCCTCACGATCCTCACTGACCAGGGTGGCCCACTTCGGGTTAGATCTTTCCTTCACGGGTGGCCCAGTCAAGGAGAAGAAACGGAGTCCAGTCTGGCTACGGGAAGGCCCAGAAGACTTACCGACTTAGGCCCATAGTGTTACTTGTAGTTCAAGATGTACTCTGTAACCGACTCTTAGTCGTAGCTGGATAGATCTCTCTTGTAAATCCTAGGCCCGATATCTATATAAGCCGTCCTAGGGAGAGCATTTAGGGCACCCGCAATAATCTACAATCTCAACTCGCACAGGTGAACCCTTGTAACCCATATTCCAGCTCTGCCGTATTACTAGATTGCTAGCAGGAGTAGGATTCGTCTAAAGCCGGCGGATTCAAACCTGGGTAAACTTGTGTGCTCACCATCCCGAAACACCGTACGTCTCACACCCCTCTTTTCCACACGCCCCGAGGACCCCCTCATGGCAACTTGTCATCAATTCGACGACAGTTGGCGCCCACCGTGGGGCAAATGAGCTTCGGATCTGCGTTCCGAGCGGAATCTGCAAGAATCGGAATCGGTGAGACTATCGCCATCGGTCGCATCCTCTATGCTAGTGACGTCCCTCTCATCGTTCTCGACGAGACCTGGATTCCGGCTAGGGAGGCTATGACTGCCTACACCATCATGTCTTTCGCCGAGATTGATGTTTACATCGATTTTGTCGAACCTGTCCCACCCACCCCATCGGTGATGATAGAGGCAGAGGAAATTTCTGGATCCCCTTTGTCCATGGAGGCGGCAGAGTTCGGGATCTTAGAAAACCCTAATCCCACCCAGCCCGCACCAGTTGCGGAGATAGTGGAGAAACCCAAGCCTGAAGCAGACCTAGCGGTCCAAGTCGAATCTGGAGTGGATCTCCTTGGAGAGACCGAATCCCAGATTGACCCACCCACTGAAGTCGAAATCCAGGAGGAGCATAGTAACGACACTGATTCCAGCTCTGATGACGCCGGGACAGACATGTCTTTCCTGAGATACACGCTAAGACGCATGATGATGCAAAACTCTAGCGTAGATGAAATCCTAGAGACCATCAAACGTTTCGGCGAGGCCGATCGCGAGAGCCAGAGGTACCTCAGGAAGCACGCGTCGCACTTCGTCGGATATGTGGGATCCGGATCCGGCTCTGCCGATGCTAGAGACAATACCGACTCTATGCTGGAGGTGATTGGAACAAACGTTGACGTACCCGCATCTCGGATGAATCGATGACGTTAGCGGATTTCCGAAAGTTCTCCGCGGAATATGAAGAGGAGTATAACTCCGAAACTATAGAGGAAGGAGAAGCCATGGATGAAGGATCCGGGGAACACTCTCCCAAAGCACAGGATGACATGGAAGTCAGAGATAATCCCGAGGTCTAGATGTCCGAAAGTACCGATCAGAGCTGGACTCTGGGAAACGGACCCAAAGCCGTCTTTGCTACCGGTGCTGCCAAGAAGGCAAAGAAGAAGAACAAAAAGAACACGACCCCGACAAAAGACCCTCCAGTAGAGGAGGTGATTGCCGAGGAATACGAGGAAGACTCGGATGGAGCACTTATCCCAGACGAGCCCAAAAAAGAAGAATCGGTGGATGGACACATGATCACTAAAGGTGCGCGTAAACTCATCGATGCTGCATTAACCACACCTATTCCTATAGCTGCAGAACTTACTGCTGAAGAACTGGATGAGAGGGCACATGCCCTAGAAGCGCGTCGTTAAGTACTCCTCGATGAAGCCAAAAACATTGAGGAAGAAAAGAAACGCATGGCATCTGCGGAGAAGTACAACTCTAGGCAGTACCAGAAAACCAGGAAGCGTCATACTAATGACAACCAATTCCCGCAGATTCACGCCGTCCTTTTCGGAGAAGAAATGGGGAAGCCTCGGAAAGATAGCAAAGGGGATTGGGTGTATCCAACCCCAGTACAGAACACCGTTGCGGCCCGAGAAATTCTATCGGCTAATCCAGGCCCGGAGCAGATCCGGTTGGGCATCAAATTACTCAAGAAGGGACTAGAGCAGCAAAAGGTCGAAATGTCCGGAAGTCAAAAGCTGGTCTCTAATTCTGACCAGTGTCGCACAGATCCGGCATGGGCTGACGTAAGACCCCAACGCGTTCCGGAGCAGCACCACCATTCCGATCGCCGGGAGGATAATTACTCAAAAACCGGATCTTCGGGACAACACCACAAAGCTGCCCGTGGCTGGTGTAACATTAACCCAGTTGCGGAGCAAGAGGCAATTGCTGCACTGAATCCGAGGAACCCGCCCCGGCTAGAGTCGAAAGACCGCAGGGAGTATGATAAAGAGAACCGTCGGGAGGAGGACCGACAAAGAATGCCACCTCCTAGACATGCAAGACGTCCGGATGACAGACGAAGGAACGACGGACACTTTGTTGAGACAAGCCGGCAGGGGGCTCGTCACAATGAAGACCCTCCCTGGAACCGGAATAATGACGTTCCGGATGGAGGCCGGCGATCAGCCGGAAATAACCCAGCTGCTCCACCCTCTCCCCCAAGTATCCATCACAACGGCTCAAAAGGAGGCCAAGGTGGTGGCAGAAGCCGAAGTCTGGCTCCAAGGCACCGCAGCCACAACCGACACTCGGGATGATCTCTATCCCTGAACGACGCAAGGCACATGATCAACTCCAATATAGAGGCGCGGCGCTACGAAAACGATGATATATACGTGGGCCCAAGGTGCTTCGGACCACGCATGAGAGCTACAAGATTCCCGGAAGGATTTGCTATCTCAAGACATATCCAAGCCTACGACGGCATAGCTCGGCCAGATACTTGGCTACAGGATTTTTTCCAAGCTTGCTGTATCGCCAAAGGCGGAAACAGCCTGGTCGCAACCCGATATCTCCCACTCATGTTGCAGAAGACGGCACGATCATGGCTTAATGAACTTCTGGAGAACACCATCCACAACTAGTATGACATGTAAAGTGTGTTCTTTCGGAATTTCGAAGGCACATACCAGAGGCCCTGTATGTCGGAGACCTACAGCGTTGCACCCAAAAAGCCGGAGAAACTTGTCGGGATTATCTCGGACGATGGATCGACACCAATAACTCCTATGAAGGAGTAAATGACCAAACTGCGATTGAAGTTTTCATTGCAGGTCTCCCAATTGGTTTACTACGTCATCGCTTGAAGTGTGACAAGGTCACTCATTTGGGAGAGATGATAGAAACAGCGAGCAAATATGCAGATGCTGATGACGATGCAAAGGGATTACTCAATGCCCTAGCTGTGCCATAGTTGGCAAAACAACCAAAGCAACAAGCTCAGAAGCGCAAGAATACCTCGGAAGAGAAACCCAACGCGGAAACAACAGTGGTCATTGCTACTTTCAGGTCTGGAGGACGAGGAGGACGCAGCGGAGGACGCGGACGCGGTCGTGGGACTTCGAGAGTTCAAGGTAGAGGAGACCAGCAACCAGGCAAAACCTACTCTTGGGCCGACATTGCCAATAACCCATGTGTGCATCACTTAGACGCCAATGGGGGCTCGTCCCACACAAACGCCGAGTGTCGTTTCAATGACGACATTAAAAGAGATGATACCGCTGGCTACAAAGCTAAGCGGAAGAAGGGAAAGAAGAATCCTGAAAAAGATAAAGAGACCAAGGAAGATTCTGACATGGAGGAAGCTGATGCTTAAAATCCCAAGCCGAAAGGGAAGAAAAAATTTCCGACCAAGAAAGACACTTATGTCACCTTCCTCAGATCTCAACCAGCAAAGGTCAAAAAGGCAGTGCTACATGAGCTCAATGCAACAGTTACGGCTGTCCCCCAATTCTTGGACTGGTCAGAAGTGGCAATCACATTTGACTGCGCCGATCATCCGGCTAAGTTGTAGAGGCGAGGAAAATACGACTTAATCGTCAATCCACTTATTGATGGTTATGGTTTCTCCAAGACTCTCATGGACGGTGGCAGCAGTATTAATATTCTGTATGTCGAAACGCTACGCCGGATGAAGATCTCGGAAACCCAGCTGAACCATAGCTCTGTGATCTTTCACGGAGTTGTCCCAAGAAGACAAGCTAATTCCCTGGGAGAAATCACTTTGGATGTTACCTTTGGAACTCCAAAGAACTATCGGACGGAGGCACTTTCCTTCGAAGTGGTCTCGTTCAAGAGCGCGTACCACGCTATATTCGGACGTCTGGCTTACTAGGCTTTTATGGCTCGTCCGTGTTACAATTACAATATGATGAAAATTCCAGGTCCCAACGGCGTGATGACCATCAGGGGAGACCCGAATAAAGCGCGAGAGTGCGAGGATGGAAATGCCGCCTTTGCTGAAGCTGTGCTGCATGCCCAGGAGTACCAGGAGATCAAGAAGAGCATAGATCCGTCCGTGATGCCCGCAACGAAGACGGAGGTGAAAAAGACGAATCCGGAGTTCAAGGCATCAGAAGAGATGAAGAAGATGCCGATGAAGAACGATGACCCCTCCAAGGTGACCTAGATAGGCATAGGCCTAGATAGCGCATAGGAAAGCGCGCTCGTCAAGTTCCTCAAAGCAAATCAAGATATCTTCGCATGGAAGCCATCTGACATGACCGAAGTACCTAGGGAACTTGCCGAGCACTCTTTAAATGTAAACCCGAACGCTAAACCCGTCAAACAGTCCTTACGACATTTCGGCGATGAAAAGCGTAAGGCAATAGCTAAGGAACTAGCACGGCTCGAGTTAGCCGGATTCATAAAAGAGGTCATCCACACCGAGTGGTCGGCCAATCCTGTAATGTCCCTAAACAGGACACCACTGATTTAAGGATGTGTGTTGATTATACTGCCTTGAACAAGGCTTGTCCAGAAGATCCATTCGCTCTGCCTAGGATTGATCAAGTTATCGATTCTACGGTAGGCTCGGAACTCTGTTTTCTCGACGCATATTCCGGTTATCACCAAATCCAGATGAAGGAATCTGACAAAGTCAAAACTTCATTCATTACCCCCTTCGGAACCTTCTGTTTTGTTACGATGCCATTTCGGCTAAAGAACGCAGGAGCTATGTACCAGTGCACGATGCATCGTTGCCTCCACGACCAACTCAGACGCAATGTACATGCATATGTGGATGATATTGCGGTGATGTCCAAAAAGAAGGAAACACTGATTTCCGACTTGGAGGAAACATTCGGCAAACTACGAAAATACAACATCATGCTTAATCCGAAGAAATGCTTCTTTGGAATCCTAGCCAGAAAATTGTTAGGTTTCATCGTGTCTCAAAGAAGCATAGAGGTGAACCGAGACAAAATCATGGCTATACTCAATATTTCCAGGCCAACTCGCCTAAAGGAAGTATAAAGACTAACTGGTTGCATCGCTGCAGTCAGTCGGTTTGTAAGCCGGCTTGGTGAAAGAGCCGCACCATTATACAAACTCCTAAAAAATACCAAGCATTTTGTATGGACCGACAAAGCTAAAGCTGCACTACAAGACCTGAAGAAAGTACTCTCATCTGCTCCTATCCTTGCTACACCAGAACCACAGGAACCGATGTTGCTTTATCTTGCTGCGACAAATAAATTCGTTAGTATCGTCATGTTAGTGGAGAGACCGGAGGAAAATTAGGAACACTTGGTGCAGCGTCCGACTTACTTTGTCAGCGAGGTCCTAACAGAATCAAAACAGCGGTATCCGCACTATCAAAAGTTGGCTTACGATCTTTCCTAGCATCTCGTAAGCTACGACACTATTTCCAGGAGCATCCAATTATCGTGGTGAGCACAGCTCCCATGAGAGACATAATTAATAAAAGTGACGCCACAAGACACGTCGCCAAATGGGGCATAGAGCTTTCAGCTTTCGATATTGAGTATAAACCCCGGACAGTAATCAAATCCCAAATCCTTGCCGACTTTGTTGATGATTGGACAGAGACGAAGGAGAATGTGACCCTCCCTGAGTCGGAATATTGGACCCTATATTTTGATGCATCTAAGGCTCATGGGGGCTCAGGGGCTGGCGTGGTGCTCAAATCACCCCAAGGAGATAAACTTCTATACGTGTTGCAGATCCACTTCACAACGACAAATAATATTGTCGAGTATGAAGCACTGCTGCATGGAATCCGGATTGCTAAGGATATCAGCATCCGACGTTTGATGTGTTATGGAGATTCGGATCTTGTTGCTCCACAAGTATCGGATATTTGTAATCCAAATAAACACATGGCAACATATAAGCTGTCGTGGATGATTTATCTAAATCGTTCGAAGGGTTTGAGGTTCAACACATCCCTCGAGCAGAAAACAAGGAAGCAGATGCATTATCTCAAATAGGCTCTGCACGGAAAGAGGTCCCGGATGGCGCTTTTTTAGAGCACCTCAAAGTTCCCTCAGTACAGGGAATGGATGAGGAATATCCGGCCAAATCCGACTCACCTCTAATAGCAGTTCTGGCTGTAATTCCCAGCTGGACTCAACCCTACCTTGATTATCTGGTAGATGGCAAATTACCCGAAGACAAGGTTCTGAGCTGGCAGATTATCCGACAAGCGAAAGCCTATACTATAGTTATAGGTGAGCTCTATAAGCGGAGTGTTTCTGGGGGTTTTCAGCGCTGCGTATCTCCGGAAGGAGTGGAAATCCTAAGAAAAATCCACGAAGACGAGTGTGGTCACCATGCTGCAGCCAAATCTTTAGTGGCAAAAGCTTTCAGACACGGTTTTTTCTAGCTTACAGCCAAGGAAGATGCCGAACGGCTAGTCAAGACATGCAAGGGTTGCCAAAAGTATGCCAAACAAGCTCATATTCCAGCCGATCAGCTGCGAACAATAACTATAACATGGCCTTTTGCGGTCTGTGGGCTTGACATGGTAGGACCGTTTAGACGAGATCCAAGTGGATTTACTCACCTCTTAGTGATGGTGGATAAATTCACAAAATGGATTGAGGCTAAACCCGTCACTAGTTGTGATGGAGCAACAACCAAAAGATTTGTCGAGGATGTTATAATCCGGTATGGTTATCCGCATAGCATTATCACGGACAATGGGAGAAATTTCTCTATGGGAGAATTGGACGAATTCTGCAACAAACAAAATATCTGGCTTGACATTGCGTCAGTCGCACATCCACAGGCTAACGGACAAGTTGAAAGAGAAAATGGTTTAATCCTACAAGGCCTAAAACCGAGAATCGAAGCACCATTACGACGTGCTGCGGGGGCTTGGGCAGAGGAATTACCCTCTGTAATATGGAGTTTACGACCAACTCCGAACAGGTCAACCGGATACACACCTTTCTTCTTGGTCTATGGCACAGAAGTAGTTCTTCCTAGTGATTTGATTCACACTTCTCCTAGAGTGGCCGCGTATATCGAAGAGGGTGCCGAGATTTCTCGACAAAATGATCTCGACTTAGTCGAAGAAGTTCGCGTCGTTGCTGAAATGAGATCGACAACCTATCAGCAGAAGTTACACAAGTATCATAGCCAGAGAGTTAGAAACAGATCTTTCAATAAAGGCAATTTGGTTCTCCGGCTTGTGCAACAAAGAAAGCACAAACTTTCCCCAGTAATGGAAGGGCCCTTTTTAGTTAGTCGAGTATTGGACAATGGTTCATACTACTTAACTGATATGAGGCCAGTCAAAGAAAGACCTGCTACTAAGAAGAGAAAGAGAGCTGGAGGCAGTGCAAATCCGGATGAGTTAGACATACCATGGAATATTGCTCAGCTACGTCCCTTTTATTCTTAGTTTATCCTTCTTTGTAATCATATATGTGTACATGCTCTGTGAGAAATAAAAGTTTTGGTTGCCTTAAGTTTTTCTGAGAAGTTTTTGCCATCTTATTTCCGAATGATCATGTCACAGTCGAAAATCCCAGAATACTTGAAAGTACTTATTCTCATGTTTATTCTGGTTTAGATTTTCGATTCTAAAAATGCTACCTTTGGGTATAACTCTAAAGTTTCTAGTCTATACTTTGGTTATTTGTCTGATTGCCGGATGCGGGTATTTCCGAGTAGTGAATTGTTGGTACTGGAAGCCGGCTTTGTTTCCGAGTTTAAACTAGTTTAGCAATTGAGCTCCGTTGCTCGGCAAAGTTTCCGTGTAGAAGGTTTAGCCGGCTCACGAAAGGGACGAGGCGGAAAGCCCGATAAACAATAAGTATAGGCAAAAAAGTACAAGTGCTTATGTAAACATTTCAGGCACACAAAAATTTAAGCCAAAAGTGCTGAATAGATTAAAGCTTAGCACTAGAAAAATTATAGTACTGCATATTTACAGACCCATAATGTTTATCGGAATAATACATTTGTTTCTGGTAATTTATGATGCAGGAGAGGAGGTAGGAGCTGCCGGCTCGCTGGATGCATCGACCTCGGTTTGATAACGTTCTGAGATGTTTAGAACCAATACGGTCTGTTCATCGTCGGAAACTTCAGCTGCTTCTTCCGAAGGCGGAGGTGGTGTGTCCACACGGGTGAAGAAGGGAGTGTCGTAGCTGGTTAAGTCAGCTACGTGACACCCATATCCGGTGCAGGAGTCCATGATGGCCTTGATATCTTGCTCCTGGCCGTCTTCATCCACCTTGCAGTACCCTCTGGTCACTTGCCATATCTCCATGTTTCCATGGTGGCTCATGACCATGGTCAGAGCATTCTGCGCCGTGGATCGCGTGTAGGACATGTTCCAGTCCCGGACAAGCTACGGCATCTCCTTCGTCTGATCTCGCACCTGAAAGTCGGACATGCGATGCATGTCCGGAACCTTGAGAGCTTCAACAATATCCTCAATGGATTGGCGGAAGTCATCAAGCAGATCAGTGACTTGGGTAAGCCGGTGGGTGCGAGGCTCGGCAGAGGTGGAGTTCGTCAAGTTCAGAGGACCTATACACAAAACACAAAACTGTTAAGTAAAATCCGACATCGAAAGAGTTGAAGAATATAGAGAAGTTAGAAAGATAGAAACATACCGAAGATGACGTCGTCAACTTTGGTCTTCTCTTCTCGAAGACTCCGGAGTTTAGCCCGGAGCGCCTCAGAAAGATCCTTCTCTCTACAAAGTTCATCGTTGAGATCCGAGATTCTGTGATCTTGAACAGCAATCTTACGATCATGTTCATCAGTAGCCATGGAGGAGGATTCGAGAATTTGAGCGATGCTCTTCTCATGATCTGCCTTGAGCTTATACAGCTCTTGGCG
The DNA here is from genome assembly GCA_910589775.1 of Avena eriantha. Classification (NCBI taxonomy): domain Eukaryota; kingdom Viridiplantae; phylum Streptophyta; class Magnoliopsida; order Poales; family Poaceae; genus Avena; species Avena eriantha. The sequence goes on along the minus strand of OU342746.1, from coordinate 115,834,860 downwards.
AAGTTCTTTATTCTCCACCACCAGGGTTTTGAGGTTCTCGACCTCTTCGATCATAGTGCAAGACTGTTTTACCAGTCCTATAAGAAAAAAGAACAACAGTCTAGTAAAAAATATTCGACTAAGAAAATCAAAACAAAGTTTTGAGTCTCGGAATGTTTACCTTCGGCCTCATCCTTTGAAACCTTCAGCTCAGCATTTTGAAGTCGGAGAGCTCTGATCTCTCTCCGCTTGTTGCAGATATTCTTCAACAAATCCTGGTTATATGAATTAACTTTCTGTAAGTCAGAATACCCAGTGTCAGAAGTCTACAGAAGACTCGGGCTAATATTGTTACTAATATCAGCATGAGCCTTGGGGGCTACACTAGTTCATTCTTTGGCATCCTAAGGAAGCATAAACCCGTATTGCATATCCTACTTCATGCTTGGGGGCTAGGGGATATGATATAAAGTACAATAAATAAAAACATGAGTTGGAATTCCAACTTACATGATGTTCATGTGTGAGCTTGCTTAGACACATGTTCACCTCGGTGGTAACCTTCTCGGCGAGGGTGAGTGGAATAACCGGAGGTGGTGGAAGCACACCAGCTCTTAGTCCCTCGTCACGAAGATGGACTTGTTCAAGAAGGTCGGAGTACTTGATGTCTTCCGCTTCTTGTGCTTCTTCTTTGGTAGAGAGATTTCGGCTCTCCAGGCATTGCCGGGCCAGAAGCTGGATTTCTTCTACAGATTTCCGAGACAAGCCAAATTTGGCAAGCCCCGGATTGTTCAGGAGGTTTTCGGCAAAGGTCTCTGCCGAGGGATCATTACCCGAAGAGGGTTCACCCTTATCTAAACCTGAGCCACCCATGGTGGCGTCAGTCTGCGATTCAAGGATCTTCTGTGACAACTGGTGATGGAGTAATCACCGGTGTTGTGGAAGGTTGAGGAGCAGGAGTCGGAGGAGCCGCAGCAGGAGAAGCCATAGTCAGCTTCGTCTGCCGCAAGGGCTTCGAAGAAGTTCCCTTCCCCTTGCCCTTGATGAGCTTCTTAGCTCTGAGAATGTAATAGAATGGAAAACATTACATCTCGGAAGAAAAATTCGAGTAAGGTACAAAGGAGGAAGTTGTGTTGAAAGTTACCTCTTCACGACTGGCACCTCCTTTGTGTCGACGGCCACTATCGGAGCTTTGCGCTTCCTAGGCACAATGTCCAGCAGTTGGACCAGTTCCGCCTCCTGAGAAAACTCCGAAGGATATCCCTCGATAGGAGCCAGCTCCGACTCGGGGAGATCGGCAAGCTGAAAAGAAGAAAGTATCTCAGTATTACAAAATAACTTAAAAGGTGAAACACATAAAAGGGTTTATTATTGAAGCTTACCGGAACTATAGGGTCTTCTGCTGTGTGCATGTCCAGAGACAAGTCCGGAATCTTTCTCTCTATCCGCTCCTTGATCAGCCATTTGATCTGGCTTATGTAATCCTGTGGCTTTAAAGCCTTAGGACTGATGCAGAGGGAATCATTCTTTGACGCTGTGATGGAGTGCATTAGACGGTCGCCGTGGTATTGGAGAGGCTAGATCCGGCGTGCGACCCAGCACTAGACCAGGTCAGATCCTTTCAAGCCCTTGTGTTTTATCAGGTATTCGATCCGCCTCTTAGCAAGAATTAGATCGTCACTGAGAGCCGGAGGGGCCTCGTCCCAAGACGGTTGGGCCGTGGCGGCTCCGTCGATGAAAGCCGGCAAAGCAGTAGCTTTGCCGGGAGCAGGAATATCCCTATGATAAAAGAAAGTGACCGGCCATTGTTTGACTGACTCACTGGCAGAAATGCGAGGATAACTACGCTCGCGTCTAACAGAAAGGCTAATAGTGCCGGTAATATAAGGATTACCGGCAGTGATGGAGTTTCTACGGACATGAAAGTAGAAACGAAACAAAGTGAGACTCAGCCTAATGCAGAGATACCCCTCGCACAAAGCTGCGTAAGAACTCATCTTTAAGATGGAGTTCGTGGGAAGATGGTGGAGCTGAACACCGTAATGATCAATCACCTTGGAAAAGAATTCCGAGGGAGGGAAAGACAAACCTCTGTTGAGGTAGGTGTCGAAGTGTACCCGCTCGCCGGCGTGCGGGTGGGGGATGGTTTCACCGAAACCGCTCCGCCAGTCGCCGGCGCGGAGGAGACCGTCATTCTCCACGTCGCGGAGTTTCCCTTCATCGAGGAGGCACGGGATCCAAACCCCCCGGTTGCTCTCCTTTCTGCCGCTGCCGTCGCCGCCGCCGCTGCCGCTGCTAAGCCGGATGAGGAAGAGGAAGCCATTTCTCCGGTGCGCCGGTGACCTTGGAGGGGCGGCGCTAGGAATCTGGGAGGCGAGAGAGCTCGTGCGTGAGGGAGAAGTGGAGGAGAAGAAACGGCAAGGGGAACAGGTGAAGATGGGAGAAGGAGAATCCTCACCCCTTATATCCACCTAACCGCGCCAAGATTCGTGCAAACGATACTGTGTAAACGCCACACATCGTGGAAGGAACTGGGAAGGACCCACGCGATGATTACGTCGCCTCGATCTCCACGTACGCATTGAAATGGGGCCTCGGTTCTGCAAACGGGAGACCCACCAACAATCGTGCTGATAGGATGTTTGTCAGATGACGTGACTTGACCATAACCAGTGTCAGATGACGTCAGAGTCCAAGTTCCGGCTTAGTTTGAATATCAAGCTGGAAAACCTGAGTAACATGTTGATAGGTCCGACTTACTTTTGTGACCCGGATCGTATTTTTTGTTGTAAAGTTTCAGGAACCCTTCAAGATTCTGCAAGCCGAAGATCAAGCTAGACGATGATGAATCAGACTTTGGATATTGGAGACTTCCGGGGGCTGCTGTTGGGGATATACTTTCCGGGTATCCTCACAGTCCTCATTAACCAGGGTGGCCCACTTCGGGTTAGAGCTTTGCTTCACGGGTGGCCCACTCAGGGAGAAGAAACAGAGTCTAGTCCAGCTACGGGAAGGCCCAGAAGACTTACCGACTTAGGCCCATAGTGTTACTTGTAGTTCAAGATGTACTCTGTAACCGACTCTCAGTCGTAGCCAGATATATCTCTCCTGTAAATCCTAGGCCGTATATCTATATAAGCCGTCCTAGGGAGAGCCTTTAGGGCACCCTCAATAGTCTACAATCTCAACTCGCACAGGCAAACCCTTGTAACCCATATTCCAGCTCTGCCGTATTACTGGATTGCTAGTAGGAGTAGGATCCGTCCAAAGCCGGCGGATTTGAACCTGGGTAAACCTGTGTGCTCACCGTCCCAGAACACCGTACGTCTCACACCCCTCTCTTCCACACGCCCCGAGGACCCCCTCATGGCGTACTTGTCATCAATCCGACGACACCGGTAGTACCGGAATATTTTTCCAGTACTACCGGTTGTATGTGTTACTACCACTTGCAATATTCGGTACTTGATGGCTGTGAAATATAGCCATCTACATCCACATTCAAACTGGATATTATTCATATTTTTTATGAAATACCTCTCTAAACCCTGCTACTAATGCCTAATGATCAAAGGGGTATGCAATCCTTTCTTTCTATTTTTTCCTGCACGGATAATGACCTTTGATGATGGGAATCACAACATTAAATTTAAAGATACGAGATTTTCAACAACCCAAAGAAACTAGGGGTCGTGAAGTGAAGACAAAAGCTTTAACGACCAACTATACGGCCGAAATTTTATACATGTCATATAGTTCCAGCCATATAGTTGCCATTAGCACCGCTAGGTCAAACAGAACAAATTTCGTGAAAGGATCCCTATATAAAGAGGCTTCGGGCAACGAGAAACGGCGCCCCCAGAACCTCAGAAAACTGCATCCACAACACCGAAGAGCCGCCAGAGGAATAGACTTAGATCTAATCTCCAAACCCTTCTCCACCACCATAGCCATATTCCACCACTTGTAATAGTAGATCTCATCTTCGATTGGTGACATTGTAAGACTATTTGCTACCAATCTCATGATTTCCATTGCAATGTTTATGATTGTTGATTTCATCTCTATGCGTGAGTAATTCTCTTTGGGCTAAGGGCTTCGGCCTAGCCATGTAGCTTTTGTGCATGTTATTTATCATAGATTGGATCATGTATTATTTTGTATGACATGATGATTATTGTATCCTCTCTAGCCTCAATCCAAGGACTTGCCAAGTACCCAATACCCCAAGGATTGAGCCAAGTATAGGGAGTATCAGTAATGACTAATCTGCAGGTTGGGAACCCTAGTGACAGAAGGGGTAGTACGGCTATATGTGAGGGATTTACTTGGGATTAATGGTGACATCACTATGCATATCATTGGTTCTCTTTCTTCTATGGATGAGACTAGTAGGTTATTGCTATAAGCGGTTGCGGAGGCAATAGCAATTATGGATGCACTGCTCACATATAATTATCTTGCATGCATACTTTATTATTATCTTTTATTCCTATTAGATGTTTTGCATAACTACAGGTGATACCAAATGCCCTAGGACCTCTCTCTCCATCATCGACAACAACAAAAGACAACAAACTCTTGGTCCAGTAAAACACAAAAAGAATTCTAAAACTCCCAAAGGTCCGTTAAAGTAACTTCACTATGCTTTCTGCTTCCCGAGGATTCGATAATCTAGGTCTACTAGGGAAAAATAGCTATACTACATCCGTAATCCGGATCGAAGGTATCAACCCTTTTTCTGGCGACGTTGCTGGGGAAGCAATAGCTACCCTGGTGAGGTTAGTAGGAACCTTGCTAGTTTTAATTCTTGTATTTAATTTTGTTAGTTTGCTTTTAGTCTTTATTTTAAAAACCCAAAAAATTAGTTAGTCTTTAAATTCTTGTTTTTACTATCATAAGTCTTTGTTTAAGAAAACTCAAAAACATAGGAAATATGGCTGAAAAGAAGCTTGGGAAGTTTGCAACTCCCAACAATGATTATTTGCGTATTCCTATTACCTAGCCAGCAATAACTGCTGATGATTATGAAATTAAGCCCCACCATTTAAGTTTGGTTCAACATAATCAATTTGGAGGCTCTACTGTTGAGGACGCCGGTATGCGCTTGAACACTTTCACTGAAATATGTGAAATGATGCACATAAAATATGTTGACCCCAATGCGGTTAAATTGCGCTTATTTCCTTTCTCTCTTAGAGGAAGAGCAAAAGAATGGTTTCTATCTTTCCCTAGAAATACTATTGCATGATGGTTGCTATATTTCCTTTATTTATGACTAAATTTATCCCACCTGCAAAGACTATGCAACTAAGATCTAATATTACTGGTTTTAGACAGGAAGAGCATGAGCCACTAGCGCTTGCATGGGAGAGGATGAAAGAATGCATGATAAATTGTCCTAGTCATGGGGTGGAAGATTGGTTAATTATCCATTTATTTTATAATGCTCTTAACCCTGTGTCTAAGTCTATACTTGATACTGCAGCTGGAGGAACATTTATGGGCAAACATACTACCGAAGCAAAGCAGCTTCTAGACAATATGCAAGACAACCATGCCCAGTGGCATGTGGATAGATCAAACACGAAGAAGGTGAACTCCATCTCACCACAAGAAAATGAAGAAATCAATGCTAAGCTGGATGAGCTCATATTAGCCGTAAAAGGTAAGGAAAACCAGGTAAGAGCTATCACAGAATCAAATATTGAAGAAATAGACTTCATAGCTCATAATGATTATAACCCTGCTTGGAAGAATAACTATAATCCTAATTTTCAGAAACATTATTCTAGTCCTGCAGGTAACTCTAATAATAATATGGGAACATGTAATGGTAGTCTCCAAGAAACACTTAAGTCCTTTATAGATTCACAAAACGAGCAAAACAATATCCTTGTTAAAATAACGGAGAACCATGATGCTATGCTTGGTAAATTATCTAACCAAGCTGTAAGTTTGAGAAATGATTTGCAGGCCCTCCAAGAAAGAACAAGGATTGTTGAGACAAAGCTAGGTAAGATAATTGAGAGTCAAACTCTCATTCTAGCTAAATTTATAGGTAAATCTGAGCCCAATCCTGTTGAAGACCTCAAGATGATGAGAATCCAAAGGGAGGAGCCTAAAGAACTTGATTATAGTAATGTTCCTTCACCAAATTACACCATTGAAGATCTTTGAAAAAGGATCAATATCAAGATTCCGGTAAGTGAAGGAAATGAGGAAGCTATGCATCAACACTTCGTTAATCAGGTAGCAATAAAGGTCTGTTAGCTTGAGGAACAATATAAGAAAAATGCTGAAAAATTACCTATGAAGCTTGATGATATATTTGAGCCTACTATTAAGATTAAATTGGGACCAATGAGATAACTACACTTTGTGATCTAGCTGCAAGCGTTTCAAAAATTCCAAGAAGTCTTTTTAATAAGTTAAACCTTGGCTCTTTTGAAATCATCGAGTTAAAATTACATATAACAGATTCTACCTACAAACAAGCTGTAGGGATTAAAGAAAATACTTTAGTATGCACGATACGTTGCTAACACCATAATTAATTTTTTGATGTTCCATGCTTGGTTTTATCTACTTTCTTATGTTTTGTGCACACTTCGGAGTACTTTTCATATGATTTCTTGGACTAACCTATTAATAAGAGCCACAGTGCCAGCTGCCTGTTTTCTGCTGTTTTTGGTTCCAGGAAATTCAGAAAATGAATATTCTCGGAATTGGACGGGACAAAAGCTAAAGTTAGTTTTTCACCGAGGGACACCAGGAGCCAGAATACGAGACGGAGAGGGGCTGGGGCCCGGCCACACCACCTGGCTGCGCGGCCAGGCTTGGCCCGCGCCTGGGGGTGGTCTGGTCGCCCTAGGCACCCCCTCGACCTCTCCTTTCGCCTATATATTGCCTCCGTTGTTAGTAGATATCTTGGCCGAGTAGATGCTAGCAACTCCAAGAGGGAGTATTTATGCTCGATAGTGGGTTCATGCCTCTAGTAATCTGGGGAAGTGACAGAAATCTCTAAGGTACTAGATGTGCTGTTGCTACTAGGGAGAAAACAACAATCGTTTGTTCATAGAACAATCGTATTGTTTACTTTACACACAATGCGTAATGCAATTATCCATTGCTTGCAACTTAATACTGGAGGGGGTTCGGATGATAACCTGAAGGTGGATTATTAGTCATAGATGCAGTTGGATGGCGGTCTATGTATAATGTTGTAATGCCCAATCGAATATCAAAGGAGTCAAGATGATTAGTATATGCTTGTATGCTTTCTCAATGTTTTTCAATTGCCCCGCTATAATTTGTTCACCCAACATATCATCTATCTTAAGGAGAGCCACCACTAGTGAACTATGGACCCTGGTCCTTTCTTTTACCATCAATCTACAATCAACTGTTTAATGCTTTGTGTTTACTTTCTGCAAACTATTACTTTCTTCGACTCGATACGTTTAATCCTTTGTTTTCAGCAAAACCGGTGAGATTGACAACCTCGTCGCAAGTTGGGGACATAGTTCTGTGGTTGTGTTGTGCATGTCTCCACGTTGCTACTAGCACCGGTAGTGCGCCCTGCCAAAGTCCAGCTAGCAACACCTTTGAGGTGTTTCCTTACTCCTATTGGATTGATAACCTTGGTTTCATAACTGAGGGAAACTTACCGCTGTGCTCATCATACCTTCCTCTTGGGGTTCCCCAACGAGCTCGTTAGTACACGAGTCAGCATGCATTAAAGGTTGTCCTGCTCTTATTGATTTTGTTATTGTTGACATGCCTGAAGATGCTACTGCTCCTATTCTATTAGGCTGTCCATTCTTAAGACCTATTAAGGCTTTGATTAATCTACATGAAGGGAACGTGAAGCTTCAATTGCCTTCATGGGATCCTTTTGTTATTCATTTTCCCAGGAATAAGAAAGCCAAGCATGATGAAAAGGAGGCCATCACTTTGAAGGCCAACTATTTTGGAGTGGGTGTTCCACTCACCTGGCCTAAGTGAGCAACATCGAGGTCAAGTTATTGACCATAAAAGAGCGCTTCATGGGAGGCAACCCATATGAAATAAATGTTTGAGTAAAAATTTTAAGTTTCAGTTTAAGTATTATGTTTAATAAAGAGTGCTAGAAAGCTCCAGTTGAGGAGAAGAATTTCGGTAGTACTAAAAATCCTGCTTTATACATGCTGATGTTGGTCGACAATTTTTACTTTCATTTTTCTGTCAAAAACAAGGTGTTTCGCTAAGTTTCCGGATAAGAAAGAATTCTCGAAGAAATATAATTTTTTTGATGACTACAAAAGGTTTAACAACCAACTATACAGCGGGAATAAAAATTCCAGCCGTATAGTTTGGCCGTATAGATATCTTTGCCATCGACAAATTTTATTTCTTAGGTACTGAAGGTTAACGACCAACTATACAACGGGAATAAAATTCCAGTTGTATAGTTCCGGCTGTATAGTTAGCGTTTCCTTTATAAAATTTCTTTTCCATGATACAAAAGGTTTGACGACCAACTATACGGCGGGGATAAAAGTCCTGGCCGTATAGTTCTGGCCGTATAGTTGCACCGCCAGGTGAAAACCCTAAATTTTTGACATCAGACCAACTATACGGCGGGAACAAATTGTTCTGACCGTATAGTTTAGCCATATAGATGCGTCCAACCACAAAATCGCCACGGGAAGGTACCCCCAACACCAAAACTTCAATCCTTTTTCTCTCTTCTACCTCCAAACTCTCTCGAAACCTCAAGAGATCTTCATCTCTACTTAATTTCGTTCGATTTCCTCTCACACAAGTGATCTACGGTATGTTTCTCCTCCGATCCTCCAATTAATTTTTGCAAATTCATTTCCGATCTGTTATGATTATAAATCTAAGGTGAGACCTACTATGAACTAATTTCCATGATTCTCTTGCCTAGATTATTATTTTGAGGGGACTCTTTAGTGTGCTAAGATGAGGAATATGTTATGCTTATTATTGTTGGATCAAAAAGTTTTATTTTTTGTCTTTCCTTATTATTTTATATGATGAACACAAGGAGCCAAACTCGTCCTCGTGCCGCAGCTAGTTCTTCTCGGGCTACCACTCAAGAATGCATGGGGATACGGTTCAGGGATGAGCTCCAACATGACCGCTTCAACAGGATCAAGAACAGAGAAGTCAAGACAACAAAGTGGGCTCGCCCCATTATATTGAATCAACTCGGTATTTCTAATTACTTCAATTTACTTTGCAATAGAGTTGGCCTGCAAAACTTTGTATTCAATGATGTGCCTACTTATCACCGGTTAACTCTTGAATTTCTAAGTTCTTTGCAAAGCAGCATTAAAGCATGGCATGGAGAGGACATGATTTCTTTTCGACTTATGAAAAACAATTATGCTTTATCACTAGATCAAGGGTGTTCATGTTTTAATTTTCCAAACAATAATGCTAATGCTTACGTGCATCCTTTACTGGCATAGACCCTTCCCCGGAACTTTATTATAATGGAATGAGTTTAACATCTAGAGTAAGCAAGGGGGAGAATATTCAACATCCTACAATTCACTATTTGTTCTATGTTATTGCTAACACCTTGCAGGCACAAAATGAATTCATGAGACTCAATGAGGAGGACATCTTAATCCTTGCAAAAGCTGCTTTCAACAATATCGACTTGTCACTCAACTTGGGCGCAATTCTTGTGCGCTACCTAGAGTACCAATCCTCCCAAAGCCAAGGACCAATCACAGGTGGAGGCATCATCACCGTGATTGCCATTGCCCTAGGCATCGACCTAGGTGAGTTGCAACCAGTGCTAGGTGAGTGACATGCTGGTTTCTCTACTTTAAAAGCTTGTGGAATTCTCACTAGGAGAGGTGGTGTTTATTACTTGCATATTGCTGGAGCTGGGCGTCTCTATCCCGCTTGTTTTTGCTAATGGTCTTTTCTCTATCGAGGAAGGACATTTGCTATATGACTTGCAGGTTGAGCAACACCAACCCGAGGAGGAGATTCCGGATGAGGATGAGGACCAAGAAGAGGAGCAACAAGTTCATTATCAAGAGGAGAAGTCACCATCCCGGTTCACTACATACCAAGACTTCCAAAAATTTGGAGGAACTGGGGAGAGGATGCATAACCTCTCCTTGAACCTCTGAGAAACAACTAGTAATTTATCAACTCAATTTGCAAACTGGAGTTATGACTTTTTCCCGCCACCACAATGATTTGAAGGGCTTGCAAAAGCCTAAGCTTGGGGAAGTTTCCTCGTTATCTTTATTTGGTGTTCATTTGTTTTTATTTATTTCGAGGTTATGTTTTTAATTCGAGTTTATAAGGACTTGTGTTGGTTTCCCCAACACTTTATCTTTAGTTATTTCTATTTGTTTTTGAGACTTACTAGACGAGCTTTGTCACCAATTTTATATTCTTTAATTCCCTCTCTTAAAAACAACAAAAATATTTTTCCATTTATCTTTATTTTCCCACTTCCTTCCTTTCTATTCTCCTTGTGGATTTCACATATTTGCAGGAGAGTGATCAACTTCGAGTTTCCAAGAAGCAAATCAAAAGGGAAGAGAGAAGTGGAACCAATCATGAGAGGTATGCCTTAAGACTCCCCACTTTTGAAGTTTGAGAAACCCATGCTAGTTAGTAGTAAATGTTAAGATATTATATTGGTGGAGTGAGTCTTTATATTGTAGTAAAATTTTGTTTGCATGGGTATTTAGTTGGGTACGGTTTGTTCCAGATCTTGTAGTAAACCAAGTCTTGCCTAAAAATTTGCTAAATAATTGTAATAAGAAAAAGTCTCACAATTTAAGGCTTGGGTGTTGTAGTGTTTAGTCTTGAAGGCTTATTTCTAGAGACACTCAACACCACAGAAAATAATGATTGACTTGATAGCTCTCTTTAAAAGGATTTGGTCAATTGATTTAATGTTTAGCTGTTTTTGTGAGCATGCCAAAGTTTGACTTGTGAATCATAAGAATGATATAGCTTTGATGCATGTCAAACTTCATGGATGCCAACAACTCTGCTAGCCTACAAACGATCTTCACGGAGGAAACTCCTAGATTTTGGCTGTGAGTTGAATAAACATATGTAGCAACAATGCTATAATGGGTAAGATTCTTGGCATTCTCGGGTAGCTGTGTTCATGATGGAATCACTCCTATGGCTGATATGATTAATCATTATGCAAAAGGAACAAAAACCTTGGTGATGCCACGAGTTTCCATCACAGCCTGATATTAATTTTTTTGGCATGCTCTCGGTTACTTAAGAACTGAAATTCTTGAAGGACAATGAACAGAAAAGTAGTGCTTGAAAAGTCTTGACTTATTGATGTGGGAGAATTGGGATACTGTAGTGTATATGTTTTTCATGACAAACTCTCACACTCTCAATTTTACATGATTATACTTTATTGTTCAAAGGCAAGCCTATGAGTTGATTACATGACATGGAATAATGTTTACTCATTTGAATCATCCATGTTAAACAATAATTTTGCTGCGCTAGAAGGATGCATAAAAACCCGTATGATATGCTTGCCATTACTCTATCTATGCTGAAGTTTTTCAGATTAATAAAGTGGAGGAAACATGAGACTACTAATCATGAGTAATATCATCATCTCGTTATTTCAGTTTAAATGCTGAGTTCCTTTTTATTTTGGTTTTCTTGCTCGAGGACGATCAAGTTTAAGCTTGGGGAGGTTGATGGCTGTGAAATATAACCATCTACATCCACATTTAAACTGGATATTATTCATATTTTTGATGAAATATCTCTCTAAACCCTGCCACTAATGCCTAATGATCAAAGGGGTATGCAATCCTTTCTTTCTATTTTCCCCTGCACAGATAATGACGTTTGATGATGGGAATCACAACATGAAAGTCAAAGATACGAGATTTCCAACAACCCAAAGAAACCAGGGGTCGTGAAGTGGAGACAGAAGCTTTAACGACCAACTATACGGCCGGAATTTTATTCCTGCCGTATAGTTCCGGCCGTATAGTTGACATCGGCGCCGCTAGGTCAAACAGAACAACTTTCATGAAAGGAACCCCTATATAAAGAGGCTTCGGGCTACAAGAAACAGCGACCCCCAGAACCCTAGAAACCTGCATCCACAACACCAAAGAGCCACCGGAGGAATAGACTTCGATCTAATCTCCAAACCCTTCTCCACCACCATAGCCATATTCCACCACTTGTAATAGTAGATCTCATCTTTGATTGGCGACATTGTTAGACTATTTGCTATCAATCTCATGATTTCCATTGCAATGTTTATGATTGTTGATTTCATCTCTATGCGTGAGTAATTCTATTTGGGCTATGGGCTTCGGCCTAGCCATGTAGCTTTTGTGTATGTTATTTATCCTAGATGGGATCATGTATTAGTTTGTATGACATGATGATTATTGTATCCTCTCTTGCCTCAATCCATGGACTTGTCTGGTGCCCAAGACCCTGAGGATTGAGCCAGGTATAGGGAGTATGAGTAATGACTAATCTGTAGGTTGGGAACCCCAGTGATAGAAGGGGTAGTACGGCCGTATGTGAGGGATTTACTTGGGATTAATGGTGACATCACTATGCATATTATTAGTTCTCTTTCTTCTATGGCGATACTAGTAGGTTATTGCTATAAGCGTGTCGGGGGATGACCCACAGGTAGGACAAGACGGGACCAACCGACCGGCTCCAAGGAGCTCTGGCCATCTGGACCCAGAACAAGGAACTACATCCAGGTGGAATTCTCCACCCGGTCCGCATCCAAGTTTCCCCGGCAGGCCCATCTAGCCGGGTGGCCAGAAGAACCGGCTGGGAGGCTGCTCCTAGCCGGCCGCCTCTGATCCGCTGGCCATGGTACGGTGGGGATGACGCTCCCCGCTGAGCGCACCCTTGACCGGACAGGCTGGCTAGCCTGGTCGCCGCTACCGGACAAAAGTGCCAAAGCTGGAGGCTGACGAGGAAAGCAAGGGCTAACGAGTAAAGCTCCATCTTATGCATAAATAGTCGGCTAACGAGTAAAGCAAAGGTTCTGGACGTTGTAGGGTTGTCCCTCCCTGTACTAGAGGCTTGACTGGACCCGGGCCTACCGTTTGGCCTTGTCCAGCCGGCCCACTTTGTAAGGCCCAAATCCAAACAGTAAACCCTAGAACCCATCTTGTAAACTGCCTCCTCAACCAGTATATAAGGGGGGCCGTGCTAGGGTTCTCGGTAGACAAGGACAAGTTAGAAGTTTTCCACATTGGACAAGTTGAGTAGTTCCTTCCTCTTCTTATAGCAAGGAGTAGCCAGGAAAACAGCTCTAGGAGCATCTGTATTGGGCGTTCACCCCTTGATAGTAGATCCTTGCAGGAGTAGGAGCTTTACCTCGCCAAGAGGGCTCCGAACCTGGGTACATCACTGTGTTTGCAGTATCTGTGCCCAACCCATTACGAGTAGACACCGATAGCATGCTGATTGTCCCCTTCATGCCATCCCCGATGGCACTACCGTGTTCCACACCACGCCAGTTGGTGCCCACCTTGGGGCACAACGCTTCGGCTAGGATCATCTTTCGCACGGGACTTCCGCTCATCGCCGGTGAGCAAGTCGCCTCTGGCCTTGTCCTCACTTTCGGCTCCTTCGACTGTGTCCTCGACAACACATCCTGTTTCGTCGGGGGAACCTTCCCAAGCGGCGGATCCATCATGCACTTCGGCGAGAATCGCATCTACGTCACCACAATCACCGAGGCCCTTCCTCACGATATTGTCACCATAACCATCGCGTCGAGGTCATGATGGCGGGCTCGGGGGAAATCGTCGCCCACCTCTGGAGCAGAACGGGGAAAGTCACCCCGCTAACTCGCGCCTCCCGAACCAAGACCTGCTCAACGCGTCCATCGAGCACCTCCGCAACCCCATCACCCCCATCGAGGCTGATCCAGCAGTAGCAGCAGCACTAGAGGCTACTCGCCAGAGCCTTCTGGAAGAACCTGGAAAAGTGGCAGCCGCCCAACAGCGGATGAACGCGACCATGCGCGAGTACAACATCGTGCACGGCTTTGCCCGCTTACCCGGCACCAGCCGCCTGGCCCAACCCCAAGGCTGAAACCTCGGTTTGGAGATGGATCATGCTGCTGATCCGCGTATGCCCACGGTGCAGCCGGTTTACAGCACCCCCGCAAAAAACATGAGGGCCGTGGAGGCGGTGATATGTCCAAAACGTATCTACTTTCCCGAACACTTTTGCTATTGTTTCTCCTCTAAACTTGTGTGATTTGGATGCAACTAACGCGGACTGACGCTGTTTTCAGCAGAATTGCCTTGGTGTATAGTTTTTGTGCAGAAAATCAACTATTAGGAAAAATCTAGGAAAATATGCCAAAAATCCTACTTCACCAGAACACTCCTAGAGCCGGAATATGAGACGGAGGGGGGCTGGGCCCAAGCCACACAACCTGGCCACGCGGGCTAGGCCTGGCCGCACGGGGGGGTGGTCTAGCCGCCCCAGACACCCCCTCGGTCTCCCTCTTTGCCTATAAGTTGCCTTCTGACCTAAAAACTCAGGGGGGTTCGACGTTTTTCCAGAAGGAGTTCCGCTCTGTCGCCACCACCAGATTCCACGAAACAGCACCAGAAACTCTATTCTGGCACCCTGCCCGGACGGGGAATTGGAGGAGATCATCGCCATCATCAACACCATCGCTTCTCCATCGACCATCCATGTTTCCCCCATCTATGAGTGAGTAATCCCCCGCTGTAGGCTATGGGGATGGTAGGGATTGGATGAGATCGTTCATGTAATGGAATCAGATTGTTAGGGCATGGTGCCTAGTATCTTCTATTAGTGCTTTATGACTTTGTTGCGACTTGTTATGCTTAATGCATGTCACTAGGGCCCGAGTGCCATGATTTCAGATCTGAACATGTTATTGATTCATTATGATAGTATTGTTTACGGTCTTACCTGCAAGTTGTATACACACGTTGTTGTCCGGAACCAATGGCCCCGAAGTGACAGAAATCAGGATAACCGGAGGGAATGGCTTTGATGTGAGGATCACATGTGTTCACGGAGTGTTAATGCTTTGCTCCGGTGCTCTATTAAAAGGAGCACCTTAATTGCCAGTAGTTCCCTTGAGGCGCCGCTGCAAATGGGCTGGCAGGACAAAAGATGTTGTGCAAGTTCTCATTGCGAGCACGTATGACTATATATGGGACACATGCCTAGGATTATCTAGTACTTGGATGCTTTATCTTATTTATCTGCAATTGCCCTATGTTCTGATTGCCATGTGAATTGTCTTGTCCATGCAACACCCGTCCATCCATCCCTATGCCTACCGCACTCGAATCCCACTGCTTACTGCAATTGTTACTGCTGTCTTTACTTTACTAATGTTGTTACTTCACTATTCCTACTACAAAACTATTGCTACTGATAAACTGCTGTGAGCAAGATTGTTTCCAGGTGCAGCTGAATTGACAACTCAGTTGTTAAGGCTTATAAATATTCTTTGGCTCCCCTTGTGTCGAATCAAAAAATTGGGTTTCACTTCCCTCGAAAATACTGCGATACACCCCCTATACTTGTGGGTCATCAAGACTATTTTCTGGCGCCGTTGCCAGGGAGCATAACTTTATTTATCAAGTGCACTTGGATTCTCTATTGTTCGCTGCTATCCATCCATCATGGGTAAGTCTCGTGATGGCAAGGTTCCTATTTTACCATCCACTACAAGAAGAGGTACGGTTCTAAATACCTCTATTGCTCTTGATTCATCATCTGTTATGAGTAAGCTCGTTACACCACCACATACACATGCTACACACACTGCTACTACTACTGAATCTGAAACTTCTGATACTTATGATGCTGCTTCTACTGTGCTTGATAAGAGTGGTTCATTAGGTCCTTTCCTAGATGCTACGATTGCTAGAACTATAGCTGGAAATACTGAAACTCCTAATGAAGACACTACTACACATGTTAGTTCACATGAGTCTATTGAGAGTTATGATATTGAAGACGTTTATGTTGAGATGACCGATGAATTTATTAAAGAATGTAAAAACACCCATGATAGGAGCGCTGCTAAGAATCTCCTTGAGAGGCGTACTATTAGACCCAAATTGTCTCCTATTGCTAAGTTTGCTGCTTCTCCCATAGACATTAAAGATAAAGATTATGATTTCTCTCTCGATCTATCTTACATAGCTATTGTTGAGAAAGGACCTTTTTGTGGGACTAAGAATGAAAGTGCGGCAGCACATATGACTGAGCTTTCTACCATGAGTGGCTTGTCTTCTGATGATATTAAGATGCGTACTTACTTTGTTGCTAAGATTTTCCCCTTTTCATTGAAAGGAGAAGCTAAACCTTGGTTTAGTAATTACCTCCTAGATCTATTGATAGCCCTGATTGCTTAATTAGTACTTTCCTGCAGAAATATTTTCCTCCTAGTGCTAGACATTCTATTTTGTAGGAACTTTTTGATTTCAAACACGGAGAAAAAGAGATATTGCCTGAATCTTTGGCAAGGTTTTGTGCTTTGATTCATGCATAGGCTGGAAGTCCATTACCTAAAAATGAGTTGCTGGATATATTTTATAATGGACTAACCGACGAATCTAGGACATACCTAGATAGTTGTGCTGATTGTGTTTTCAGGAATAGGACTCCCAAGGAAGCTGAGGAATTAATGGCTAAAATAAGCAAGAATTATGAAGATTGGACTCCTCCTGAACCAGCTATACCTGAAATAATTATACCTGAATCAACTATTCTTGTACCTATTCCAACATCAAAGAAGAGGGGAGTTATTGAAATAAATGATGAAGCGATGAAGGAAGCTAAGAAATGTCTTAAGGAGAAGGGAATTAAAGCTGCAGATGTCAAGAATTTACCTCCTATAGAAGAATTATGTAAGCCTATCCCCTACTCATCCACTATTGAGGTACACTCTCTCCAACACTTTGATGAAGGTGATATCCCTTTAATGGTAAGGTTCCTAAGAAACTTGCAGACCCATGGATTCCAACTATCCCTTGCTCTATTAAGAATAGTTATGTTAGAACTGCTTTGTGTGATTTGGGAGCTGGAGTTAGTGTTATGCCTTTCTCTCTCTATAAGAGAATTTAACTAGAAAAATTAATACCAACTGATATATCTTTGCAAATGGCTGATAAATCTACCACTATTCCTGTTGGTATATGTGAAGATGTACCTGTTCAAGTGGCTCATAATTGCTTGATATTAACTGATTTTGTTGTGCTTGAAATGCCTGAAGATGATAATATGTCTATTATTCTTGGGAGACATTTTCTTAATACTGCAGGAGCTGTTATTAATTGTAATCAAGGAAAGGTGACTTTCAATGTTAATGACAAGGAACATACTATCTATTTCCCGAAGAAGATTGATAGGACTTATGGTTTGAATTCAATTGAACATGTTGAAGGCATTCAATTTGGAGAAATATATTGTCCCATACCAAGAGAAAAATTTGAAACAATTATGATTGGGACCATTGCTATAAAAGTTGAGGTAACATAATCACTAGTGGAATACAAAGTTTTGTCTCATATGAAATTGTTTTGGTAGCAAGACCTGATCAACCTTGTTAACAAAAGGATTTCATTGAACAAAACAATGTTTTCACCATGATTATCTCCGCTTACTTTTATTCTATCCATTTTAGTTTTTGCTTTTGTTTAGTTTTCTTTTCTGTTGTTAGTTGCTTGCATGTTAGAGTGTCTTAGAACTTATGTAGTTCTAGCCTTGTTTTGTCACTACATCATTTCCAAAAAATCTTTTTCTGTCAGAAAATCATCCATCTATGCCTGAAAAATGCCCAAAAATAAAGTGTCTCGGAAAATTCCAGAAAATTCATATTAAATTTTTACGTGAAAAAGGGGTAGAGGAGTGCCTGGAAGGTACCAGGGGAACACCAGGCAGGCACACCACCTGGTAGCGTGGCCTACCCTGGATGGCACCATGCCATGGTGTGGGCCACCCCTGGCCCTCCACTCACTCTCTCACTTGCCACTTTCTTCTCTCTCGCGCGTAAACTCCAGTTCATTAATCAAAATTGCGTTCTTGCTGTGTTTGGTCTCGATTTTTCGATCTCCTTGCTCAGCCCATCTTTGCTGCTGAAATTTGGAGCATTTGTTCTCCGGTATGTGACTCCTCTGCTTGTCCAAGTAGATTTGTGTTTAGTGGATTATATCTTGAGTATTTTGCTACTAGGTGACAGGTTATGAGAGCTTGTAAGCTTGTTTGATTCTTAGAGATATAGTGTTGATGCATGTTTAGGCCTCTTACAAGTCCCTATGAGTAGTTCCCTTCATTATTTTCACTTTGTAATCACTTGTTTAATAGGTGTTTAAATTTCAGAATATCAAGCATGAACAACCATACCTTTGGAGAGATATTTGAGAGGGATGCACCTAGGAGGTCGAGGCCCTCAAGTTCAGCCGCTCAGTTTTGGCCATCATACAACGAAGGTCTCATTGCAACTCGTATTGGTAATGAAGGGGATAATGGGATGCTCACCCATCTACTTTTCCTTGTTTTACTTTCTTACAAGCTGCAGGGATTCTTGATGATTTCTTGCTACTGATTCAGAGGGTTGGTTTGACCTCATATATGCAAGATGAGAGTGAGAAATACGCTATGCTCACCAAAACTTTTGTTGAGAGCTTCGTGTTTACTAACATGCCCTATCAGTCAAATGTCTCTTTCAAAATTTATAATCTTCCCTTTACCATGTCATTGGAAAGATTTTGCAGTGTTCTAGGTGTAAGCATGACAAGGACTGTGAAGAAGATTCAAGGGCGACCCGCTAATTTGCTGGAGCTTTACGGAGGGGTGACCAATGATGATGACCACGTGGCTCAGCGAGGAAAGATAAGAAACATCCAACTCCCTGCCCTTAGATACTTTGCATATTATCTTGCTACTAGCGTTCTTGGTAGGGAGAATACGAGTAATATCTCCAACTATCATTTAGCCTTCCTTGCTGCTGCGCTTAACAATGATACTCGGTACAATCTTGGCTCTCTTATTGCTCGCCGCCTAGCTGCTAGGGGGCCTATCTATGGGGGCATCATTGCTTCACGTATGGTCAATGCATTACAAAGGCTTGACCTTGTTGCTATGATACTATATTGGCACCACAAAGGCTTGACCTTGTTGCTATGAAAACTCGTCATTTTGTCACTACTAATTCTGATTTGGACGGTCTAGTATATAGGATGCTGTTTACTGACGGGGATGAGAGGGAGATCCCTTTGCCGCAGTCTACTTTGTTTAGTGTTCATAGGAGACCGTGGTCGTGCTCCAAGGTGGAGGTGGACGACCAGCTACGCTTCCTGGGTTTCCACGGGCAGCACCAGGAGGATGTGCCCTCCTACGATTACTCCGCGCACTACGGAGGGACGTACTCGAGCTCGCACCAGGACGAGGGTACCTCCTTGTCATACCATGGTGACACTTCATCCTGGCCAGCTTGGGATTGACACCCACTTAGGCCAAAATCCTAAGCTCGGGGGGAGGTACGGCGACATCGCACTCATCTCCATATCATATTGCGTCGGTACTTTGTATATTCATGTTTCGTTCTCTTTTTAGTTTTCGTTCTTTCTTTGCTTTTGCTTTCTAAAACACAAAAAGACCAAAAATATTTCTGTTGTTTCTCTTCGGTTTGTTTCTTTTTCTTTTTTCCTTGGTTTGTTTTTCCCTTTTTGCTTTGTTTGAACTATTCGAAAAACCCAAAAAGATTTTGCTTTGCTTGTTCTTCCTTTTTGGTTCTTTCTTTAAAAAATCGAAAACACCAAAAAATATTTGTTGTTCTTCTTTGGTTTTGTGAGTTTTGTTGTAGGGTTCTCAGTGAGATTTGGTTTCATATTATTATTCAAGCCACACAAGTGAAGGGCAATAATGAGGATTAATGACAACTTGGGGTGTGGTAAGAGGCTGGTAATGAACTCTAATTGTTTTCATTTTTGTACATATACTCGTCATTGTGGGCATGCTTAGCCTGTTCGTGTAGGATGCTTAGTAGTTCTTGCTTTCATATGATTAGTCCCAGCTTGTTAATAGTTTGTAGCATGTCATATGATTGTTTGCTTGCATTACTCTATTCATAACTTGGTATGAGACCGTGGTATCCTCCTCTGAATGTTTCATTTGAATTGACTTGGCACATGCTCACGCATGCATATGACTGAAATAATTAGTTAAGCCTTGATGAATTATTTTGCCTTGAGGGTCTTGAATCACTTTCATGCCATGATTAGTCTAGTTTTATTGCAAGCATGATTATGATAGCTATTGCTCTCTCGTTTGTCGCTCCCTTACTATTGCTAGCCTTCACTTTCACTGAGTATGTTTTACTCATGTTTCCAACTCCCTAAAACCAAATATTGCCAAAGTGTCCACCATACCTACCTATTAGCATCATTTGCTATTACCGTGCATATTCAATATGCCTTGTTTTATTCCGAATAAAATGTTTTCTTGTTATGAGAAAGTTAGTTAGTAAAGCTCTCACGAACTTGATGGCACACTTTATTTCCTGCACTTAATAAGCTTGAACCATTGTGACTGTCCATGAAAGTTATATGCTTGCAAATTATAGGCTGGGGATTAGCAGAACCGTGCTGTCACGGGGAACGCTTTCAACACCTGTAAATATATACCCAGTTGATACCATGCTCTTTTGTTTGCGGATATCGTCGGTGTGAAATAAAAGGGGAGCTTGTATGTCCATGGAGTTATGTATGTGTGTTAGAGAAACGCCTGGGTCGCCGGTCTAATCCATGCCGTCATGGTGGAAACCTGCAGCGTAACCATAATGATATCTATGAAGCATTCTTCTTATAAAAAACGAGAGAGATAGCTATTGAGAAAAAGAAAAGAAGAAAAAGAGATTTGAGAAAAGAGGAAAGAGAGAAAAAAGCACCATTTTCCCATGGTAAATAAGAAGATTGCTGAGATACTCATTGTCTGCTTGCCTTGTCATTTTGATATGGGGATTCTTCCGAATCATCGGGCAAGGGGTACCCCGTTGGCGGTTCTCTATGATACGCACGTATTTACAATGACAAGAACTTACCGGTAAATAAAGTTGAGTAGCATGAGGAGCGGCCCTCGCACTTAAGGGACATGGTATTTCCACTTTATAGTCTGTCAAGCATATAACTCAGATTGGACCTCACTTTCACCTTAACCATATTAAAGATGCTTATGATAGGGGCAATGAGAGCTCAAAGCTAATGAGTACCATACTTTCAGCATTTGGAAGTCTTTCAAACTATTCAAAACCTTTTCATTTCCTTGTTGAGTCTCCACTTATTCTATGAGCACTTTCTTGAGAGCATAGTTGTCATTCTTTGTGCCTGTCTCATTACTTGATTATTTTTGTTATGACTTTTATGCTTGTATCTTTGACATCTTTACTTCTAGTCTTCACCTAAACTTCAGAGGTTCCTTGGCATTCACAATAAAAAAGGCAAGCGAGATACCACTCTATCATACCTTGTTATGAGCATTGTAATGTTGCTTATATTTATACTTCATGCTACTTATTATTTTTAAGTTGGAATCTCTTCATAGCTTGCAATGCCTATTAAGTAAACTTATTTGCATACTCTTTATTATGAATTGTCGAAGTAGTTGATCACATGCTGAGAATATATACATCATATGAAGCAAATGTGTTCGTGAAAGTTTCTTTTATCGCACTCAGTTTTCAACTGAATTGCTTGAGGATAAGCAATAAGCTAAGCTTGGGGGGAGTTGATACGTCCAAAACGTATCTACTTTCCCGAACACTTTTGCTATTATATCTCCTCTAAACTTGTGTGATTTGGATGCAACTAACACGGACCGACGCCGTTTTCAGCAGAATTGCCTTGGTGTCTAGTTTTTGTGCAGAAAATCAACTATCAGGAAAAATCTTGGAAAATATGCCAAATATCCTATTTCACCAGAAGACTCCCAGAGCCAGAATACGAGACGGAGGGGGGTTGGGCCCAGGCCACACCACCTGGCCGCGCGGGCTAGGCCTAGCCGCGCCACGGGGTGGTCTGGCCGTTCCAGACACCCCCTCGGTCTCCCTCTTCACCTATAAGTTGCCTTCTGACCTAAAAACTCAGGGGGGTTCAACGTTTTTCCAGAAGGAGTTCCGCTCCGCCGCCACCACTAGATTCCACGAAACATCACCAGAAACTCCGTTCTGTGCACCCTGCCGGGACGGGGAATTGGAGGAGATCATCACCATCATCATCACCATCGCTTCTCCATCGACCATCCATGTTTCCCCCATCTATGAGTGAGTAATCCCCCGTTGTAGGCTATGGGGATAGTAGGGATTGGATGAGATCGTTCATGTAATGGCATCAGATTATTAGGGCATGGTGCCTAGTATCTTCTATTAGTGCTTTATGTCTTTGTTGCGACTTGTTATGCTTAATTCTTGTCACTAGGGCCCATGTGCCATGATTTCAGATCTAAACATGTTATTGATTCATTGAGATAGTATTGTTTATGGTCTTACCTGCAAGTTGTATACACACGTTGTTGTCCGGAACCAATGGCCCCGAAGTGACAGAAATCGGGATAACCAAAGTGTTGGGGATATACTTTCCGGTATCCTCACAGTTCCTCGCCGACCAGGGTGGCCCACTTCGGGTTAGAGCTTTGCTTCACGGGTGGCCCAGTCAGAGAGAGAGAAGACGGACTCCAATCCGGCTACGGGAAGGCCCAAAAGACTTACCGACTTAGGCCCATAATGTTACTTGTAGTTCAAGATGTACTCTTTAACCAACTCTTAGTCGTAGCCGGATTGATCTCTCCTGTAAACCCTAGGCCAGATATCTATATAAGCCGTCCTAGGGAGAGCCTTTAGGGCAAACACCTTACAACACAATGGTCTACAATCTCAACTCGCATAGGAGAAACCCTTGTAACCCATATTCCGGCTCTGCCGTATTACTGGATTGCTAGCAGGAGTAGGATTCGTCCAAAGCTGGCAGATTCGAACCTGGGTAAACTTGTGTGCTCACCGTCCCGGAATACCGTACGTGTCATACCCCTCTCTTCCGCACGCCTCGAGGACCCCCTCATGGCGTACTTGTCCTCAATCCGACGACAGTTGGCGCCCACCGTGGGGCAAGTGAGCTTCGGATCTGCGTTCCGAGCGGAATCTGCAAGAATCAGAATCGGCGAGACCATCGCCGTCGATCGCATCCTCTACGCCAGCAACGTCCCTCTCATCGTTCTCGACAAGACTTGGATTCCGGCTAGGGAGACCGTGACTGCTTATACAATCATGTCTTTTCGCGAGATCGATGTTTACATCGGTTTCACTAAACCTGCCCAACCCACCCCAGCGGTGATGGTAGAAGCAGAAGAATCTTCTGGGTCCCCTTTGTCCGCAGAGGCGGCAGAGTTCCGGATCTCAGAAAACCCTAATCCCACCCAGCCCGCACCAGTTGCGGAGATAGTGGAGAAATCTGAGCCTGAAGAAGACCTCACGGTCCAAGTCGAATCTGGAGACGATCTCCCTGGAGAAGCCGGATCCCAGATCGACCCACCCGTGGAAGTCGAAATCCAGGAGGAGCATATCAACGACACTGATTCCGGCTCTGACAGTGCCAGGACAGACAGGCCTTTCCTCAGGTACACACTAAGACGTATGATACTACAAGGCGCTAGCGCAGATGCAATCCTCGAAACCATTAAAAGTTTCGATATGGCTGATCGCAAAAGCCGTAGGTACCTCAGGAAGCACGCATCGCACTTCGTCGGGTATGTCGGATCCGGATCCGGCTCTGCTGATGCTGGAGAAACCACCGACTCGGTGCTGGAGGCAATTGGAACAAACACCAACGTTCGCGCATCCTCGGATGAATCCATGACGTCGGCAGATTTCCGAAAGTTCTCTGCGGAATATGAAGAGGAGTACAACTCCAAAGCTGCAGAAGAAGGAGAAGCCATGGATGAAGCATCCGGGGAACACTCTCCCAAAGCGCAGGATGACATGGACGTCGGAGATAATCCCGAAGTCCAGATGTCCGAAAGTACCGATCAGAGCTTGACTCCGAGAAACAGACCCAAAGTTGTTTTTGCTACCGGCGCTGCCAAGAAGGCAAAGAAGAAGAACAAGAAGAACAAGACCCTGGCAAAAGACCCCCTCACAGAGGAGGTAATCGCCGAGGAATACGAAGAAGACTCGGATGGAGCACTTATCCCAGACGAGCCGAAAAAAGAAGCATCTGTGGATGGACACGTGATCACTGAAGGTGTGCGTAAACTCATCAATTCCGCTTTAACCACACATATCCCTACAGCTGTAGAACTTACTGCAGATGAGCTGGACGAAAGGGCCCATGCCCTAGAAGCGCGTCATCAACAACTCCTTGATGAAGCCAAAAACATCGAGGTGGAGAAGAAGCGCATGTCAAACAAGGAGTACATGTCCCGTCTACATCAGAAGACACGGAAGCGTCACATAGATGACAACCAATTCCCACATGTCTGTGCCGTCCTTTTCGGAGATGAGATGGGGAAGCCACGGAAGGATAGCAACGGAGATTGGGTATACCCAACACTAGTGCAAAATACCGTGGCAGCTCGTGAAATTCTATCAGCTAATCCAGGGCCAGAGGAGATACGCTTGGGTATCAAGCTACTCAACAAGGGACTAGAGCAGCAGAAGGTCGCCCTGTCCGGAAGTCAAAAACTGGTCTCGGATTCTGACCAATGTCGCACAGGTCCGGCATGGGCTGACGTAAGATCACATTACATTCGGGCGCAGTACCATCACCCCGAACGCAGGGAAGACAATTATTCAAGAACCGGATTGTCGGGACAGCATCGCAGAGCTACACATAACTGGAGCAATGTCGCTCCAGCAGCCGAGAAAGACGCGATCACTGCACTGAATCCGAGGAATCCTCCCCGACGAGAATTCAACGATCGAAAGGGAGAAGATAAGGAGAAACGTCGTCTGGCTAAGCCTCACCATGGTGGGAGCGACGGATGAAGGAACGACGGAAACCACGCTAGAACAAGCCAGCAGGGGGCTCGTCATAGTCAAGAACCTCCCCGGAACCGAAATAATGACGCTCCGTACGGAGGCCGGCGATCAGCCGGAACCTATCCAGCTGCACCACCCTCTCCACCACACAGTTATCACAACGGCCCCCAAGGAGGTCAAGGAGGACGACATGGCGGAGGAGGTGGTGGCAGAAGCCGAAGTCCGGCTCCAGGGCACCGCAGCCGCAGCCGACATTCGGGACGATCTCTATCCCCGAACGACGCAAGGCACAGGATCAACTCCAACATAGAGGCTCGGCGCTATGAAAATGATGACGTGTACGTGGGCCCAAAGTGCTTCGGACCACGCATCAGAGCAATAAAATTCCCGGAAGGATTTGCTATCTCAAGACATATCCAAGCCTACGACGGCATTGCTCGGCCAGACACCTGGTTACAGGATTTCTTCCAAGCTTGTTGCATCGCTAAAGGCGGAAATACCCTGGCCGCAACCCGATATCTCCCACTTATGTTGCGGAAGACGGCACGATCATGGCTCAATGAACTTACGGCAAACACCATTCACAACTGGTATGACTTGCAAAGTGCATTCTTTCGGAATTTCGCAGGCACATATCGGAGGCCCTGTATAGTTGGAGACCTACAGCATTGCACCCAGAAAGCCGGAGAAACTTGCCGGGATTATCTCAAATGATGGATCGACATAAAGAACTCCTACGAAGGAGTAAACGATCAAACTGCGATTGAAGCTTTCATCGCAGGTCTCCCAATTGGTTTACTGTGCCATCGCTTGAAGTGTGACAAGGTTACTAATCTGGGATAGATGATAGAAACAGCGAGCAAGTATGCAGATGCTGACGACGATGCAGAGGGATTATTCAATGTCCTGGCTGTGCCTCAGTCGGCAAAACAACCAAAGCAACAAGCTCAGAAGCGCAAAAATACCTCGGAAGAAAAACCTAACGCGGAGACAGCAGTGGTCACTACTGTTTCCGGGTCTAGAGGATGAGGAGGACGTGGCGGAGGCCGCGGGCATGGCCGTGCGACGTCAAGGGTCCAAGGCAGAGGAGAGCAACAACCAGGCAAAACCTACACTTGGGCCGACATTGCCAATAACCCATGTGTGCATCACTTAGACGCCAATGGGGGCTTGTCCCACACCAACGCTAAATGTCGTTTTAATGACGACATCAAGAGAGATGATACCGCGGGCTACAAAGCTAAGCGGAAGAAAGGAAAGAAAAACCCCGAAAAAGACAAGGAGACCAAGGAAGATTCCGACATGGAGGAAGCTGATGCTTCAAATCCCAAGCCGAAAGGGAAGAAGACTTTTCCCACCAAGAAGGACACTTACGTCACCTTCCTCGGATCTCAACCAGCAAAGGTCAAGAAAGCAGTTCTCCATGAGCTCAATGCAACAGTTCCGGCTGTCCCTCAGTATCTGGACTGGTCGGAAGTGGCAATCACGCTTGATCGCGCTGATCATCCGCCTAAACTACACAGGCGAGGAAAATACGCCTTAATCGTCAATCCACTTATTGACGGTTATGGTTTCTCCAAGACCCTCATGGACGGTGGTAGCAGCATCAATATTCTCTATGTCGAAACGCTACGCCGGATGAAGATCTCGGAAACACAGCTGAACCATAGCTCTGTGATCTTTCACGGAGTTGTCCCAGGAAGACAAGCTAATTCCCTGGGAGAGATCACTTTGGATGTTACTTTTGGAACTCCAAAGAATTATCGAACGGAGGCACTTTACTTCGAAGTAGTCCCATTCAAGAGCGCATACCACGCTATATTCGGATGTCCGGCTTACTGGGCTTTTATGGCTCGTCCATGTTACATTTACAATATGATGAAAATTCCAGGTCCCAACGGCGTGATCGCCATCAGGGGAGACCCGAAGAAGGCGCGAGAGTGTGAAGATGGAAATGCCGCCTTTGCCGAAGCCGTGCTGCACGCCTAGGAGTACCAGGAGATCAAGAAGAGCATAGATCCATCCGAGATGCCCGCAACGAAGAAGGAGGTCACAAAGCCAAATCCGGAGTTCAAAGCATCAGAAGAGACGAAGACGACGCCGTTGAAGGATGAGGACCCCTCCAAGGTGACCCAGATAGGCGTAGGCCTAAGTAGCGCATAGGAAAGCGCGCTTGTCAAGTTCCTCCAAGCAAATCAAGATATCTTTGCATGGCAGCCATCTGACATGACCGGAGTACCTAGGGAACTTGCCGAGCACTCTCTAAATGTAAACCCGAACGCTAAACCTGTCAAACAGTCCTTACGACGGTTTGGCGATGAAAAGCATAAGGCAATAGCTAAGGAACTAGCGCGGCTCGAGCTAGCCGGATTCATAGAAGAGGTCATCCATACTGATTGGTCGGCCAACCCTGTAATGGTCCCTACAAAGGAGACCGCTGATTTAAGGATGTGTGTTGATTATACTGCCTTGAACAAGGCTTGTCCAAAAGATCCGTTCGCTCTGCCTAGAATTGATCAAGTTATCGATTCTACGGCAAGCTCGGAACTCCTCTATTTTCTCGACGCATATTCCGGTTATCACCTAATCCGGATGAAGGAATCTGACAAAGTCAAGACTTCATTCATAACCCCCTTCGGAACCTTCTATTTTGTTACGATGCCCTTTGGGCTGAAGAACGCAGGAGCTACGTACTAGCGCACGATGCAGCGTTGCCTCCATGATCAACTCGGACGCAATGTACATGCATACATGGATGATATCGCGGTCATGTCCAAAAAGAAGGAAACGTTGATTTCCGACTTGGAGGAGACGTTCGCCAATCTACGAAAATACAACATCATGCTTAACCCGAAGAAATGCTTCTTTGGAATACCAGCCGGAAAATTGTTAGGTTTCATCGTGTCTCAAAGAGGCATAGAGGTGAACCGCGACAAGATCAAGACTATTCTCAATATTTCTAGGCCAACTCGCCTGAAGGACGTACGAAGATTAACTGGTTGCATTGCTGCGGTCAGTCGATTTGTAATCCGGCTTGGTGAAAGAGCCGCACCATTATACAAACTCCTGAAGAAGACCAAGGATTTTGTCTAGACTGACGAAGCTGAAGCTGCACTACAAGACCTAAAGAAAGTACTCTCATCTGCTCCTATCCTTGCAGCGCTGGAACCTTAGGAACCGATGTTGCTCTACATTTCTGTGACAAATAAGGTTGTCAGTATCGTTATGGTAGTGGGGAGACCAGAACAAAATCAGGAACACCTGGTGCAGCGTCTGACGTACTTTGTCAGCGAGGTCCTGACAGAATCAAAACAGCGGTATCCGCACTATCAAAAGTTGGCTTACGGTGTTTTACTAGCATCTCGTAAGTTACGACACTATTTTCAGGAGCATCCAATTACCGTGGTGAGCAAAGCTCCCATGAGAGATATAATCAACAATAGCGATGCCATAGGACGTGTCGCCAAATGGGGCATAGAGCTTGCAGCTTTCGATATTGAGTACAAACCCCAGACAACAATCAAATCCCAGATCCTTGCTGACTTTGTCGCTGATTGTACAGAGACCAAGGAGAACATGGTCCTCCCTGAGTCGGAATATTGGACCCTCTTTTTCGATGGGTCTAAGGCTCGAGGGGGCTCGGGGGCTGGCGTGGCGCTCAAATCACCCCAAGGAGATAAACTTTTATACATGTTGCAGATCCACTTCACAGCGACAAACAACATTGCCGAGTATGAAGCACTACTGCATGGAATCTGGATTGCTAAGGATATTGGCATCCGACGTTTGATGTGTTACGGAGATTCGGATCCTGTTACTCAGCAAGTCTCGGATATATGTAATGAAAATAAGCACATGGTAGCATATAAAGTTGTCGTGGATGATCTATCTAAATCGTTCGAAGAGTTTGAAGTTCAACACATCCCTCGAGCAGAAAATGAGGAAGCAGATGCACTATCTTGAATAGGCTCTGCGCGGAAAGAGGTCCCGGATGGCGCATTTTTAGAGCACCTCAAAGTTCCCTCGATAAAGGGAGTAGATGAGGAATATCCGACCAAATCCGACTCACCTTTGATAGCAGTTCTGGCTGTAATCCCCAGCTGGACTCAACCCTACCTCGATTATTTGGTAGATGACAAATTACCCGAAGACGAGGTACTGAGCCGACAGATTATCCGATGAGCAAAATCCTATACTATTGTTAAAGGTGAGCTCCATAAACAGAGTGTTTCTGGGGTTTTTCAGCGCTGTGTATCTCCGGAAGAAGGAGTGGAAATCTTAAGGGAAATCCACGAAGGCGAGTGTGGTCACCACGCTGCAGCCAAATCTTCAGTGGCAAAAGCTTTTCGACATGGATTTTTCTGGCTTACAGCTCAGGCAGATGCCGAACGATTAGGCAAGACATGCAAAGGCTGCCAAAAGTACACCAAACAAGCTCAGGTTCCAGCTGATCAGCTGCGAACAATACCTATAACATGGCCCTTTGTGGTCTGGGGGCTTGATATGGTAGGACCTTTTAAACGAGCCCCAAGTGGATTTACTCACCGTTTAGTGATGGTGGACAAATTCACAAAGTGAATCGAGGCTAAACCTGTCACTAGTTGTGATGGAGCAACAGCCAAAAGATTTGTCGAGGATGTTATAATCCGGTATGGTTATCCGCATAGTATTATCACGAACAACGGGAGTAACTTTTCCATGGGAGAATTGGCTGAATTCTGCGATGAGCAAAATATCCGGCTTGACATTGCGTGAGTCGCACATCCACAGGCTAACGGACAAGTCAAAAGAGCAAATGGTTTAATTCTACAAGGCTTGAAACCAAGACTCGAAGCACCACTACGACGTGCTGCGGGGGCTTGGGCAGAGGAATTACCCTCTGTAATTTGGAGTTTACGAACAACTCCGAACAGGTCAACAGGATACATACCTTTCTTCTTGGTCTATGGCGCAGAAGCAGTTCTTCCTAGCAATTTAATTCATACTTCTCCTAGAGTGGCCGTGTATATTGAAGAGGATGCCGAGATTTCTCGACAAAATGATCTCGACTTAGTCGAAGAAGTTCGCGTCGTTGCTGAAATGAGATCTACAGCCTATCAGCAGAAGTTACGCAAGTATCATAGCTAGAGAGTCCGAACTAGATCTTTCAATAAAGGTGATTTGGTTCTCCGGCTTGTGCAACAAAGAAAGCACAAACTTTCCCCACTTTGGGAAGGGCCCTTTTTAGTTAGTCGAGTATTGCACAATGGATCGTACTACTTAACTGACATGAGGCCAGTCAAAGAAAGACCTGCTACTAAGAAGAGAAAGAGAGCTAGAGGTAGTACAAATTCGGATGAGTTAGACAGACCGTAGAATATTGCTCAGCTACGTCCCTTCTATTCTTAGTTTATCCTTCTCTGTAATCATACATATGTACATGTTCTGTGAGAAATAAAAGTTTTGGTTACCTCAAAGTTTTTCTGAGAAGTTTTTACCATCTTATTTCCTAATGATCATGTCATAGTCGAAAATCTCAGAATGCTTGAAAGTACTTTATGCTCATGTTTGTTCTGGTTTAGATTTCCGATTCTAAAACTGCTACCTTCGGGTATAACTCTAAAAATTCTAGTCTTTACTTGGGTTATTTGTCTGGTTGCTGGATGCGGGTATTTTCCGAGTAGTGAATTGTTGGTACTGGAAGCCGGCTTTGTTTCCGAGTTTAAACTGGTTTAGCAATTGAGCTCCGTTTCTCGGCAAAGTTTCCGGCTAAAGGTTTAGCCGGCTCACGAAAGGGACGAGGCAGAAAGCCAGATAAACGATAAGTAGAGACGGAAAAATTCAAGTGCTTATGTGAACATTTCAGGCACGCAAAAATTTCAAAAGCCAAAAAGTGCTGAATAGAGTAAAAACTTAGCACTAGCAAAAGTCAATAGTACTTAATATTTACAAACGCATCATGTTCTTTCACAGAATAATACATAAGTTTGTGGTCTATGATGCAGGAGGAGATGAAGGAGTTGTCAGCTCGCTGGTTACTCCGCCTTGATATCGTGCCGAGATGTCCGGATCCGAGGTGGTCCGTTCATCGTCGGAAACTTCTTCGGCTTCTTCTGGAGGAGGTGGCGGAGTAGCTACGCGAGTGAAGAAGGGGATCTCATAGCTGGTCAGATCAGCTACGTGGCACCCATATCCGGCGCAGGAGTGCATGATGGCTTGAAGGTCTTGCTCCTGGCCGTCTTCATCTACCTTGCAGTACCCTCTGGTCACTTGCCATATCTCCATGTTTCCATGGTGGCTCATGACCATGGTGAGAGCGTTCTGCGCAGCATTCCATGCGTAGGACATGTTCTAGTCCCAAACAAGCTGCGGCATCTCCTTGGCCTTCTCCCGCACCTAAAAATCTGACATGCTTGGCATGTCCGGAATCCTGAGGGACTCGCCAATGTTATCAAGGGACTAGCGGTAGTCATGAAGAAGATCACCGACTTGGGTAAGCCGGTGGATGCGGGGCTCGGACGAGGAAGATTCCGTCAAGTTCAGAGGACCTATGCACAAAACAAGTTAAGGCAAAAAACCGACAATGATAGAAGTCGAAGAAAAGATAAGTCAGAGAGGGGAAACATACCAAGAATGATGTCACCAATCTTAGCCTTCTCCTCCCGGAGACTCTGGAGTTCAGCCCGGAGCGCCTGGGAGATGTCCTTCTCTCTGCCAAGCTCATTCTTGAGGTCCGAGATAACTTTATCTTGAGCGGCAATCTTGCGATCGCACTCTTCAGTGGCCATGGAGGAGGATTCCAGGACTTGAGCTATGCTCGTTTCATGATCCGCCTTGAGCTTATCCAGCTCTTGGCAAAGTCCCTTGTTCTCCACCACTAGGGTCTTGAGGTTCTCGGCCTCTTCAATCATAGCGATGGATTGTTTCACCAACGCTGTAAGTCAAAAAGAACAACAGTTCAGAAAAATTCGACATTGAAAAAGCAAAAGACAAGGTTTGAATCTCGAAATGTTTACCTTCGGCTTCATCCTTGGCTACCTTGAGCTCAGCATTTTTAAGCCGGAGAGCTTTGATCTCTCTCCGCTTATCACAGACATTGGATAATAATTCCTGGTTATAGGAACATACTTTCTGTAAGTCAGAATACCCAAAGTCAGAAAGCTACTTAAGACTCGGGCTAATATTTTTTGCTAAATATCAGCACGAGCCTTGGGGGCTACACTAGTTCATTCTTTGGCATCCTAATGAAGCATAAACTCGGATTCTATATCCTACTTCATGCTTGGGGGCTAGAGGATATGATATAACATAATGTAAAAACAAGAGTTGGAATTCCGACTTACATATTGCTCGCGGGTGAGTTTGTCTAAACCTGCGTTCACTTCAGCTGCCACCTTCTCGGCGAGGGTAAGAGGTGATGGGTTCGTAGCATGGAAAACAAAAAATTTCTGCCGCGAGAACGAACAAAACCCAGATCTAATCTAGATAAAAGCCAAGATCTAATCTATTAGACATGAGCAACGAGATAGATAGGAACTAACCCTCGTAGATCCGAAAGCGTTAACGAGATTAGATCTCGTGGTTGATGTAGTCGATCACTTGCCGATCTCAAGATCGTGTGGACGATCCTTCCGGCGTCGCGTTCCAGCAGCGCTTCCGCAGTCGGTCAAGTGGACGATCCTTCCGGCGCCGCGTTTCGGCAGCGCTTCCGCAGTCGGTCACACGTGCGAAGTCGAAGCAGACCTTCCTCTCCCCGTTCCAGCGAGCAGCGGAGGTAGTAGATCTTCTCCACGGAATCCCAGCAGCACAACGGCGTGGTGGTGATAGTGGAGTAGAGAATTCTGCAGGGCTTCGCCTATGCCTGTGCAGAAGAAAGGTGGAGGAGAGAGGCGGCAGAGATTGGGAGTTATGAGAGAGAGCTAGGAGGGGGCGCCCCTGCCCTTCTATTTAAGGGAGGGAGGGCACGCCTGGGGAGGGGGAGTCCTTGTAGGACTCCCCTCCTATGGCCGGCGGTGGGAAGGGGGGAGGAGTCCTCCTCCCCCACGAATCCGTGTCTTGCCCCACCAGGACTCCTTTGATCCTTTCTTGGTTTTCAAGAAATCTCCAAGAAATCCTCTAGAACCTTCCAGAACATTCCGAAACCTTCTAGAATCTCCATACAAACACTCCGGAACATTTCCTAACTTAGAAAATGATCCCCAATATATGAATCTTATTCTCTGGACAATTCCGGATCTCCTCGTGATGTCCCGGATCCATTCCGAGACTCCGAACAACATTCGGTCTCCAACGCACATTCCATATCTACTTAAAACAACTTCGAACCTTAAGTGTGTCACCCTACGGTTCGTGAATATGCAGACATGACAGAGACACATCTCCAATCAATAACCATCAGCGGGACCTGGAGATCCATAATGGCTCCCACATACTCAACGAGGACTTCGTGATCGATTGACACATTTACATACGAAACCAATTCCCTTTGCCACACGATACTATACTTATCCGAGGTTTGATCGTCAGCATCTCCATACCTAGTTCTACCTCGTTACTGATAAGTACTCTTTACTCGTTCCATGTTATGTCATCCCTTGTGACCCAGTCACATGCTTGCGAGCTAACTAGATGACATTCCACCGAGAGGGCCCAGAGCATATCTATCCGTCATATGGATGGACAAATCCCAATCTTGGTCCATGCGCTTCAACACATACTTTCAGAATAGCCAATGACACCTTTATGACCACCCAGTTATGAAGCGGTGTTTGATGCCATCAAAGTACCCATCGGTGATGGTGATTAACACAACCTCATGGTCGAAGGATTAGGTTCCTATGCATTTAAAAGCTTACAGCAATACGAACTTAAATGACTTGATCTTATGCTACGCTTACTATGGGTGTGTGTGTCCATCACATCATTCTCCTAATGATACAACCTTGTTATTAATCACATCCAATGTCCATGATCAGGAAACCATGATCATCTATTAATCAACAAGCTAGTTCAACAAGAGGCTTACTAGGGACTCTCTTATGTTTACAAAACACACAAGTATTAGTGTTTCCTAATAATACAATTATAGCATGGGATGTAAACATTCATCATAAACACAAAGATATAATAATAACTACTTTTATTATTGCCTCTTGGGCATATCTCCAACAGTCTCCCACTTGCACTAGAGTCAATAATCTAGATTACATAGTAATATACCTAACACCCATGGCGTTCTGGTGTTGGTCATGCTTTTCCCTAGGGAGAGGTTTAGTCACAGGATCTGCCACATTCAGATCAGTGTGTACTTTGCAAATCTTTATGTCACCATCTCGGACATACTCGCGAATAGCGTGGAAACGTAGCTTGATGTGCTTCAGCTTGCTATGTGACCTTGGCTCCTGCGCATTAGCTATGGCACCTGTGTTGTCACAGTAGATGGCCATCGGGTCCAACGCACTGGGAACGACGCCAAGTTCAGTTATGAATTCCTTGATCCAAACGGCTTCTTGTGCAGCCTCCGAAGCAGCTATGTATTCCGATTCAGTTGAAGATTTCGCCACAACGCTTTGCTTCGCACTCGTCCAGCTCACTGCAGCACCATTCAAAATAAATATGTATCCCGATTGTGACTTCGAGTCATCCGGATCGGTGTTCCAACTAGCGTCGGTGTAACCGTTTACAACAAGCTGTTCATCACCTCCATAAGAAAGAACCATATCCTTAGTCCTATTTAGGTACTTTAGGATATTCTTGACCACTGTCCAGTGCTCCATTCCAGGATCACTTTGATATCTGCTAGTCAAACTAACAGCATGTGCTATATCCGTTCTTGTACACAGCATAGCATACATGATAGAACCTATGGCCGAGGCATAGGGAATATTATTCATTTTCTCTCTATCTTCTGCCGTAGCTGGACTTTGAGTTTTACTCAAGGTCTTACCTGACAACATGGGCATGAACCCTTTCTTGCTATCTTCCATTCTAAACTTCTTTAGAACTTTGTCCAAGTATGTACTTTGTGAAAGCGCTATTAGGCGTCTTGATCTATCTATATAAATCTTGATGCCTAGAATGTATGCCGCTTCGCCAAGATCCTTCGTTGAAAAACTATTATTCAAATAGGTTTTGACGCTATTAAGAAGTTCTATATCATTCCCAATCAACAATATGTCATCTACATATAGTACTAGGAATGCTACAGATCTCCCAATCACTTTCTTGTAAATACAAGCTTCTCCATAAGTTTGTATAAATCCAAAGTTTTTGATTACTTTATCAAGACGTTGATTCCAACTCCGGGATGCTTGCTTCAGTCCATAAATGGAGCGCTGAAGCTTGCATACCTTGTCAACATCTTTAGGATCGACAAAACCCTTGGGTTGTACCATATACAACTCTTCCTAAATGTCACCATTAAGGAACGATGTTTTGACATCCATCTGCCAAATCTCATAATCGAAATATGCAGCAATTGCTAACAAAATCCTCACAGACTTTAGCTTCGCTACTGGTGAGAAAGTCTCATCATAGTCAACTCCTTGAATTTGTCGGAACCCTTTCGCGACAAGTCGAGCTTTATAGACGGTAACATTACCATCAGCATCTGTTTTTCTCTTGAAAATCCATTTGTTCTAGATAGCCTTACGGCCATCCGCTAAGTCCACCAAAGTCCACACTTGGTTTTCGTACATGGATCCCATTTCGGATTTCATGGCTTCTAGCCATTTGTCGGAATCTGGGCTCACCATAGCTTCTTCATACGTGCAGGGTCATCAGCGTTGTCCACCAACATGACGTTCAAGGCAGAGTCATACCAATCAGAAGTGGTACGAACCCTCGTTGACCTGCGAGGTTCAGCAGTAACTTCACTTGAAGTTTCATGATCATTATCATTAGCTTCCTCTCCAATTGGTGTAGGCGGCACCAAAACATCTCCCGGTGCTGCGCTACTCTCAAATCCGAGAGAAGGTTCAATAACCTCATCGTGTTCTACTTTCCTTCCAGTCACCTCCTTCGAGAGAAACTCCTTCTCAAGAAAGGACCCATTCTTTGCAACGAAAACTTTGCCTTCGGATCTGTGATAGAAGGTATACCCAATTGTTTCTTTAGGGTATCCTATGAAGACGCATTTCTCCGCTTTGGGTTCTAGCTTATCAGGTTGTAACTTCTTTACATATGCCTCGCAACCCCAAACTTTAAGGAACGACAACTTAGGTTTCTTACCAAACCACAATTCGTACGGTGTCGTTTCAACGGATTTAGATGGTGCCCTATTTAAAGTGAATGCGGCTGTCTCTAATGCATAGCCCCAAAATGATAACGGTAAATCTGTAAGAGACATCATAGACTGAACCATATCTAAGAGAGTTCGATTACGACGTTCGGACACACCATTACGCTGTGGTGTTCCCGGCGGTGTCAACTGTGAAAGTATTCCACATTTCTTTAAATGCATGCCAAACTCATAACTCAGATATTCACCTCCGCGGTCAGAACGCAGAAACTTAATCTTCTTGTTACGATGATTTTCCACTTCACTTTGAAATTCCTTAAACTTCTCGAAAGTTTCGGACTTATGTTTCATAAAGTAGACATACCCATATCTACTTAAGTCATCCATGAAAGTGAGAACATAACGATATCCACCACGCGATGCTACACTCATTGGACCGCACACATCGGTATGTATTATTTCCAATAAGTCTGTAGCTCGCTCCATTATTCCAGAGAATGGAGTCTTAGTCATTTTTCCCATTAGACATGCTTCGCATCTTTCAAGTGATTCAAAATCAAGTGATTTTAAGAAGTCCATCAGAATGGAGTTTCTTCATACGCTTCACTCCAATGTGACCAAGACGACAGTGCCACATGTATGTAGAATTATCATTCAATTTTATTCGTTTAGCATCTATGTTGTGAACATGTGTATCACTACTATCGAGATTCAGTAAGAATAAACCATTCATCTCAGGTGCATTACCATAAAAGATATTACTCATATAAATCGAACAACCTTTATTCTCGGACTTAAAAGAGTAATCGTCTCGCAATAAACAGGATCCAGATATAATGTTCATGCTTAACGCAGGCACCAAATAACAATTATTTAAATTTAAAACTAATCCCGAAGGTAGATGTAGAGGGAGCGTGCCGACGGCGATCACATCAACCTTGGAGCCATTTCCAACGCGCATCGTCACCTCGTCTCTTGCCACTCTTCGTTTATTCCGCAGCTCCTGGTTCGAGTTACAAATATGAGCAACCGAACCAGTATCAAATACCCAGGCACTACTACAATTACTAGTAAGATACACATCTACAACACATATATCAAATATACCTTTCTTCTTGATGTTGCCGTTCTTCAGATCCGCTAGGTACTTGGGGCAGTTACGCTTCCAGTGACCAGCACCCTTGCAGTAGAAGCACTCAGTTTCAGGCTTAGGACCAGCCTTGGGCTTCTTAGCAGGTGCGGCAGCTTTCTTGCCGTCCTTCTTGAAGTTGCCCTTGTTCTTAGGCTTGCCCCGTTTCTTGAAATTGGTGGTCTTATTGACCATCAACACTTGGTGCTCCTTCTTGATCTCCACTTCAGCAGTTTTCAGCATGGACGACAGTTCAGGCAACGTCTTGTTCATACAGTGCATGTTGTAGTTCATAACAAAGTTCTTGTAACTTGGTGGTAGTGATTGAAGGAGACGGTGAATCCCCAATTCATTAGGAATCGATATTCCCAACTCTTGGAGCTTCTTTGCATACCCAGACATGGTGAGCACGTGCTCGCTAACAGAGCTTCCCTCTTCCATCTTACAGTTAAAGAACTTTTCGGAGGCCTCATAGCTCTCCATCGCCGCGCGAGTCTCAAAAATTAGCCTGAGCTCGTTAATGATCTCGAACGGGTCATGGTGCTCAAAACGCCTGGAGCTCCAATTCTAAACCGTACAGGATGGCACACTGAACTGTGGAGTAATGATTTTTCTGAGTGGCGAAAACATTCTTTTCGTCATCGGTGGCATTATCTACAGGTGGGTCACCTAGCGGTGCATCGAGCACATAGGTCAACTGACCAGCCCTGAGGACGATCTTCAGTCCACGGAACTAGTCCGTGAAATTGCTTCCATTGTTCTTAAGCTTTTCTTTCTCTAGGAACGCATTGAAATTGATGGAGGGGGTCGCCATAATCTACAACAATTTGCAAGTAGTTTAGACTAAGTTTATGACAAATTGAGTTCAAATTTAATTCTTAAACTAACTAGGTGAACTCCCACTCAAAACAACATCCCTCACATTGTCTTAGTGATTACACGAACCAAGTCCACTACACCAAGTCCGATCTTCACGAGAGAAGATGTAGTTTCATCGGCGAACAATCTTCATGTTCATCATATCATTTATATGACTCATGCTCTACCTTTCTATATTCCGTGTTCTGAGACCATGTCTGTACATGCTAGGCTCGTCAAGATAACCTTAGTTTCCGCATGTGCAAATCTGGCTTGCACCCGTTGTATGCACACGTAGAATCTATCACATCTGATCATCACGAGATGCTTCAAAACGACGAGTCTTAGCAACGGTGCCAACTAAGGGTTAACACTTTATTACTTGATATTTAGTGAGAGGGATCATCTTATAATGCTACCGTCGCGATCTAAGCAATACAAGATGCATAAAGGATTAACATCACAGGCAATTCATAATTAGTGGATATGATATGGCCTTTTATTCTTGCGCCTTTGATCTCCATCTCCAAAGCACGAACATGATCTCCATCATCACCAGCATTGCGTCAAGGTCAGTGGCGCCGCTTCATGGTTGTCCATCATCACCAGCAACTATTACAACTACTTGGAATAAAGCTATTACAAGATGAATAGACACGCAGGTCTTAACAGAATTAAAGACAACCATTAGGCTCCTGCCGATTTCCATATTACAACAAGGATCATTGCATACATCAAATACAATCACAATCACACGATGGCCATATCACATCACAAAACCCCTGCAAAAACAAGTTAGACGCCTCTAATTTTCTTTGCATGTTTTACGTGGTTTGGGGCTTTCGCATAAGACCGATCTTACCTACGAACAAGGACCACAACGTTGATATAAGTGTTGTCAAGATGCTCATTGTAAATTGAATCTTAACTATGGTGGGAGAGACAGACACCCGCAAAGCCACTTGTGCAAAGCAAGTTGCACGTCAAGCGTGGAGCAAGTCTCATGTGCGATGACATGTAATGTTAGCCCGAGCCGCTTCATCCCACCATGCCACAAGATGCAAAGTACACGCTAAAACACCGACAACAAAAGCATCAACGCCCACAAAAACATTGTGTTCTACTCGTGCAACAAATCTACGCATAAATACGGCTCTGATACCACTGATGGGTTCGTAGCATGGAAAACAAAAAATTTCTACCGCGAGAACGAACAAAACCCAGATCTAATCTAGATAAAAGCCAAGATCTAATCTATTAGACATGAGCAACGAGATAGATAGGAACTAACCCTCGTAGATCCGAAAGCGTTAACGAGATTAGATCTCATGGTTGATGTAGTCGATCACTTGCCGATCTCAAGATCGTGTGGACGATCCTTCCGGCGTCGCGTTCCAGCAGCGCTTCCGCAGTTGGTCAAGTGGACGATCCTTCCGGCGCCACGTTTCGGCAGCGCTTCCGCAGTCGGTCACATGTGCGGAGTCGAAGCAGACCTTCCTCTCCCCGTTCCAGCGAGCAGCGGAGGTAGTAGATCTTCTCCACGAAATCCCAGCAGCACGACGGCGTGGTGGTGGTGGTAGAGTAGAGAATTCTACAGGGCTTCGCCTATGCCTGTGCAGAAGAAAGGTGGAGGAGAGAGGCGGCAGAGATTGGGAGTTGTGAGAGAGAGTTAGGAGGGGGCGCCCCTGCCCTTCTATTTAAGGGGGGGAGGGCGCGCCTAGGGAGGGGGAGTCCTTGTAGGACTCCCCTCCTATGGCCGGCGGTGGGAAGGGGGGAGGAGTCCTCCTCCCCCACGAATCCGTGTCTTGCCCCACCAGGACTCCTTTGATCCTTTCTTGGTTTTCAAGCAAACTCCAAGAAATCCTCTAGAACCTTCCAGAACATTCCGAAACCTTCTAGAATCTCCATACAAACACTCCGGAACATTTCCTAACTTAGAAAATGATCCCCAATATATGAATATTATTCTCCGGACAATTCCGGATCTCCTCGTGATGTCCCGGATCCATTTCGAGAATCCGAACAACATTCGGTCTCCAACGCACATTCCATATCTACTTAAAAGAACTTGGAACCTTAAGTGTGTCACCCTACGGTTCGTGAATATGCAGACATGAGAGAGACACATCTCCTATCAATAACCATCAGCGGGACCTGGAGATCCATAATGGCTCCCACATACTCAACGATGACTTCGTGATCGATTGAACCATTTACATACGAAACAAATTCCCTTTGTCACGTGATACTATACTTATCCGAGGTTTGATCGTCAGCATCTCCATACCTAGTTCTACCTCGTTACTGATAAGTACTCTTTACTCGTTCCATGTTATGACATCCCTTGTGACCCAGTCACATGCTTGCAAGCTAACTAGATGACATTCCACCGAGAG
Source organism: Avena eriantha (assembly GCA_910589775.1). Taxonomy (NCBI): domain Eukaryota; kingdom Viridiplantae; phylum Streptophyta; class Magnoliopsida; order Poales; family Poaceae; genus Avena; species Avena eriantha. Next base: position 115,794,229 of record OU342746.1, on the reverse strand, counting down.
GGCCCAGAGCATATCTATCCGTCATATGGATGGACAAATCCCAATCTTGGTCCATGCGCTTCAACACATACTTTCAGAATACCCAATGACACCTTTATGACCACCCAGTTACAAAGCGGTGTTTGATGTCATCAAAGTACCCATCCGGTGATGGTGATTAACACAACCTCATGGTCGAAGGATTAGGTTACTATGCATTTAAAAGCTTACAGCAATACGAACTTAAATGACTTGATATTATGCTACGCTTACTATGGGTGTGTGTGTCCATCACATCATTCTCCTAATGATACAACCTTGTTATTAATCACATCCAATGTCCATGATCAGGAAACCATGATCATCAATTAATCAACAAGCTAGTTCAACAAGAGGCTTACTAGGGACTCTCTTATGTTTACAAAACACACAAGTATTAGTGTTTCCTAATAATACAATTATAGAATGGGATGTAAACATTCATCATAAACACAAAGATATAATAATAACTACTTTTATTATTGCCTCTTGGCCATATCTCCAACAAGAGGGATTACTGGGGCTGTTGGAAGCTCGCCAGTCCTGATCCTCTCGTCACAAAGGCGGACTTGAGCAAGAAGGTTAGAGAACTTGACGTCCTCTGCTTCTTACGCTTCCTCCTCGGGGGATAGATGGCTTTTGTCCAGCACTTGCCTGGCCAATCGCTGGATTTCCTCTGCAGATTTTCGGGATAGGCCAAACTTGGCAAGTCCCAGATTGCTGAGAAGGTTTTCGGCGAAGACTTCAGCCGAGGGATCATTACCCGAAGAGGGTTCACCCTTATCTTGAGCTAACGCACCCATGGTGACGTCAGTCTACGACCCAAGGATCGCAGGCTCCATTGGAGGAGCCGGATCTTCTGCGACCACCGGAGAAGGAATGATCGCCGGAGTTGCAGAAGGTTGAGGGGCAGGAGTTGTAGGAGCCACGGCAGGAGAAGCTATGGTGAGCTTCGTCTGTCGTAGGGGTTTCGCAGGAATCCGTTTCCCCTTACCCTTGATGACGGGCTTTGCTCTGAGAATGTAGTAAAATCGGAAACATTACGTCTCAGAAAGAAATTCGAGAAAGGTACAAAGGCGGAAATTGTGAATGAAAGTTACCTCTTCACAACAGGCACTTCCTTTGTGCCAACAGCCACTGTCGGAGCTTTGCGCTTCTTGAGCGCAAGATCCAGCAATGGGAGCACTTCAGTCTCCTGAGAAAACTCAGGAGGATATCCTTCGAGTGGAGCAAGCTCCGACTCGGGGAGGTCAGCAAGCTAAAAACAAGAAAGCATATCAGCACTGTAGTATATAACTTAGAGATTGGAACACATAAAAGGTGTATTGATGGAAGCTTACCGGCACCACGGGGTTTTCCGCTGTGTACATATCAAGAGAAATCTCCGGAATCCTCCTCTTGATCCGCTCCTTGATCAGCCACTTGATCTGGCTGATGTAGCCTTGAGTGGTGTAGGATTTGGGGTTGATGCGGAGGGAGTCTTTTTTGGAAGACGTGATGGAGTGCATCAGTCTATCCCCGTGATACTGAAGTGGCTGGATCCGACGTGAGACCCAGCACTGGACCAAGTCGGATCCCTTCAGACCCATGTGTTTGATCAGATATTCGATCCGCCTCTTAGCGAGGATCAGATCGTCGGTGAGAGCCAGAGCAGCCTCGTCCCAAGAAGGCTGGGCTGTGGCGGCACCGTCGACAAAAGACGGCAAAGCAGTAGCTTTGCCGGGAGCCAGAATATCCCTATGGTAGAAAAAGGTGGCTGGCCATTGTTTGACCGAGTCACTGGTAGAAATTTTGGGATATGCCCGGTCTCGTCTAACAGAAAATCTAATGGTGCCGGTGATGTAAGGAACACCGGCAGTGATGGAATTTCTCTGGACATGAAAATAATACCGGAAGAGAAGCAAACTCGGCCTAATGCTGAGAAAGCCCTCGCAAAGCGCAGCATATGCGCTCATTTCTAGAAGAGAATTGGGAGGAAGATTGTGGAGTTGAACTCCATAGTGATCTATCACCTCGGAGAAGAACTCCGAGGGAGGAAAAGACAGACCTCGGTCCATATGGGTGCCGAAGTGGACACGCTCTCCCTCGCGCGGGTTGGGGACGGTTTCGCCGGAGCCGGTCCGCCAGTCGCCGGCGGCGAGAAGCCCCTCCTTCTCCATGTTCTTGAGGTCGTCCTCGTCAAGGGCATAGGGGATCCAGATTCCTCGGAAGCTCTCCTTCTCCGCAGCTGCTTCCACCGACGCCGCCGCCAAACCAGAGGAAGAAGATGATGAAGCCATTTTTCTCCGGTGAGAAAGTGACCTAAAAGGGGCGGCGCTAGGAGATCTGTGGGGGGAGGGCGAGGAGGCTCTGAGCGCGCAGGGGGATTGGGAGGAAAGGAACGGCAAAGGACTGGTGGAAAGGAGAAGAAGAAATCCGAACCCCTTATATCCACCTACCTGCGCCAAGATTCGTGTAAAAGCTACAGTGTAACCGCCACGCGTCATGGAAAGAACTGGGAAGGGCCCACGCGATGATTGCGTCGCCTCGATCTCCATGCACGCATTGAAACTGCGCCTCGGTTCCGCGAACTGCGGACCCACCAACGGTCGTGCTGACGGAACGTCTGTCAGATGACGTGACCATGCTTGTGTCACGTGGCGTTAGAGACCAAGTTCCGGCTTAGTTTAAAAGCGAGCTGGAAAATCCGAGTATCCTATTGAAAGGTCCGACTTACTTTTAAGACCCGGATCGTATTTTTTGTTGTGAAGTTTCAGGAATCCTTCAAGATTCTGCAAGCCGAAGATCAAGCTAGACGATGATAAAATCCGACTTTGGATCTTGGAGGCCTCCGGGGGCTACTCTTGGGGATATACTTTCCGGGTATCCTCACAGTTCCTCGCTGACCAGGGTGGCCCACTTCGGGTTAGAGCTTTGCTTCACGGGTGGCCCAGTCAGAGAGAGAGAGAGAAGACAGAGTCCAATCCGGCTACGAGAAGGCCCAAAAGACTTACCGACTTAGGCCCATAATGTTACTTGTAGTTCAAGATGTACTCTGTAACCAACTCTTAGTCGTAGCCGGATTGATCTCTCCTGTAAACCCTAGGCCGGATATCTATATAAGCCGTCCTAGGGAGAGCCTTTAGGGCGAACACCTTACAACACAATAGTCTACAATCTCAACTCGCACAGGCGAAACCCTTGTAACCCATATTCCGGCTCTGCCGTATTACTAGATTGCTAGCAGGAGTAGGATTAGTCCAAAGCTGGCGGATTTGAACCTGGGTAAACTTGTGTGCTCACCGTCCCGGAATACCGTACGTCTCACACCCCTCTCTTCCGCACGCCTCGAGGACCCCCTCATGGCGTACTTGTCCTCAATCCGACGACACAGAGGGAATGGCTTTGATGTGAGGATCACATGTGTTCACGGCGTGTTAATGCTTTGCTCCGGTGCTCTATGAAAAGGAGCATCTTAATTGCCAGTAGTTCCCTTGAGGCCCCGCTCCAAACGGGCTGGCAGGACAAAAGATGTTGTGCAAGTTCTCATTGCGAGCACATATGACTATATATGGAACACATGCCTAGGATTATCTAGTACTTGGATGCTTTATCTTATTTATCTACAATTGCCCTATGTTCTGATTTCCATGTGAATTGTCTTGTCCATGCAACACCCGTCCATCCATCTCTATGCCTACCGCACTTGAATCCCACTATTTACTGCTATTGTTACTGTTGCCTTTACTTTACTACTGTTGTTACTTCACTATTCCTACTACAAAACTGTTGCTGCTGATAAACTGCTGTGAGTAAGATTGTTTCCAGGTGCAGCTGAATTAGCAACTCAGTTGTTAAGGCTTATGAATATTCTTTGGCTCCCCTTGTGTCGAATCAATAAATTGGGTTTCACTTCCCTCAAAAATATTGTGATACACCCCCTATACTTGTGGGTCATCAGGCGGCAGTCGCAGAGGTAAGCCACCTAGAGGGCGAGGAGCTGCTCCATCAGCAGGCACGTGTCCAGCTCCTCATGGTCATGACAAACAAATAGCAGGCTGAGGCAGAACTCAGCATGGCCGGCAATAGCAGGACCCAACCGGTTCGCTGGATGGTGGATCCGGCTGCAGGCGGCAGCAAGGCATCTTCCCGAAACGGAGCAAGGCCGAGCAACCGCCCTCGTGGTGGATCAGCAGGTCGTGGGCACAATGCCCGCGATGCAGCAGCTATTACTAGCAAAAACCGCGAGCTGGCCGACGAGGCCGGAAAAGGCCAAGCGCTGCCCAAGTCCTGCCTATCCGGCCGCCTGGGACCGCTCGAGCCGGAAGAACCACAAGACGCACGCGCGTGCATCGACCTACTGGTCTAGTTACGCGCGCTAGAAGAAGAGAGCCCGGCCGGCCCAAGATGCTTCGGACCGCGAATCTGGAATTAACCGTTTCCAAATGGATTTTCGCTCCCAAGGGATACGCCAAAGTACAACGGCTCGGTCAAGCCAGAGGACTGGCTGGTGGACTACACCACCGATGTGGGCATCACAAACAGAAATCGTAGGGTGGCTTTACTCTACGCCCCACATGCTGCTCGACTTGGCCAGGACATGGCTCAACAGCCTCCCCGACAACAACATCAATGCTTGGATTGATTTCGAGCAGGCATTCGTCCATAACTTCACTGGCACCTACAAGCGCCCAGAGCTGGATGAATCTGATCGCTCCTACATCACCCGGTGGACGAGCATGCACAACTCCTGCGAGGGGGTGCGCGAGCACCAGGCGGTTGACTTCTTCGTCAACGGCTGCAGAGACGGCACTATGCTCAAGTACAAGCTTCGCCGGGTGGAGCCCACCACCATGGTGTAGACCATGGCCATCGCAGACAAGTACACCACCGCTAACGCGGCAATGAAAAGATCCGTCCGGGTGGACGACCAGGGGCAAATCATCGTCGATGTCCCTATGGATCAGTGCCAGCCGGAAGGGAATGACCATAACTCTAGGCGGCGTGACAACCGCCATGGAAAAAGAAAGGACGACCAGCCAGATAACCAATATGGTTCCAGGCAGGTGGCAGCAGTGTAGGAGGATCCGACTGCAGGCGGAAGCCGGAGACAGAAGCCTGATGACCGACCTCCAAGGCCCAAGTACACCATCGAGTCAATGCTTGATGGGCCATGCAAGTTCCACAGCGGAGGCAACAAACCGGCTACACATACCACATGCTAGTGCACCTAGACGAGGAAGATGGCAGAAACTGCTGGCGCACCGGCCACGCGGACTCCACCACCCCCAGTCGGTGGGCCACCAGGCGATCGCAGTAACCAGTGCCGAAGGGAAGATGACGATAACAACTACCCCCACCAGGTGGGAAACTACCACATCTTCATGATGGAGCCGGAGACAAAGCACAACAAGAGATGCCGCAAGGCGGAGGTGAACGCAATCGTTCCTCCCATCCCCCAGTACCTCAACTGATCAGAACAAGAAGTTGCATGGAGCCGGAAGGATCAACCAACTGAGCTGCCTCACCCAGGCACCTACACGATGGTTTTGGATCCTATCATTGTCTCCTAGAAGCATTCCTGCAGATTCCCCCGCGTCCTCGTGGACAGAGGGAGAAGCATCAACCTCCTATACCGCAGCTCGCTAGACCGGCTCGGTATCAGCGAGTCGCAACTGGAGCCGTCAAGCACCTCCTTCCACGGAGCTGTTCCGGGACCATCGCATTCGCCCATCGGAAAGATCCGTCTGGACGTCATCTTTGGAACGGAGGATAACTTCCGCCGCGAGCCAATCTGGTTTGAGGTGGTCAACCTCTGCAGTGCATACCACGCAATCCTGGGGTGCCCGGCGCCCACCAAGATCATGCCGGTACCGCACTACGCGTACCTCAAGATGAAGCTACTAGGGCCAAAGGGTGTCATCACCGTGGCTGGCTGCTATAGGCGGTCCATGGAGTGCGCCATGGACGGGTCCAAGATAGCAGAGGCCATGACCATCGCAGAAGAAAAGTGCATTATCATGCAAAATGTGGCAGCCCTACAGAAGGACATGTCGGCTGGCGAACCCAAGCCGGACAGAGAAGCACAGTTCAAGCCGTCCAAGGGCACGAGAAAGATCCTGTTGGATGAGGCCGAGTCGGACAAGTTCGTCCTGGTCGTAGACGGCCTTGACGCCAAATAGGAAAGTGCGCTCATTGGCTTCCTCTGTGAGAATCGGGATATGTTTGCATGGTCCCCAAAGGACATGCCAGGTGTTCCGAGGGAGCTCGCCGAGCACTCTTTACATGTCAGGCCGGACGCAAAGCCGGTCAAACAGTCACTACGCCGCTTCGTGGAAGAAAAAAGAAGAACCATCGGTGAGGAGATAACCCGACTGCTCGCAGCCGAATACATCATGGAGGTTTTTCACCTGGAATAGCTGGCAAACCCCGTACTGGTGCTGAAGAAGAACAAGACTTCGCGCATATGTGTTGACTACACCAGTCTCAACAAAGCATGCCCCAAAGACCCATTCGCCCTGCCAACGATAGACCGAGTGATTGATTCCATGGCCGGCTGCGAGTTGTTGTCATTTCTGGACGCGTATTCCGGCTACCACCAGATCCGGTTGAACCCCGCTGATCAAATAAAGACAGCATTTATCACTCCCTATGGAGCCTACTGCTACACCACCATGCCGTTTGGACTGAAGAACGATGGGGCAACGTACCAGCGCTGCATACAAAAATGCTTGCAAACTCAGATCAGCAGAAACGTACGCGCCTACGTCGATGATGTAGTGGTCAAGACCAAGGTGTAGGGGATCGGTGCGGAAAACAAAAAAATTCCTATGATGTAACCCTAGAAACTGCCTAGGATCTATCTATGTAGTAATACGGTAACGGTCGAGCGTAGAGAATACATACCCTTGTAGACCGTACGCGGTTAACGTTCCGCGGGGAACGTGGTTGAAGTAGTCGTACTCGTAGCCGACCTCAAGGTCGCGAAGCTCCTCGCAGGTCACCCCTTGCTCCTTCTTGATCTTCATCGTGCAACAGCTCCGGCTCACGACATTTAAGCGCCCCTAGTGTTGTGCCTCGTGTCTTTGTACACATCCGGTGCACGATGAGACCTCCATCTCCCCGATCCCGCCAGGAGTGCGGAAGTTGATATCCGGCTAGGAATCCCTACAGCGCAACGGCGTACTATAGGTGTGCCTCGATCGCACCGCCGGCCAGGGGTGGGCCCCACCCCGCGCACAGCCCTAGGCTGGCCGGGTGGGCCCCCTTGAGGCGCCTAGGCCTTGGCCCTTCCCTCCTCTGGTTTTCTCTCATGGGCACTATTTCCCTAGGAAGTTTGGCTCATTACTGGAATAACCCTTCAAATTAGATTTTAATATTATATTTAACTAGCACAGTGGCCCGCGCAATTGCGCATGCAACATCTTTAATGGTATTCAAATTTTATTTTTAATGTCCTACAGATTTAATGTCATGTATGTACTAAAAACAATAAATTAGTGATGTATTCGACAACTCTTCATATGGATTTATTTCAATGGCTATAGTCAATAAAATTACTCTTTAATTCTTATGAAACTAGATAACCAAATTAGTACCAAAAATCCAGTTACATATCACTATTTTTTCCCAAAAGGAGGCGATGCTCCTAGTAGCTGCATGACATGATGAGTCAACTAATATCTCACGTTATTTTTTACATGCTATCCAAATTTGTTTTCTTTACCCTTCGTGTTGCCTAATCTCTTAAGGCAATGATCCACTTCTTCAATTGCCACGGCCTGTTTTGCAAGTGGATGAAAATCATTAAACTTATTAGTGCATAGCATAAATAAATAATGTACTTTTTACTGGATAATAAAATAGACTCGATATGGTAGGTAAGATTATCCTATCACTTTTTAGGTGCAATACCCATTCAAAAAGGTAGAAATAATATGTATAACATGCGTAGCTGATTTCAAGAGAAGTGCCCAAGCTTCTTCTACATTCATAATCGGGTATGCTCATGCAAGCATGATGTATTGCTGCTATTGTTGCCAAAACAGAAATGTTGAACAGCTAGGTCAAATCATCAAAAAATAAGATTTTTATTAATGAATTCTTTTTTCTGTTATGCTTTCGTATTGTAGGCAGTGGACGTATCAAAAATTTATAATCGATAAGAAGTACAGATGTATCATAGCTAACCAATCTGTAGAATCCGTATCCAATTGAGCACCGTTGCAAATCTTTCTCCTCTTCACACTTTGGTGATCTAGAAACCCGACGACTCGAGCACATTTGTGCACACAAGCATGTAGAACCTCTTCTTAATGAACGGACAGATTCTCGGAAAACTAAGCGGACAGATTCTCGGAAGAACTAAGCGCTGGACCAAAGAATGAAAATAAAATCAGTCACCTATTAACATTAATAAATAAACTACATGGCATACTACATTTTCTTAGAGCTTCTAGATGAACGTATACATCTGCTATATAATAAAAAAAGGTAAATCTATATGGAGAAAATATTAATAAGATTCATATAAACTGACATATTAGAATAATTAAGTGTGAAGATGCGTCTGGATTTCAGCTAAATCTACCTTATGTCAACTAAAAAGAAAAAAGATAAACCTAGAACTGCATTGATGCTAAGTGGAAAGCTAAAAACATCAGGAATCGACCTTGCTATTGCTCTAGACCCTATTTAATGGGCATCGTGAAGCTAATGGCAAACAAAGCAGACATCTATTCAATGGTACGACATATATATTCAAGCAAGATCATGCCCATAGGTACGTATAATCGTAAAAAAATAGACAAAATGAAATAAACATTTTCCTCCGAAACAAAATGTAAAATGACACTACCTGTAATGTCAACTCGTACATTTATGCCCAGTTGAAATTTCACCGAATCAGATATACATACACAATTGCTAATAGAAGAAAAGTAAAAATATAGTACTCCCTTCATACCAAAATAAGTGACTCGACTTTTTCTATATTACGTGTCTACACACTAAAATATATCTACATATGTGTATTTGGAAAAAGGTTGAGTTACTTGTTTTGAAGACGAAGGCGTACCTCATAAGAATAAATTATTCCAGACTTTTCCAGCTCCTCACTATGATTCTCGTATTGACGCATCAGACAAAGCTTGAATCATCACCCGGTTAGGAAATTGAGAGGACTGTAATGAGACAAAAGATCACGAAAAGAAGGTAATGAATCGACCGATCGATGGAAAAATAACTTTCCCAATCGCACATGAAGATATTACCAGCTGCATGTAATCTGAGTTGTTACGTGCTTACAACTTTCTAGTTGATCGATCAGAAAATTAAGCTAACATTTTCTTCTCGCGTATCACGTATGTGTGCTGCAGGTTCCAATTGACTACACATGGAATCGATCCGCGGCTAGCTCGACGACGCGAGAGTCGATATGCTGCCTTCTTTCAAGTTGCCACATCGGGTTGTGCCATCATCAGGCGAGTTCCTGGATTTTGGCACATACAGCTGACGAGGCTAAGCTCTGCAGATTGATCTCATGCGCGCGGGAGGAGTAGCTAGACGTTGTTTGCAATTGACCCGACGGCGTGGCCTGGCGGCGCTACCTAGGAGGCGGTGAATAGATCGGCACAGTTTTAGCCCAATGAGATCTTCTACCGCAGAGACAGATTTAAGGTATCTTAATAGTGGCAAGGGTGGGTAAATTTTTATAAACTTTTTTTTCCAGTAATCTATCGGCTGAGGTTCTCTGATCACTCAGATCAATGGTCCGATTTCTCTGTTTTTTGTGAGATTTTCTAGTCTATTTCTCTATTTTATGGTTGCCCCGTAATGTACTTTTAATATATAATATATATTAATTACACTAATTAATATGTAAATACATATTACAAAATCCATCTTGACCCAAAACACCTTTCGGTTTCCTTTCGATTTCCTCCGAACGACTTCGGATCTTTCCCGGAATGATTCTGATCCTTTATTCTTTCTCTGAACAACTTCGGATCTCTCTGTGGAACGATTCCGGCTTTCTCTTTCTCTATTGTGATTCCATCTTACGAATGATCGCTCTCATCATACCCTTAAGTGTATCCTCTCACGGCTCTGGAATGCTCTAGACATGATATATATCAATGATCAACAGAGGGACCAGGGATGTCCATGTGACCCCTATGCATTCCTGATGACAATGTCATTTGAACCTCTAAATATAGCATCCTCTTCCTTTTGTTTCACGATACAACTTGTCCGCGATCCGATCATTGGTATCCCATGCCTTGTTCAATCTCATTCACAACAAGTTCTGTTTTCTTGTTACCATGATATTACATCCTTGTGACCTAGTCACATGTTGCAACATTTATGGATGTAATCTCACCAAGCTGGCCGTATGTGTCTTTACCCATCATGTGGGTGAACAAATCCCGGTCTTGCAGTCACATGTCATCAACTGTTCCTTTGGAATACCCAACATACATCTTTATGGCCACCGTATTACCAGATGACGGTTGATGTAGTCAAAGCAGCCTCGGGAAACAGTGAGTAATATGAGCTCACGGTCTAAGGAGAAGGAGTCTAGGTATAGCTATTGCAACAATGAACAATATGACTTGATCGTGTTACAATCCTTCGAGGAATGTCCAATCACATCATTCTCTAATGATATGATCTCGTTGTCAGTCGGCATAAATGCCCATGATCTTGAAACCAGATCATCTTCGTGATCAACGAACTAGTATGAATAGAGCCTACTAGGGACTTTGTTGTTCCATACCACACATGTACCAATGTTTCTACTTGGCACAGTTATAGCACAATATGAAACTATTATAAACTAATTGAGATATGACAATAAAAACCTATTTCTTATTTGCCTCTAGGGCATATCTCCTTCAGTCTCCCACTTGCACTAGAGTAAAAATAATCCAGCTTGCATTTTACTCATATAAACCATATACCATATGCGTTTACAGATCATGCATGCCCATGGGAAACGTCATGTCCATATTCTGTTTTACCAAATCATTATGTCTTTTGCAAATCGTTAATGTCTTCCTAATTTTGACATTCACACCATTATCTTATAATGGGTCGAAGTATTTGTTTTGACTTTTGTTTCTAGTGTTTATGATGACGGCCGTTTTCACCGTTGTCATCTAAACTTCAAAACACACTTTGGTATCCTTTGTGTATATACTATTGTCATGGCAGCAGAACGAGGCCGGATTCTAGGAGCTTACAGTGACGTTAGATCAACCTCGAGGGCTTTCTCATGGGCACTGGGCCCTGGGACACATCATTCTACATTAAAAGCGAACTAGCCCCGCCATAACATTATATATCACATCAGATGGAGCTTTTATACTTCTATACCTATGTAAATCCTAGTGCATGAAATGCAACTATGCCACTTACATTGCTTCTTGCTACTTAAGTACAAACTTGATTCTGGTTCAGTGATCAACTCAGGAATCACTTAAAGACACGTTCTTATAGTTAAGACTTTGTCCTACCAACCAGAACATCGGGTCACTTTATGTCGAGTATACAACATGGTTATATGGAAGAACCTATGACTGAGGCATAGGAGATGCAACAAATATCTTTCTTTCAACCATAATTGCAATACTCAATGCTTCATACAGTAAGAACTTCTTTCTTACCTTGTTCCATTCTAAGCTTCTTCAGAATCTTGTCTTAAGACATTCTGAACATATTTTCAGAATCAAGTCCAGGAAGCATTCAACATTCAGTGTTTATTAAACTTACTAATCTATCCTGATAGATCTTATTGTTTAATAACTTCAACTTCATCATTATTTATCTAACTTAAATATTATTAACACCAACCACATCATTCACATATGTCGTCCACATATCCCAGAATGATTTCACGCTACCACTCAAATGTGACATTCATGTTTGAGATCTAGGGATTTCACTTAGCTCCCACTCAAAATATGCCAGCTACATATTATGAATTAGCCAAGCTAATTTGCTCCCACTCAAGTCTAGGTCCTCTCGATAATCTTGGACATTCCAAAATTCTTTGATCATTATCAATTTGAGAATTCTAATTACGAGACTTCAATATCCATATATTTCTAGTGTAAATCCAAAAGACTTAAGCATCACTACTGTTGTAGCCAACTCCTTGAATTTGTCCAAACTTGTGACAAATCGAGCTTTTTGCCATTCATTAAGTTTCATTTCCTTCTTATGACTTTGTAGTCATTCAGAAATATCAAGTAAACTTCTTTACTTTAATAAGATCAACATGTTACTTTGCAATCTTAAATGTAACTTAATATAGGATTTTATGACTCCTAGTCATTTCTTGCACTTAGGTCCATCACGCTTCTTTGTAATTTGTAGGTATGTCTTGTTCAAAACATGACAAGTGAATCAATAATATAATTCCACAAACTTGTAGAATATAGTTGAATCCTACTTTCTTTAGTAAAAGTATTCACTAAAACTTTATGATCATTATCATTGGTTTCTCCTCTATTTGTAGAGTTTGGTTTCACGAAACAAATTTTGCTGCGCCACTCAACAATCCAGAGGTAAGGTTAAATACCTTGTTTGATATTTTACTTTCTTCCACCTGTATCTTCATCAAGACACGCCAAATTTGGACAACAACAGGTTTGCCCCTTTTGTGGAAGTTGCATTCATAGCTTCCTAAGAATGCTCTACAAAGACTTGTTTATTCGCCACGATCTCGAGTTGTCGAAATCTCCAGAAACTCGAACTTGCCATAACACTTATGGTGTTGTTTCCACGAATCTTTTAGATGTTCCTTTGTATTTCAAATGAGCGTTTTCTTATTTTGATCTCTAACTCTAAATGACAACTATAACCCCGATAAGAGATAATATTATACCGTATGTATCTAGTACATATTGATTATGATGTTTAGACATTTCAACATAGTTTGAATTCGTCCAATTATCATAATTTGTGAAACATATTTCACAAGTTCCTTTTATGCTAAACTTAACTTGAATACCTCAGTCATGTCGATCAAATCGAAGAGACTTGTTAATTCAATATCCTTCATTTGTTGTGAACCCATTTGAACAATTCAAATCATTTCAAACTTATGTTTCATTAAGTAAATACGCTTATCCACTTATGTCCACAATAAATGATTTCCACTACTTGTTGAAAATATGATACATCACTATGTATAAGATTCAACATTTCTTCGCATATCACCATTTTACGAGAATACGGAGTTTTAGTCATTCTGCCCAAGAGGCATGGTTTTGCAAAGTCTCTAGATTAAGCATCTAGGACCCCCATCTTTCATAAAGAACCTACAATAACCAAAATAACTTAAACTATAGTGTCATTTTATTACCAAACTTTGGATATCTTTTAGCATTCTAATCCTTTATAAATGTTTAAACTATTATCATTAACATAGTGGTGAGAATAACTTGTTTGTAATCATAATGTGACCATAATGGTATTGTTCATAAGAATAGTACAAACTGGCTTGTAACTTGTTCATATGAATAATCGTCTCGCCAAAAGCAAGACACACAAAGAGGGATTACAAAATTATATTCAAGTCCACTAATCCAAATGACAAACTTTGAGGGAAGAGGTGATGTCGGCCATCAATTGTTTTGGTTGCCGTCATCAAGTCACGTTGCCTCAAAACCAGCAAATCTCAAGCAGCTCCTCCTATTTTCACAAAACAGGACAAGTATCAAATACTTTGCAAACTGCAACGAGTTTTGGAAGAACCACATTTATAATTTGTATATCTTACATATACCTTTTCATCCATGACCTCCTTTTGCAATCAAGCCCTTCTAAGAGTTCTTAACTCTTATGCAAGATTGCTAAGTGTTTTTCCGAACAGTCTCTTTTCATCCGTGATGGAGGAAAACCCATCCAATGGCTCATACTCTATGTGCCTTATTTTGTAGAATACAAAATGTAGCCCAACTCTCCATCGAATGGAGAATGGCTTATTGGATGATTATGGAGAAAACCCAAACATTGCGGAGTCATCGAATTATCTCCTAATGGTTATTGTATCAAGAAGAGAAGATCACCTTCTACGAGGATATCCCTCAGGCGTGGGTATTAATCTATGAAGTTGGACCCTTTTGCTAAGTTACAAATTAAGCAATATATTACCATGGTCACAAAGGACCTCAATGAGATAGGCTAAGGTCTACTAAGATATTTGCAAACAGACATCTAGACTAAGTTTACAATAAGAGATCAATTTATAATTGGTCTCCACTAAAATGGTCATCCCTTGAACGATTTTAGTGATCGCATGATCCCTATCCTCTGCACCTCCCCCGATCATCACAAACATCAGTGCATTATCAAAGGTAGACATTCACTAATGTCAATCACATCATCCATGTGACTCATGCTCGATCTTTCGATCTCTTGTGTTCCAAGGCCATGTTTGTACATGCTAGGCTCGCCAAATCTAACTTGTGTGTATTCGTTGTGCAACATGGCTTACACCCATTGTATGTGAACGTAGATATGTCTGGCCCCCGATCATCACGGTCGGCCTCATACCGAAGAACTTTCTTGGTGGGGCACACACAAGGGGAACACAGAACATTGGAATTAAATAGGGATTATCTTATTTTCTACCGTTGGGTATCTAAATACTAGCACACAATAAGATGTAAAATGGGTATCAACATCATATGTATAATGTGATATGATATGGTCTTTCTTGCGCCTTGATCTCCATCGAGCGCTCCGGCATGATCTCCATCGTGCCCTTGGTTTGACGCCAAGCCCACGACGCCTCCACCAGGTCATTCATCGGAACAATGATTATTACTATACTACTTAGTAACAGAAAAGTAAACTACTTTACCTTCGTATCGACCAATGCCATATCATAACCACATGCCCCCTACAAAATAAAATTAGACGCCTCTACTTTATCTATTGCAAGTTTTACGTGGTTGCTAGGGCTTTCGCACTAGAACCATTTCTAAACTGCGAACTTTCCAACCACAACATGGATCCGATAGTTGTCTCTACTACACCCCTTTCGGGGCCCTCCGTTGTAAATGCTATATCAACTATCGAATGAGAGACAGACACCCGCTAGCCACTTATACGGTACAAGCCGTATGTTGAGCGTGGAACCAGTCTCGCGTACGAATACGCGTAAGGTCGGTCCGGGCCGCTTCATCAAACAATACCACGATATAAACAAGTACGCGTTAGAGGGTAACAACTAAGGGATCAATGCCCGCACAATGCTTGTGCGTACTAGCCGTACAACACTCCTATGCATAGATCGGCTTTGATACCACTATAGGGTATCGGTGCAGAAAACAAAAAAATTCCTACGATGTAACCCCAGAAACTGCCTAGGATCTATATATGTAGTAATGCGGTAACGGACGGAGCGTAGAGAATACATACCCTTGTAGACCGTACACGGTTAACGTTCCGCGAGGAACGTGGTTGAAGTAGTCGTACTCGTAGCCGACCTCAAGGTCGCGAAGCTCCTCACAGGTCACCCCTGGCTCCTTCTTGATCTTCATCGTGCAACAGCTCCGGCTCACAACATTTAAGCGCCCCAAGTGTTGCGCCTCGTGTCTTTGTACACATCTGGAGCACGATGAGACCTCCATCTCCCCGATCCCGCCAGGGGTGCGGAAGTTGATATCCGGCTAGGAATCCCTGCAGCGCAACAGCGTACTGCAGGTGTGCCTCGATCGCACAGCCCAGACTTGGGGCCATGGTCATGAGGTATAGAGAGAGAGGAGGAGGGGAAAGTCAACCAAAGGACTTCTCCAATTGTTGGTGTATCTCATCCCACCCATGGGCACCCCTTTATATAGGGGGAGGGGGTGTGCCCTCCCCTTTGGGTTTCGCATGTGAGACTAAACAAGGGAGAGAGGGGGGAGGCACATGGGCCTCATGGGCCGCCGACCAGGGGTGGGCCCCACCCCGCACACAGCCCTAGGCTGGCCGGGTGGGCCCCGTTGAGGCGCCTGGGCCTTGGCCCTTGGCCCTTCCCTCCTCTGGTTTTCCCTCATGGGCCCTATTTCCCTAGGAACTTTGGCCCATTAGTGGAATAACCCTTCAAATTAGATTTTAATATTATATTTAATATTAATTACACTAATTAATATGTAAATACATATTAAAAAATCCATCTTGAGCCGAAACACCTTTCGGTTCCCTTTCGATTTCCTCCGAACGACTTCGGATCTTTCCTGGAATGATTCTGGTCCTTTATTCTTTCTCCGAACAACTTCGGATCTCTCTGCGGAACGATTCCAGCTTTCTATTTCTCTACTGTGATTCCATCTTACGAATGATCGCTCTCATGGTACCCTTAAGTGTATCCTCTCACAGCTCGGGAATGCTCTGGACATGATCTATATCAATGATCAACAGAGGGACCAGGGATGTCCATGTGACCCCTATGCATTCCTGATGACAATGTCGTTTGAACCGCTAAATGTAGCATCTTCTTCCTTTTTTGTTTCATGATACAACTTGTCTGAGATCTGATAACTGGTATCCCATGCCTTGTTCAATCTCGTTCACAACAAGTTATGTTTTCTGTTACCATGATATTACATCCACGTGACCTAGTCACATGTTGCAACATTTATGGATATAATCTCACCAAGCCGACCGTATGTATCTTTACCCGTCATGTGGGTGAACAAATCCCGGTCTTGCAGTCACATGTCATCAACTGTTCTTTTGGAATACCCAACATACACATTTATGGCGACCATATTACCAGATGACGGTTGATGTAGTCAAAGCAGCCTCGGGAAACAGTGAGTAATATGAGCTCACGGTCTAAGGAGAAGGAGTCTAGGTATAGCTTTTGCAACAATGAACTATATGACTTGATCATGTTGCAATCCTTCAAGGAATGTCCAATCACATCATTCTCTAATGATATGATCTCGTTGTCAGTCGGCATAAATGCCCATGATCTTGAAACCCAGATCATCTTCGTGACCAACGAACTAGTATGAATAGAGGCTACTAGGGACTTTGTTGTTCCATACCACACCTGTACCAATGTTTCTACTTGGCATAGTTATAGCACAATATGAAACTATTATAAACTAATTGAGATATGACAATAAAAACCTATTTCTTGCCTCTAGGGCATATCTCCTTCACAAGGAGCACCAAACACTCCTTGAAGATCTAAAGGAAACATTCACCAACCTCCGACGGTTCTAGATGAAGCTGAACCCGGAGAAATGCGTGTTTGGCGTCCCAGCCGGCCAGGTACTCGGTTTTCTCGTATCAGAACGGGGAATCGAGGTGAGCCCAGAGAAGATTGGCGCAATCGAGCGTATGCAACCGCCTAATAACTTGCGAGGCGTCCAGAAATTCACCGGATGCCTGGCCTCCCTCAGCCGGTTCATCAGCTGGTTGGGCAAAAAAGCACTCCCGATGTACCAACTTATGAAGAAGACGGACAAGTTCATCTGGATGTCGCAGGTGGATGAAGCCTTCCGTGACCTCAAGCGCATGCTCACCTCACCACCTATACTGGTAGCACCAGCGGCAAAGGAGCCCATGTTGATGTACATCGCAGCAACCAACATGGTTGTTAGTGTGGTGCTGGTAGTGGAGAGGCCGGAAGAGGGAAAGGCACAGCCGGTGCAACGACCAGTGTACTACCTGAGTGAGGTACTCTCGCTCTCAAAGCAGAATTACCCTCATCACTAGAAGCTGGTGTACGGCATGTACATGGACACCAAGGAATTGAAGCACTACTTCCAAGAACATTCCATCCGGGTGGTGGTGCTAGCGCCGCTCTCGGAGATCATCAGCAACAGAGATGCCAAGGGCTGGGTGGCGAAATGGGCCATAGAGCTCGCCGCCCACAACATACAGTACGAGCCAAGAACGGCGATCAAGTCTCAGGCCTTGGCAGACTTCCTCATTGATTCGGCAGAGACGCAGTACCTGCCACCTTTGCCCTGACTCCACGCATTGGAAGCTGCATTTCGACGGCTCCAAGATGTATGGAGGGCTCGGAGCCGGAGTGGTCATCACCTCTCCAAAAGGATACAGGATGGAATACGTGCTGCAGATCCACTTCCGTGCGTCCAACAACGTCGATGAGTACGAGGCGCTCGTCCACGGCCTCAAGATGGCAAAAGAGATCGGCATCTGGCGCATTCTATGCTTCGGCGACTCGGATCTGGTGGTCCAGCAAGTGTCGGGCGATTGGGATGCCTGGGATGCAAACATGGCTCTATACCGCTTCTTCGTACAACAGCTATGTGCATGTTTCAAAGGGTGCGAGTTTCACCATGTCCCCAGAGTAAGCAACGAAGCCGCGAACACGCTTGCCCGCATTGGGTCAACAAGACAGGCAATTCCACCTGGAGTGTCCCTCGAGCACCTACGCAAGCCATCAATCACGCCTTCTCCGGAATCCGACTCAATCATACTGGACGCGGACCCGAGGACTGCCGGCTCCAAGACCTCCGTGACGGCTTCACCGCACCCGGGGATTGCTTCGCCGCACCCAGGGACTGCCGGCTCCAAGACCTCCATGACGGCTTCACCGCACCTAGGGACTGCTTCGCCGCACCCGGGGACTACTGGCTCCAACCTTTGTGACAGCTTCACCGCACCCGGGGACCGCCGCATCCAACCTAGAGGCTGCCGACTCCACTACTCCACCCGGTCGGCCTCTAGACGAGCCCAACCCAGCTATCCGAGCAGAAGTGAATCTGCTCATGCAGGCGGTATGCACCATCCGGGAAACCCCAACATGGGACAAGTCGTTCATGGATTTCCTAGCTAGAGGAGAGCAACCCGAACAGGAGGTAGAGGCAAGGCAGGTGAAGTGCAGAGCCAGCGCATATACTATCATCAACAACGAGCTCTACAAACGCAGCGTTGGGGGCATTTATCAGTGATGTGTGAGCCAGGAGGAAGGGATCCGGCTGCTGGTTGACATTCACCAGGGCGAATGCGGACACCACGTGTCATCACGGGCCATAGTGGCAAAGGCATTTCGCCATGGGTTCTACTAGCCCACGACACTCGAAGATGCTGGAAAAATAGTCAAGGCATGCAACGGTTGCCAGCGGTTCAACCAGCAGAAGCACACCCCGTCTGCAGCACTCAAGATGATTCCCATCACTTGGCCCTTTGCCGTCTGGGGGCTAGACATGGTCAGCCCTTTCAAAATGGCCCAATCCGGCATGACGCACTTGCTGGTGGCAGTAGACAAATTCACCAAGTGGATCGAGGCAAAGCCAACAAAGAAGCTGGATGGACCTATAGTGGTCAAGTTCTTCACGGACATAATCACGCGCTTTGGCTACCCCAACAACATCATAACAGACAACGACACAAATTTTGCCAAGAGAGCTTTCGCATGCTTTTGCGGAGACAAGGGCATCCGCCTGGACCTTGCATCTGTGGCACACCCCCAGTCCAACGGGCAGTGCGAGCAAGAAAATGGCCTAGTCCTAGCCAGAATCAAGCTCGGCTGATCGAGCCACTAATGCGATCCCCCGGCTGCTAGATTGAGGAGATACCGTTTGCGCTTTGGAGCCTTCGCACCATGCCAAACCGGTCCACCGGCTACACCCCTTTCTTCCTCGTCTATGGGGCGGAGGTGGTCTTGTCAATAGACATCAAGTTCGATGCACCTCGCAAACTACTATACTCATATCAGCAAGCCAAAGAAGCACGAGAGGACAATGTCGATCTCCTCTAAGAAGCACGCGATGGCCTTGTCTAGATCCGCCATCTACCAGCAGAACCTACGCTGTTACCACTCCAGCAGGATCCGCAGCGTTTCGTTCCGCGAGGGCGATCTGGTACTAAGGCAGGTACAAGACACCAAGGGGAGGCACAAGTTATCTCCACCTTGGGAAGGCCCATTCATCGGAGATTATCACTTTGCGTCCCGAAAGTTGGGGTGTACATGCAACGCGGTACCCAAGTTCCCTGAAATCAGCCGGGATGACTACAGTTGGTGTGCCAAATACTCAGAGGATCTTTTTCGGCACGAATTCAACTTTATGTTTCAATACAAAAAATCAGGCTAACGGGCGTCAAGTTGGGCCCCCCTGTTAGTTCGCCGTTATGTCGCTCCCGTCGCTTAGGCGCCGTGGCTGTCACGTAGGCTTGCAGCATTGGCACAGTGGATAGGACAACACCCCCTACCCAGTGTATTGATGTGACAAAATAGGGCCCATGTATCGGCGTTATAATTATTTTTTGTTTACTCAGAAGCTGGAATGGCCACTGCCACGCGTCTCTCTTTGGACTTCTGTCCCAATCGTTAACCCCTACCATAAAAGCGATTGATGGTTCCACCGTTCCCCTGCCTCGCAGAAACCACTCTTCTTCTTCCTGTCATCTACTATCTTCTTCATGTCTTCTCCTTGCCGCCATGGAAGATCTACGCACTCTAGAGACAAGCTTCACTACCCATGACAACAAGAAGATAGACGTTGTCTACACCAATGAGGAGGAGACAGTGGTGCGTGTCCTGAGGATGTACGAGGGTTGGCTTGGGATAGATGAGGACAAGTTTGTGGGATTGGACCTCGAGTACACCCTGGAACACCCATATGAAGTGAATGAAGTCGTCGTTGTTCAACTTGCCATGCGGAAACACGTCCTCGTCTACCACCTCTCTCGGTTTGTAGATCAGCTCTCTGTAGCTAACCGCTTTTAGGGTTTTCTCCTCTTGTTCTTTATCCACTTGCTCATCTTGCAACTACTGGATTTTACTTAGGACCAAATAAATTAGGGTTTGCCTATGTCTCAATCGACTGAGATTTTCTTTAGTCTCAATCACCTAAGAAAAGTGCAAACGTAGTTAAAATAAATGTGCAACTCGTTCGGTCGACTGAGAAATAGAAAAACCGAATAAATTATGACAATACAATGTTGAGAGTCTTGATCTTGCATTTACTAAACATTTCAAAATTATATTGAGATGATGATCTTGCATTGACAAAATATTTGTAGTTACAAATTTTGGTGATGACAAACAACATACTTTCGGGACTGACAGGAAATGTCCGGCGCTGCGCCAGTTCCTTGAAAAAAGGGAATTGTTTTCTGCACTGTCGACACAACAACTGGTTTTTCAAAATTGTATCAAGAGGAAATTATAATTCCTGCGCACAACTGGATCGATATTCAACGTCTTGTCAAAATCCTAGGGGGCGGGAAGAAGGATGGAATGGCATCACTCACAACTATAATCCTCGATGAGTCGTACGACACAATGAAGGAAGATTTCCCTACGGATAGGCACGATTTCTGGGACGAGTTGCCATTGTCTGATATAAACCTGAAGTATGCAGCCATAGATGCTTACGTGACCTACCAGCTGTACAAGAAGATCCATATTTTTCTACGTTACCTCGTGTTTTGCCCTATTTGCAAGAGGGAAGACGAGCTTAGGGGAGCCCTTTGTCGAAAATGCGGAATATCTGAGTTTGAAGTTGAATACGCAAAGAAATTGGCTGCATCTAAAGCAGCTGACAGAGAGGCTGCAGAAGCAGCTGAAAGAGAGGTTGTAGCTGAAGAAGCAGCTGACAGAGAGGCTGCAGCTGAAGCGGCAAACAGAGAGGTGGCATCTTCTAGCGGCAACAATCAGGCCTGTGATGCACCGCTAATTGTGCCGCAGGACGATGAAGATAGGAAAGCCAAGTCAGATGCCAATTGGGACAAAGCAATTCGTCAGATGTGGAGTACCTGGAATGATGGCAAGCGCCTCAAGTGGTCTGATGAGGAGTGAATTAAATTTTACTTGTCAGTGTTATGTTTCTGTTTTGTGGAACTCAGTTAGCTTGCCAAGATGTCTAGCACATCAAGTGATACTAGTAAAATAAATTTTAGCCTCGTTGTGTTATGTTTATGTATGTGTCTTGTAGCTTGTCAAGATGGTAGCTTCTTAACTAGCAGTTTGAAAGAGTTCCCTTTTCCTCTCTCGCTAAACATATATGTTTCATTTTGCCCAAATTGGTAGCAAATCTAGAGAAGATTCTCACTTCGATATTTCGTTCCCTTTTGGACCTCTTTTTGCCTCCGATCAGGTAGCAAATCTAGAGCAGCAAATCACACCAGGCAGAATACATTCATTCAGAAAACAAAACAAATGTAGATATAGCTATGCGCAGCTAAATAGGATATAGCGATAGAAAGTAGGTTGCTTAACGAGGTTCGATGCATTCAGCCAGAAATAAGATATAGCTAGAAAGAAGCTGCTTAGCAGCAGGGGCAGCCGCCGCAGCTGCAGGCACATCCTGCAAGCGCCCGCGCCTCCGCCATCTCCCTCTGGTGCTTCCGCCACTTCTTGCTGCCCAGTTTCTTGGACTTGGGGGCCTTGGGCCTGATTGGAGGCATGCGACCCTCTTTGATGGCCACCCGCTGGAGGTTTCAGAGGTGAATGCAGAGAGCATGGTGTTCAGCGATGTAGGCGTTGATGTTCGTGGGCTCGGGCTTGCCGCTTTTGTGGATGCTGGAGCTCACGGCCTCTGCATGCTTCAGTAAGGTGTTCAAGACGGTGCCGCCGGTGGCGTGACTCGTCAAGCAGTAGACGCCCCCTTGCGGAAGGGGCAGCTGTAGGGGTCCCTAAGGAAGCCGTCGTACTTGCCGGCCCGCAGCCTCCTCAGCACCTGACGAGCCTTGGTGTGAATGGACTCGTCATCACTGCAGACATCGCTGCCGGAAACCTATTGGAAGAAAGGGAAAATGGGGGAGTAGATGGTGTAAGAAGATCGAGCAATCGAAATGTGAACAAGCGAATCCTAATAAACCAAGATCTAGCATCCAACGATGAGAACATTGTTGGATAATTAGGCACAATTTCTATGATTAATTCCAGAATATTAAACATGACAATACCAGCTAAATTTTAAATAGATTAGCCCATTATTTCTAACAAATGGTAGAAGAACCAGGGGAGGGGAGCAAACCCAAGTTACCTCCAACCATAGGTCGTCGATGCCGGTGTCGTAGGGGTTCAGCGGAGCGATGTACTTATCTGGATCGTAGGTGCCCAAGAAGTGCGTGATCTACTTGTGACCGTCGGGGGCCTCCTTGCCGGTGGGGGCTCCTCTTCTACGGCTCCGTCGGTAGCTAGGATGGGGGCCTAGATGGGAATGGCGGCTGCCATCGATGCCTCCACTGGGGCCTGGACAGGGACATCGACTCCTTTCAATGCGTCGAGGGGGACCGACGAGGAGACGAGGGCCTCCTCGCCGGCGGCCACGGAGGCGACGATGGCCACCTTATCCTCCTCGGCCATCGCCGGCGCGGACGGGGTATTCTCGGGAGTTTGCGGTTGCTGGTGGGACAGTGGAGAGGGTTGCGTGGGGACAGTGAGCGAGAGTGGGAGTGGGTGTGTGGAGAGGGGCTCTATAGTTAAGGTGGATAGAAGCAAGACACGTTTCGTTGCACCACCGTGCAACACGCGCACAGTCGACTGCACCGTGCACCGTGACACGCGCACGATACGTCACGTTTTTTCCCGGGCCATGCATGGCAGTTCTGTATTGAGCCGCATGCAAAGGGCACACACACAATTTCTATGTACGAAGTTTGACACGGCCCTAAAATTGGTGATAGTTAAAAGTGGAAATGTAGAGGGGAAGGTAGGTGGCTGTACGGCGAGATGTGTGGGGTTGTGATAGATTCAGTAAAGGGATGTGTTGATGGCTGCGAGTGACTCGATGAACCGGAGACGTTAGGTCTCGTCGAGCTCAGCTGTTCGGCCTCCGGCTAGCGCGTCCAAGCTTCTTATGGTGGGCCCCAGTTGGAAGTGAGACTGAGAGCCGCTACGTAAAAAATGGGATGTGTCTTATTAAAATCAAGTGACAATAAACTGCAGCTGTCCATCAACGGCCGTGCACTCGATGACGCATGTGTTGTGGCATAGTAGTAGCAGTAGTGGGCTTTTCATACTTGATTAAACGTGACATGACCGCTCGACGACTTTTTCCATGGACGGCATCCTATTCCTTCTTGTAGAGGGAGACGTCAAGATGGGGCCTCGTCAAGATGGTAGCTCGTTAACTGGCAGTTTGAAAGAGTACCCTTTTCCTCTCTTGCTAAACAGATATGTTTCATTTTGCCCAAATTGTAGCAAATCTAGAGAAGATTCTCTCTTCATTAATTCGTTCCCTTTTGGACCTCTTTTTGCCTCCGATCAGGTAGCAAATCTAAAGTAGCAAATCAAACCAGGCAGAATACATTCATTCAGAAAACAAAACAAATGTAGATATAGCTGTGCGCAGCTAAATAGGATATAGCGATAAAAAGTAGTAGGTTGCTTAACGGGGTTCGATGCATTTAGCCAGAAATAGGATGCAAGCAAAATATAGAAAATCAAAAGAAGTTTCTTAGCAGCAGCAGCCGTGGCAGATGTAGATACATTCAAGGAGACATCCAACCCGTTCATTTGTCAGCGCCTCCATCTCCCTCTAGCGCCTCCGCCACATCTTGCTGCCCAGTTTCTTGGACTTGGGGGCCTTGGGCCTGATTGGAGGCATGTGACCCTCTTTGATGGCCACCCGCTGGAGGTTTCAGAGGTGAATGCCGAGAGCCCGGTGTTCAGCGATGTAGGCGTTGATGTTCACGATCTCGCGCTTGCCGCCTTTGTGGATGTCGGACCCCACGGCCTCTGCATGCTTCAGTAAGGTGTTGAAGACGGTGCCGCCATCGACGTGACTCGTCAAGCAGTAGGCGATCCCCTTGCGGAAGGGGCAGCTGTAGTAGGGGCCCATGAGGTAGTCGTCGTACTGGCCGGCCCACAGCCTCCTCAGCACCTGACGAGCCTTGGTGTTAATGGACTCGTCATCGCTGCAGACGTCGCTGCCGGAAACCTATTGGAAGAAAAGGAAAATGGGGGAGTAGATGATGTAAGAAGATCAAGCAATCAAAATGCGAACAAGCGAATCCTAATAAACCAAGATCTAGCATCCAACGATGGGAATGGTGTTGGATAATTAGGCACAATTTCCATGATTAATTCCAGAATATTAAACATGACAATACCAGCTAAATTTTAAATAGATTAGCTCATTATTTCTAACAAACGGTAGAAGAACCAGGGGAGGGGAGCAAACCCTAGTTACCTCCGTACATAGGTCGTCGATGCCGGTGTCGTATGGGTTCAGCGGAGCGATGTACTTATCTGGATCGTAGGTTCCCAAGAAGTGCGTGATCTGCTTGTGACTGGCGGGGGCCTCCTCGCCGGTGGGGGGCTCCTCTTCGGCGGCTCTGTCGGTAGCTGGGACGGGGCCCTGGACGGGAACGGCGGCTGCCATCTATGCCTCCACTGGGGCCTGGACAGGGATAGCGGCTGCTTTCAACACGTCGAGGGGGGCCAACGAGGAGACGGGGGCCTCCTCGCCGGCGGCCACGGAGGCAACGATGGCCACCTTATCCTCCTCGGCCATCACTGGTGCGGACGGGGTATTCTTGGGAGTTTGCGGATGCTGGTGGGACAGTGGAGAGGGTTGCGTGGGGACAGTGAGCGAGAGTGGGAGTGGGTGTGCGGAGAGGGGCTCTATAGTTAAGGTGGATAGAAGCAAGGCACGTTTCGTTGCACCACCGTGCAACACGCCGCGCAGTCGATTGCACCATGCACCGCGACACGCGCATGATACGTCACGTTTTTTCCCGGGCCATGCATGGCAGTTCTGTATTGAGCCGCATGCAAAGGGCACACACACAATTTCTATGTACGAAGTTTGACACGGCCCTAAAATTGGCGATTGAGAGTCGTTGCGTAAAAAATGGGATATGTCTTATTAAAATCAAGTGGCAATAAATTGCAGTTGTCCATCAACGACCGTGTACTCGATGATGCATGCGTTGTGGCGTAGTACTAGCAGTAGTAGGCTTTTCAGACTTGATTAAACATGACATGACCGCTCGACAACTTTTTCCATGGACGGCATCGTGTTCCTTCTTGTAGAAGTCTCGCTGAGGGAGACGTCTGTGTTGTCTCATGTTGTGCTATGAAGGGCACGACGTGTGCAACAATCATCGTTGGATCGCACAGAATCAACGGTTGGTGTGCACGATCCGCGTGACAACTGTGATAACCAATCAGGGATTAGCAGACAGGGTGAGCACAGATTTGTGCTTCTACGAAAGGTAGAGAGGGGGCAAAACTGAGTAGTACCACATAAAACCAAGGGCGATACTGAGTAGTATAAAAATGGAAAGTGAGTGTCTTGTACAATGAAATACATCATGGCATACATCAAATTATGCCAAGATATATCCACTAGAGTTCATTGGATGTGTGTTCTTCTCATAAACCACTCATAAACCACGTAAGGATCCACTAGAGTCATTGGATGTGTGTTCTTCTCACAAACCACATATCACCAGTGTCATTGCATGTGTGTTCTTCCCACAGACCACAAATGGATCCACCGGTGTCATTGCATGTGTGTTCTTCTCACAAACCACACATGGATCCACCAGTGCCATCGCATGTCTGCTCTTTTCATGAACCACAACTAGAGTCATCGCATGCGTGCTCTTTTAATGAACCACGGCTAGAGTCATTGCATGTGTGTTCTTATTACAAAGCATATCATGAACCACCCCCAGTGTCATTGCATGTGTGTTCTTCTCACAAACTACACATGGATCCACCGGTGGCATTGCATGTTTGCTCTTCTCATTAACCACAGCTAGAGTCATTGCATGTCTGTTCTTTTCACAAACCACATATCACGAGAGTCATTCCATGTGTGTTCTTCCCATGAACCACACATGGATCCATCAGTGACATTGCATGTGTGTTCTTCTCACAAACCACACATGGATCCACCTAGTGTCATTGCATGTATGTTCTTCCCATGAACCACACATGGATCCACCAGTGTCATTGCATGTCTGCTCTTTTCATGAACCACGGCTAGAGTCATTGGTGTTGGAGATATGCCCAAGAGGCAATAATAAAGTGGTTATTATTATATCTTTATGTTTATAATAAATGTTTGCATCCCATGCTATAATTGTATTATTAGGAAACACTAATACATGTGTGTTTTGTAAACATAAAAGAGTCCCTAGTAAGCCTCTTGTTAAACTAGCTTGTTGATTAATGGATGATCATGGTTTCCTGATCATGGATATTGGATGTCGTTAATAACAAGGTTATATCATTAGGAGAATGATGTGATGGACACACACACCCATAGTAAGCGTAGCATAAGATCAAGTCATTAAGTTCGTATTGCTGTAAGCTTTTAAATGCATAGTAACCTAATCCTTCGACCATGAGGTTATGTTAATCACCATCACCGGATGGATACTTTGATGACATCAAACGCCGCTTCGTAACTGGGTGGTTATAAAAGTGTCATTGGGTATTCTGAAAGTATGTGTTGAAGCGCATGAACCAAGATTGGGATTTGTCCATCCATATGACGGATAGATATGCTCTGGGCCCTCTCGGTGGAATGTCATCTAGTTAGCTTGCAAGCATGTGACTAGGTCACAAGGGATGACATATCACGGAACGAGTAAAGAGTACTTATCAGTAACGAGGTAGAACTAGGTATGGAGATACCAACGATCAAACCTCGGATAAGTATAGTATCGCGAGACAAACGGAATTGGTTTCATACGTAAATGGTTCAATCGATCGCGAAGTCATCATTGAGTATGTGGGAGCCATTATGGATCTCCAAGTCCCGCTGATGGTTATTGATAGGAGATGTGTCTCTATCATGTCTACATATTCACAAACCGTAGGGTGACACACTTAAGGTTCGAAGTTGTTTTAAGTAGATATGGAATGTGCGTTGGAGACCGAATGTTGTTCGGAGTCTCAGATTGGATTCGGGACATCACGAGGAGATCCGGAATGGTCCGGAGAATAAGATTCATATATAGGAGATCATTTTATGAGTTAGGAAATGTTCCGGAGTGTTTGTATGAGGATTCTAGAAGGTTTCGGAATGTTCCGGAAGGTTCTAGAAGATATCTTGGAGTTTGCTTGAAAATCAAGATAGGGATCAAGGAGTCCTGGTGGGTCAAGACACGGATTCGTGGGGGAGGAGGACTCCTCCCCCCTCCCCAAATTCGTTGGCCGTAGAGGAGGGGAGTCCTACAAGGACTCCCCCTCCCCAGGCGTGCCTCCTCCCCTTAAATAGAAGGGCAGGGGCGCCCCCTCCACACACGCTCTCATAACGTCTAATCTCTGCCGCCTCTCTCCTCCACCATATTCTGCACAGGCATAGGCGAAGCCCTGTAGAATTCTCTACTCCACCACCACCACCACGCCGTCGTGCTGTTGGGATTCCGTGGAGAAGATCTACTACCTCCGCTGCTCGCTGGAACGGGGAGAGGAAGGTCTGCTTCGACTCCGCATGTGTGACCGACTGCGGAAGCGCTGCCGAATCGTGGCGCCGGAAGGATCGTCTACTTGACCAAGGGCGGAAGCGCTGCTGGAACGCGACGCCGGAAGGATTGTCTACTTAACCGAGGGCGGAAGCGCTGCTGGATCGCGACGCCGGAAGGATCGTCCACACGATCTTGAGATCGGCAAGTGATCGACTACATCAACCACGAGATCTAATCTCGTTAACGCTTTCGGATCTACGAGGGTTAGTTCCTATCTATCTCGTTGCTCATGTCTCATAGATTAGATCTTGGCTTTTATCTAGATTAGATCTAGGTTTTGTTCGTTCTTGCGGTAGAAATTTTTTGTTTTCCATGCTACGAACCCATCAGTGGTATCAGAGCCGTATCTATGCGTAGATCTGTTGCACGAGTAGAACACAATGATGTTGTGGGCCTTGATGTTTTTGTTGTCGGTGTCTTAGCGTGTACTTTGCATCTTGCGGCATGGTGGGATGAAGCGGCTCGGGCTAACATTACATGTCATCGCACATGAGACTTGCTCCACGCTTGACGTGCAACTTGCTTTGCACAAGTGGCTTTGCGGGTGTCTGTCTCTCCCACCATAGTTAAGATTCAATTTACAATGAGCATCTTGACAACACTTGTATCAACGTTGTGGTCCTTGTTCGTAGGTAAGATCGGTCTTATGCGAAAGCCCCAAACCACGTAAAATATGCAAAGAAAATTAGAGGCGTCTAACTTGTTTTTGCAGGGGTTTTGTGATGTGATATGGTCATCATGTGATTATGATTGTATTTGATGTATGCAATGATCCTTGTTGTAATATGGCAACCGGCAGGAGCCTAATGGTTGTCTTCAATTCTGTTAAGACCTGCGTGTCTATTCATCTTGTAACAGCTTTGTTCCAAGTAGTTGTAATAGTTGCTAGTGATGATGGACAACCATGAAGCGGCGCCACGGACCTTGACGCCACGCTGGTGATGATGGAGATCTTGTCCATGCTTTGGAGATGGAGATCAAAGGCACAAGAAGAAAGGCCATATCATATCACATATTATGAATTGCCTGTGATGTTAATCCTTTATGCATCTTGTATTGCTTAGATCGCGACGGTAGCATTATAAGATGATCCCTCTCACTAAATATCAAGTAATAAAGTGTTCGTCCTTAGTTGGCACCGTTGCTAAGACTCGTCGTTTCGAAGCATCTCGTGATGATCGGGTGTGATAGACTCTACGTGTGCATACAACGGGTGCAAGCCAGATTTGCACATGCAGAAACTAAGGTTAACCTTGACGAGCCTAGCATGTACAGACATGGTCTCGGAACACGGAATACCGAAAGGTAAAGCATGAGTCATATGGATGATATGATGAACATGTTGATTGTTCGCCTTTAAAGCTACATCATCTCACGTGATGATCGGACTTGGTGTAGTGGATTTGGTTCGTGTAATCACTAAAACAACTCGAGGGATGTTGTTTTGAGTGGGAGTTCATTTGTAATTTGGATTAGTCGAACTCAATTTATCATAAACACAATCAAAGTGAATTTGCATAGTTTGTTGTAGTAATTGGCATCCGTTCACCACCTTACGCTTAGTTATAGTTGAGATAGTGGAACTATAGAAATTCTGGATATTTGCTTTACGAACTGGTATCGTATTGTTTTGAGTGTCAATTAAAATTTATAAGTCCTATTGCAAACTTTCAGCAAACTCAATTTACTCCATGAAGTTTAATAAATAGTATTAAATCAAGAGTAACAATTCCAGTGTTAGTATCTAATGTATCATGTTAGCCTCCATGATTCTTGATACTCAAAAGATTGTTTTTAATATCAAGTTTATCTAAGAGCTGAAAGCAATGTTTCAGAAACCATCATATGTGAAAGGTATTGCGATATCTAAAACAATGTGTTGGTTACAACATGATAGAGTATACGTCCTCATATTTGATGAGAATTTGTGAAGGTTGGAGACGCTAGTCGTCCTAATCATCCAAAAGGTTTTGAAAAAGAAACATTATACTCGCAATTCACCTTTATAAGCTATAGAAGCTTGATCATGAAAGTTGTCATGATAAGGATGAATAGAAGATATAAGTAAAATGTTTACTACACTAAAAGATTACTAAAGAATGGATTTTTGAAAGAACACCAAACATTTGATGAAGGTGGTCCACTTCAAAGTGCAAGTCCAAAGGTATTGGTATTTGACTATACACACTTTGTACTATGTGTCATGTGAATGACACCACTATTGATGTTGATAGATTTTTTTAAAAAAAGAAAAGGAATTGCTGAAAGAGAATCTATAAAATATTTGGCAGAAAATAAAAGGTTGGAGATGTCCAAATTAGGCATATAGAAGATATACATGTTATGGTTGTATTCCTTGCTTGTTAAACAATGTGGTTCTCCGGTATTAGATACCGAATTGGTTGGTATGCTATGTCATACAGGACAACGTAATTCATGAACTACAATGGCCTAAGTAACTAGCAAGAGAATAAGTGATGATGTTCATCGAAAACAAACAAAGGGTTGTTGTGTTGCTCGTTAACATCAAAGCTAGCCTTCAAGATTTGTTTCAATAATTGTTATTTTGTTCCGGTATTACGAAAACAATGGTTGTTCAAATAATTACCGTATTCCATAAAGGATGGATGAACTTTTACAAGTCTTGTGGGAGAAATCACATCCATAAACACTATTGCTAAAATGTCGCAAGACAAAAGATTGAAAGATCACTTGCGAAGTGACATCGCTGTTTAAATTATATTGGAAAGAAAACATGAAGAAACTCCATGTTGATGGAATTTTGGAGTCTTTTGATTTTGATCAAATGACGCTTGTGAAACTTTCTACAGATAATTAAAACTTCATTCATAGGCCAAAAGGAACGAATGACTGGCTTATTGGAACTTGTACATATAGATGTATGAAGCCCATTATGTAGTCAAGAGCGATGGATTTCAACTTCATATGCTTTTTCCGAGAATTTGAGTGAATATATGTATACTTACTCAATAAGGAAGAAGTATTAAACATTTGAAAAATGTTCAAATACTTTCAAGATGAAGTGGAAAATCATTGTAATAAGAAAATAAAGAGTTTATGATTCGATCATAAAGGAAGATATTTGAGTTACATGTTTAGCAAAAACACCTAAGACTTGAGGAATTGTTCTGTGATTTGTGTTTCCCGATAAACCATAGGATTATGGCATATTCGAGAGATAAAATCAAACCATGTTTGAGATGGTAAGATCAAGGGTGTCATTTATAAAACTTCCATTATGTTTTTAAAGATTAAAGCTTTAGTGACTACCGCTTTTACACTGAAAAGAGCTCCATCGTGATCCGTTGAAATAACACCATATAAGTCATGGTTTGGGATAAAACCCGAATTGTCTTTTCTTAAATTTTGGTATGTAATGCATAAGTAAAATGTTTACAACCAAAGTCGGATAAGCACGTCTTTGTAGGTTATCCCAAAGAATTTGTTGGGAATTTCTCCATAACACTGAGGACAAAAGAGTTTGTTACTTGGAACGTCAAGTTTCTTGAGAAGGAATTTTTCGTGAAAAGTTAAGTGGGAGGACAATAGAACTTTGATAAGGTTGTGGAACCTTAGCTATATGTGCTAAGTAGCGCAGCGCTGGAAAGCGTCCCGGTGACGGCCACAATGCTCATGGCTCTCGTGATTACAAAAGGTGTGATCTCGGAGATTAGAGTTCCTATAGAACCATGTGGGTCAGTAAGAATCAAATAGTAAGATTTGATAAGCAAGTCATTATTGTTTTGACAATGATGAACCGACTACATGCAAAGAAGCGATGATGGGCCCCGACTCCATAAAATGACTAGAAGTCATGGAATCCGTGATAGTATCCATACACGCGAAATCAAGTTTCTGAACTTAGAAGACCCTCTGGAAAGGCGTGAAGCCTATCGGTCGTGTTTGGATCTATAAAGAAATAGACATGGATGTTTTAAATCTATGAAATAGTCGACATGTCGGAAAGAGTTTACGACAATGTTCAAAGAATTGACTATGATAAGATTTGATCTTTCATAGCGATATTTAGTCTGGACGGATTAATGTAGCAACCACCACATATATTTAGGTATATGGTAGTTGAACAACCAAAAAAAGTTCTTTTAATAGAATAGTTACCTAGGACGTGTACATGACATGATCCAAAGGGTTTTGTTAATTCAAAGGATGCTAAAAGAGTATGCAAAACTTCAATGGTTGAAGTAAGCATAGCGGAGTTGGAATCTTCACCATGATGAAACTATTAAAAGAGTTTAAATTCTTCGGAGATGATGAAGATGCTTGCATTTGCAAGAAATTAAGTGGGAGCGCTGAGACATATTTCTAATACATTATGTAGAGGACATATTGTTGATTGGAAATGATGTATCTTGTATTGACACAGGTTAAGAATTTCATTTCGATGAAAGACTTAGGCATAACCCAAGAATTAGGCATCAATGTCTATATGAATAGATTGAGGCGCTAATATGGTTTTGCCAAATGTACATAGATAAGATGTTGAATGAGTTCAATATGGAAACAACAAGAAAGGTTCTTGATGCACGGAAAGGACTGAATCAAGATTCGAGTGTGTTGACACGAGATTCAAGTGTTTTGACACTTGGTGAAATTACAAGAATATTTTGATCAATCATTCTTTAAGATGTACACATCCAGATATGTCCTATGCTCTAAATGTTATGAGCATATACCAGAATGATTCATAAGATGATCATTGGAAAATAGTAAAGATATTCTTATGAGCTTTGGAAGAACTAAGAATATATCATGTATAAGTGACAAATAGTTAAAGGTAGTTCATTGTAAAGTGTTACATTGATACTAGTTTTGTCACAGGATACAAATTAAGTTTATCTCAATTTAAACTATGGGTGGCACAATGTAATGAAAGGAAGTTCCATAATGGATTTGGATGAGTTCCAAAGTTGAGATATTGTGACGGATACTACAACAAAAGGCTAAGTATATAACTGTTGTAGTAGCAGCAAAGGAGGGCATTTGTGTTAAGTAGTTTATCAAACTAGGTGTGGTTCAAAGTGGGCTAATACTGTGAAGATATATTGTGTGACAATAATATCAACATATTTTGAGCCGGAGGAACTAAAGGTCTCACCAAAGGACCAAATTTATACAATGCCATCTCATTGGAGAATGAGTAATGCGTAGAGACGCAAGGACATGCAAATACACACGGACCTGGAAGTGTCAGATCCGAAGATTATGTTTACTACTAGCAATAGTGTCTATACAACACCAGAAAGCCATAGGTGTTGAATGCACAAGTTTTTAACTAGATTATTGACTCTAGTGCAAGTGGGAGACTGTTGGAGATATGCCCAAGAGGCAATAATAAAGTGGTTATTATTATATCTTTATGTTTATAATAAATGTTTGCATCCCATGCTATAATTGTATTATTAGGAAACACTAATACATGTGTGTTTTGTAAACATAAAAGAGTCCCTAGTAAGCCTCTTGTTAAACTAGCTTGTTGATTAATGGATGATCATGGTTTCCTGATCATGGATATTGGATGTCGTTAATAACAAGGTTATATCATTAGGAGAATGATGTGATGGACACACACACCCATAGTAAGCGTAGCATAAGATCAAGTCATTAAGTTCGTATTGCTGTAAGCTTTTAAATGCATAGTAACCTAATCCTTCGACCATGAGGTTATGTTAATCACCATCACCGGATGGATACTTTGATGACATCAAACGCCGCTTCGTAACTGGGTGGTTATAAAAGTGTCATTGGGTATTCTGAAAGTATGTGTTGAAGCGCATGAACCAAGATTGGGATTTGTCCATCCATATGACGGATAGATATGCTCTGGGCCCTCTCGGTGGAATGTCATCTAGTTAGCTTGCAAGCATGTGACTAGGTCACAAGGGATGACATATCACGGAACGAGTAAAGAGTACTTATCAGTAACGAGGTAGAACTAGGTATGGAGATACCAACGATCAAACCTCGGATAAGTATAGTATCGCGAGACAAACGGAATTGGTTTCATACGTAAATGGTTCAATCGATCGCGAAGTCATCATTGAGTATGTGGGAGCCATTATGGATCTCCAAGTCCCGCTGATGGTTATTGATAGGAGATGTGTCTCTATCATGTCTACATATTCACAAACCGTAGGGTGACACACTTAAGGTTCGAAGTTGTTTTAAGTAGATATGGAATGTGCGTTGGAGACCGAATGTTGTTCGGAGTCTCAGATTGGATTCGGGACATCACGAGGAGATCCGGAATGGTCCGGAGAATAAGATTCATATATAGGAGATCATTTTATGAGTTAGGAAATGTTCCGGAGTGTTTGTATGAGGATTCTAGAAGGTTTCGGAATGTTCCGGAAGGTTCTAGAAGATATCTTGGAGTTTGCTTGAAAATCAAGATAGGGATCAAGGAGTCCTGGTGGGTCAAGACACGGATTCGTGGGGGAGGAGGACTCCTCCCCCCTCCCCAAATTCGTTGGCCATAGAGGAGGGGAGTCCTACAAGGACTCCCCCTCCCCAGGCGTGCCTCCTCCCCTTAAATAGAAGGGCAGGGGCGCCCCCTCCACACACGCTCTCATAACGTCTAATCTCTGCCGCCTCTCTCCTCCACCATATTCTGCACAGGCATAGGCGAAGCCCTGCAGAATTCTCTACTCCACCACCACCACCACGCCGTCGTGCTGCTGGGATTCCGTGGAGAAGATCTACTACCTCCGCTGCTCGCTGGAACGGGGAGAGGAAGGTCTGCTTCGACTCCGCACGTGTGACCGACTGCGGAAGCGCTGCCGAATCGTGGCGCCGGAAGGATCGTCTACTTGACCAAGGGCGGAAGCGCTGCTGGAACGCGACGCCGGAAGGATCGTCTACTTAACCGAGGGCGGAAGCGCTGCTGGATCGCGACGCCGGAAGGATCGTCCACACGATCTTGAGATCGGCAAGTGATCGACTACATCAACCACGAGATCTAATCTCGTTAACGCTTTCGGATCTACGAGGGTTAGTTCCTATCTATCTCGTTGCTCATGTCTCATAGATTAGATCTTGGCTTTTATCTAGATTAGATCTAGGTTTTGTTCGTTCTTGCGGTAGAAATTTTTTGTT
This sequence comes from Avena eriantha, assembly GCA_910589775.1. Classification (NCBI taxonomy): domain Eukaryota; kingdom Viridiplantae; phylum Streptophyta; class Magnoliopsida; order Poales; family Poaceae; genus Avena; species Avena eriantha. Next base: position 115,758,682 of record OU342746.1, on the reverse strand, counting down.
TTCCATGCTACGAACCCATCAGTGGTATCAGAGCCGTATCTATGCGTAGATCTGTTGCACGAGTAGAACACAATGATGTTGTGGGCGTTGATGTTTTTGTTGTCAGTGTCTTAGCGTGTACTTTGCATCTTGCGGCATGGTGGGATGAAGCGGCTCGGGCTAACATTACATGTCATCGCACATGAGACTTGCTCCACGCTTGACGTGCAACTTGCTTTGCACAAGTGGCTTTGCGGGTGTCTGTCTCTCCCACCATAGTTAAGATTCAATTTACAATGAGCATCTTGACAACACTTGTATCAACGTTGTGGTCCTTGTTCGTAGGTAAGATCGGTCTTATGCGAAAGCCCCAAACCACGTAAAATATGCAAAGAAAATTAGAGGCGTCTAACTTGTTTTTGCAGGGGTTTTGTGATGTGATATGGCCATCATGTGATTATGATTGTATTTGATGTATGCAATGATCCTTGTTGTAATATGGCAACCGGCAGGAGCCTAATGGTTGTCTTCAATTCTGTTAAGACCTGCGTGTCTATTCATCTTGTAACAGCTTTGTTCCAAGTAGTTGTAATAGTTGCTAGTGATGATGGCCATAGTTGCTAGTGTGTTCTTCTCACAGACCACATATCACCTGTGTCATTGCATGTGTGTTCTTCCCAAAGACCACACATGGATCCACCAGTGTCATTGCATGTGTGTTCTTCTCACAAACCACACATGGATCCACCTAGTGTCATTGCAAGTGTGTTCTTCCCATGAACCACGGCTAGAGTCATTGCATGCGTGTTCTTCTCAAAAACCATATCATGAACCACACCTAGTGTCCCTGCATGTGTGTTCTTCCCATTAACCCCACTTGGATCCACCGGTGTCATTGCATGTCTGCTCTTCTCATTAACCACAGCTAGAGTGATTCCCTGTTTGTTCTTTTCACAAACCACAGATCACCAGAGTCATTGCATGTGTGTTCTTCCCATGAGCCACACATGGATCCACCGGTGTCATTGCATGTGTGTTCTTCTCACAAACCACACATGGATCCACCAGTACCATCGCATGTCTGCTCTTTTCATGAACCACAGCTAGAGTTATTGCATGTGTGTTCTTCTCAAAGACCACACATGGATCCACCTGTGTCATTGCATGTGTGCTCTTCCCACAGACCACACATGGATCCACCAGTGTCATTGCATGTGTGTTCTTCCCATAGACCACACATGGATCCACCACTGTCATTGCATCTGTGTTCTTCCCACAGACCACACGTGGATCCACTAGAGTCATTGCACGTGTGTTCTTCCCATGAACCACACATGGATCCACCAGTGTCATTGCATGTCTGCTCTTTCCATGAACCACAGCTAGAGTCATTGCATGTGTGTTCTTCTCACAAATCACATATCACCGGTGTCATTGCATGTGTGTTTTTCCCATGAACCACACATGGATCCACCAGTGTCATTGCATGTGTGTTCTTCCCACAGACTACACATGGATCCACCAATGTCATTGCATGTGTATTCTTCCCATGAACCACATATGGATCCACCTGTGTCATTGTATGTCTGCTCTTCCCGTGAACCACAGCTAGAGTCATGACATGCGTGCTCTTTTCATGAACCACAGCTAGAGTCATTGCATGTGTGTTCTTCTTCCAAACCATATCATGAACCACACCCAGTGTCATTGCATGTGTGTTCTTCTCACAAAGCACACATGGATCCACCGGTGTCATTGCATGTCTGCTCTTCTCATTAACCACAGCTAGAGTCATTGCATGTCTGTTCTTTTCACAAACCACATATCACCAGAGTCATTGCATGTGTGTTCTTCCCATGAACCACACATGGATCCACCAGTGACATTGCATGTGTGTTCTTCTCACAAACCACACATGGATCCACCTAGTGTCATTGCATGTATGTTCTTCCCATGAACCACACATGGATCCACCAGTGTCATTGCATGTGTGTTCTTCTCACAAACCACACATGGATCCACCCAGTGTCATTGCATGTGTTCTTCCCAAAGACCACATATGGATCCACTAGTGTCATTCCATGTGTGTTCTTCTGACAAACCATATCATGAGCCACACCTAGTGTCATTGCATGTGGGTTCTTCTCACAGACCACACATGGATCCACCAGTGTCATTGCATGTGTGTTCTTCTCACAAACCATATCATGAACCATACCTAGTGTCATTGCATGTGTGTTCTTCTCATTAACCCCACATGGATCCACCGGTGTCATTGCATGTGTGTTCTTCTCATTAACCACACATGGATCCACTGGGGTCATTCCATGTCTGCTCTTCTCATTAAACACAGCTAGAGTCATTGCATGTCTGTTCTTTTCACAAACCACATATCACCAGAGTCATTGCATGTGTGTTCTTCCCACAGACCACACATGGATCCACCGGTGTCATTGCATGTGTGTTCTTCCCATGAACCACACATGGATCCACTAGTGTCATCGCATGTCTGCTCTTTTCATGAACCACAGCTAGAGTCATTGCATGTGTGTTCTTCTCACAGACCACATATCACCAGAGTCATTGCATGTGTGTTCTTCCCACAGACCACACATGGATCCACCAGTGTTATTGTATGTGTGTTATTCCCATGAACCACACATGGATCCACCTGTGTCATCGCATGTCTACTCTTTTCATGAACCACGGCTAGAGTCATTGTATGTGTGTTCTTCTCACAGACCACATATCACCTGTGTCATTGCATGTGTGTTCTTCCCACAGACCACACATGGATCCACCAGTGTCATTGCATGTGTGTTCTTCCCACAGACCACACATGGATACAGTTAGAGTCATCGCATGTCTGCTCTTTTCATGAACCATAGCTAGAGTCATTGCACGCGTGTTCTTCTTACAAACCATATCATGAACCACACCTAGTGTTATTGCATGTGTGTTCTTCTCATTAACCACACATGGATCCACCGGTGCCATTGCATGTCTGCTCTTCTCATTAACCACAGCTAGAGTCATTGCATGTATGTTCTTTTCACAAACCACATATCACCAGAGTCATTGCATGTGTGTTCTTCCCAGAGACCACACATGGATCCACCAGTGTCATCGCATGTCTGCTCTTTTCATGAACCACATCTAGAGTCATTGCATGTGTGTTCTTCTCACAAACCACATATCCACCAGTGTCATTCCATGTGTGTTCTTCCCATGAACCACACATGGATCCACCAATGTCATCGCATGTGTGTTATTCTCACAAACCACGTAAGGATCCACCAGGGTAATTGCATGTGTGTTCCTCTCATAGACCACACATGGATCCACCGGTGGCATTGCATGTCTGCTCTTTTCATGAACCACAGTTAGAGTCATCGCATGTCTGCTCTTTTCATGAACCACAGCTAGAGTCATTGCATGTGTGTTATTCTTACAAACTATATCATTAACCACAGCCAGAGTCATTGCATGTGTGTTCTTCTCGTTAACCACACATGGATCCACCAGTGTCATTGCATGTGTGCTCTTCTCATTAACCACAACTAGAGTCATTGCATGTCTGTTCTTCCCACAAACCACATATCACCAGAGTCATTGCATGTGTGTTCTTTCCACAAACCACATATCACCGGTGTCATTGCATGTCTGCTATCCTCATTAACCACAGCTAGATCCACCCATGTAATTGAATGTATGTTCTTTTCATAAACCGCATATGGATACTAATTAACCTTAGGAGAGCCCTAACCTTAGCGTTAGACCGAGTCTTCTAGAAGGCACGCCCTAACACACTTGTTCTGCTTGTCGATTGTTACATACCTTCCGATCGGGGCGCTTGGACGATTGCGATGGTTTTCGTGAGATCGATCCGCGAGTAGTCTATTATGCGGCATGATTAGCCACGCTTGCTCTGGACAAACTGGCAACACCGGGGGCTCCCCTGTTGCGAGTGTCACGACTCACGAGTTGAACGGGCCATATCCCAGTGTCACGTCCCCATTACTTCTCGTCCTCCCCGTACTTCTCTTCCTTCCCCTCGAAGCCACATTCCCCACTTCACTCCCATCCTGCCGTAGCCGCAAGCCGACGGCGCTGCCATCCCAATCCCCTCTCCGGCAGCCACCCCCCTCCCCTCTCGCCATGGGTTCAAGGGGAGACGACGAGGAAACGCGTCGTGACGACAGGGACGGTGATTTCGATGTGAGTCGTCTCATCTCTATATCTATCATCCGTGGCCAGTTATCTATTTTTTGACCCAGATCTACTCTGTTTACTCATGCGCGTATGATGTGATAGGCTAACCAGACGATGTATGACACCGACTATCACGGTTTAGCGGATGAAGACAGTCCTCTGCTATGTAAACATGGATATGTGCCTGCTAAATTTGTAGCGTTCGAAGGACGAAACGCAGGCAGGAGGTTTCTACGGTGTCAAGGACATTGTGCAATGATGCGAGGCGGAAGTTGCGGTGTTTTCAAATGGGTAGATCCAGAGTGGCCCAAATCGATGCAGAAAACGCTAGACAAACTATGGGAAATGACTATTGAGTTAAAAGAATCCACATTCAGCTCACTTCTTGACAGTGTTGAGATGAAGCTATGGGAACCAGTTGACACGACCAAGCATAAGCGAGATCTCATGGGGGTGGAAGACAAGGTTAGCAAAGTCGAGAAGGAGAGGGATGCGGTGTTGGCCCTGAAGGCTAAAGCAGAGCAAGAACTGACTCAAGCAAGGAAGGATCTTCACCAGGCCAAAGTCCTGCAGTTCACAACTACGAGTATTGCCAAGTGCATGAGGAAAGATGCAGAGAAACAATTGAAGCTGTGTAAGGAAGATGCTAAAAGGAAGGAGCAGACGATTCAATCCTTTCTCTCGCAGGAAGATGCGCATAGGGCTAAGATTAGGAAGATCAAGGAGATGTGTGTTAACTAGTTCTATTTAGCTTAAGCCCCGTGCCTTTTTTAAGTTGTAATAGTTGTACTTGTTGACCTAGCGGTATGAACTATTGGCCCTGGAGTCCTGGGAGTAAAAAAATTGGTCGCCCGTTAATTTATCTTAACCCTGCATTACTTCCTTTTGGTTGACCAATGCCCCTTGGATATTCCGCCCGTCGCTTCGTCGTCCTCGTGTACAAATAGGAGGCGCCACAGCTCGTCGCTTCGTCGCCCATCCCCTCGCCCTCTCCAATCTCCACCGCGCCATCCACCCCCTTGCTCCCTCTCCAATATCCACCGCGCCGCCATGGAGATGCCCTCGCTGAACTTCTACAAGGCGGTGATGTTCTCGCACTTCAAAATCCTCGTGCCGCCGGCCGTGACGGTGCCCCACGGATGGCGCATCAGCTATGCGAGGGTGCTGGTGGCTCTGCTCCTCGTCCCCGGTGGAGCTGTGATGGAGAGCAAAATTGCGGCGCGCCGCCGCCAGATGCCCGCATGGAAGAGGGCACTGCCCCGGTACGCGGCGGCCAGCCCGTACTGGCCGGCGCTGTTCAAGATGGAGCGAAAGGCCAAGATTGGCAACCGCATCGTTTATGGGCGTGTGGTGCACCGGGATCTCCGCAACCGAGAAGGGCGGGAGAGGTTCTGGTCCGTCCCTGGACGGACCAAGTTCACCATCATCGCCGCCACTCACCGCGAAGAGGTGCTCCGTCTCGCGTACAATGCGGAAATCGTGGAGGTTCCGTCCGACGAAGACGAGGAAGCCGGCGGCTCGGAGGACAGCGGCAGCGGAAGTGAAATTGTTGACTAGTTGGTTGAATTAATGTAGGATGTGAAATCACACCTTTTTTTAGATGAATTTGTGGTTGAATTAATGAAATGCCTCGATTTAGATCTCTGTCTCGAGTAATTTGTGATTTAGATCAATTTCTGCCTTGATTTAGATCTCTGTCCCGGATTGGGAATGTGACCGTGGACGAAAGACCCCTTTTCTACTAGTGTATTCTAACATTGGTGGTTTGTTTAAACGTAATCTACGTGGATTTGGTCGCATGCAAATGGCACAACCACAATTTATAAAGTGGAAGCACGTACACCCAGTTACTGGAGATCCGGGAGCTTGCCAGATGCAGGGGATGCAGGAGCAGGGAGGTGGTGAGATAGACGGGCTCAAGATTAGGCCAGAAAGTGGTACCCATTTCCTCCTCATCTGGGCATTATCGGTGAGAACATTGTTGTTTATGTTGCCACGTCGTTGTGTAGCATCTGAAATAAGTTGCTGCTTCGTGGAGTGTGGCAGCTTAAATAATTTATTTCTATGCCACTTACATTCCGTCGTATTTGGAGACCTCCTGCCCCTCAGCAATCGTGGAACCACTGGATCCTTGTTTTCAGATAGCAGTGGCACAATCACAATTTCGGATTCAACTACTGACTCGGGCGTTTCCAAACCCTAAGTCGCGCTACATTTTACTCAGAGAACATGGGTAGATTGTTTCGCCCAGCAACGTGCCACACACAGAGCTCCAGAATTTAACAGAATTACATATATAGGTTCAAGTTCAACACACTACTATGCATCTTCATTGCCACCAGCCTTCTTCCGCAGCCTGGGTGCCAAGCCTTCACGTCCAATGGCTTCTTCATTTCTTGCCTTCTTCCTCTTCCTCGGTGCCAATTTTCTTAGCTTCACGTACTTTGCATCGCCGGGACAATGGGCACCAGAATCGTGTCCAGCATCATCTTTCCACTCGTTTTTAATTTCTTCGGGAAGCAAAATGACTGACCCGGCAGTCATCTTTCTAACCTTGCGGCGCTTCCTGTCAAAGAAACAAGACTGTTGCATAACTGCCCAATATCTACAGAGTAAATAAAACAAAAATTACAATTCAGCACAAACATGCGAACCCCAAGCGACCTTTGCTTACCAGGAGCTAATTGCGTTCAAGCAACCACCCTGTCCAAGAATAGAAGGGCGACTCCCAGTTGCAGCAGCTTCCACATCTAGTACATCACAATTCAGCTCAAACATGCAATCCGAAGCATACCTTTTCATCAACCCAATTAACTGACTGTCACACGATATAGGAACCATGATGCCACGTTCATCCATGAAGCTGAACTTTGCAGTCTGCTTCGGCCATACTTCAACATGATTACACAGAGCAGCAACCATACTAGATATAGTGCAGATCTGCGCAGGCGCTTCTTCCATCGTGAATCAATGGCTTCCATACCACTTTCCCTTGGAGTCGTACCTATAGAGGACTACCGTAACTAGGTAAGGGGGTCCGCACAGATCCCACTTGACAGAAAACTGTGGAAAAAATATGTTTGTCAGTGATGTCTACGCACTTCTATTCTTGTAGACAGTTGTTGGGCCTCCAAGTGCAGAGGTTTGTAGAACAACAGCAAGTTTTCCCTTAAGTGGACCACCCAAGGTTTATCGAACTCAGGGAGGAAGTGGTCAAAGGTATCCCCTCTCAAACAACCCTGCAATCAAGATACAAGAAGTCTCTTGTGTCCCCAACACACCCAATACACTTGTCAAGTGTATAGGTGCACTAGTACGGCGAAGAGATAGTGAAATACAAGTGGTATGGATAATTATAAGTGGTAACGGTGCTAGAAAATAACTTGATGACGTGGAAAAGACTAAAGTAAAACTGAAATAAAGAAGGAAGCAAGCAAACATGTAACAGATCTAATTACAAACGGTGTTTCAGTGCTTAGAAACAAGGCCTAGGGATCATACTTTCACTAGTGAACACTCTCATATAAATATCTTCTCTTTATGATACTACTCTTAACTACTCTCTGGTTGAACACTCTAATCGATGGTAGGGCTATAACAGCACACCTCAAAGTAAGTCTTTCCCATCTAGAAAACCCCACATTGTCACCCTGAGCACTAGATGGTTCCAACAAACACCACAATTTCATAGAAACATCCAACTCCAAATATAACTCATAACAAGTATTTGTAATCTCTAGCCTAAGTGCCACCATGGTGTGCACGCTGTCACTTTCACACACATGGGGAGAGCAGAGATCTATTAAAGCACTTGAGTAGCAAGGTAGATCTATATATTACAAGCTCATGATCACAATATGATCATGCATAGACAGAGATGAACACATAGCTACCGGTAGAACCCTTAGCCTCGAGAGAGAACTACTCCCTCCTCATCATGGGAATCAGCAATGGTGATGGAGATGGTGGTGGAGATCGATGGAGATGGCTCCGGGGGCACTTCCCCGTCCCGGCAGGGTGCCAGAACAAAGACTTTCTGTCCCCTGAATCTCCCCTTCGGTGGTGGCGGTGCAGCGGAACTTTTCGTGGATTTCTGATTGATGATCTAGGGTTTTGGTATCGGGAGGCTCTTATAGGCGAAGGAGGAAAGTTCGGTGGCCAGCTAGGGGTCCCACACCATGCCCTGGCACGGCCTAGGCTGGCCCGCGCCAAGGGGGGTGTGGCCACCCAGTGGCCCCTCTCCGACTCTCCTTCTCGCTCCGTGAGTCTTCCGGGAAAATAGTAACTTTGGCTTTTGTCCCGTCCAATTCCGAGAATATTCATTTTCTGACTTCCTGGAACCAAAAACAGCAGAAAACAGGCAACTGGCACTGTGGCATCTTGTGAATAGGTTAGTCCAAGAAATCATATGAAAAGTACTCCAAAGTGTGGACAAAACACAAGAAAGTAGATAAAACCAAGCATGGAACATAAAAAATTATAGATACATTTGCAATGTATCAGTCAGCGTTGGGCTAACGAACAATTTGAGGTTCAGTAGCCAGCTAGCAGTTGTAATTAGTGCAAATAGCAAAGAGAAGGGTAGCTCACCCACTTGTAGGCAGAACTTCTTCCTTGATAGTAGGATCTACCATCCTCCGAACTGGTTGGCTCGTCGGCGGCGGGGGCGGGCTAGAGCCTCGCAACGGCGGCTACGACATGTGCCATTGGAGCTCGGTATCAGCGACTAGGCGCAGCAACTGGGCGCAGCAACTTGGCCCCGAAAGTCAAATGTCCGAAGGGATCATCCTGCCTGGAGGGTGGATTCCGACGCCACCGGTGCTAGGGGAAAGCTGGGAATGGATTTGTGAAATTGGTCAATGCATCCAATCCACTTAGCTGCTTGATTTGCCTAAGAGGTTGCCGCGTTGGCGCCCGCATCACGGATAGATAACCGACCGTCTACTTCACGGGGCGGTTTAACGGAATGTTTGTATTTGGCAGGGGTGAGATGAGTTTGCCTCAAAATGGCCCCTCTCAGTAGTTGGCGGCCCAACTTTTCGAAACGCGGTAATTTCAGGCAACTTAGGTACCGCCATGCGCTTGCCTGCCAACTTTGGTACCGCAGATGAACAAGCCCCATTCATCATCAGCCGGGCACTGCAGAACAACTCATACTATCTCATCGACACCCGCCAGCCGGAAAAGAACAAGATGGACCATTCAGGCGAAGAAACTGAGCGCCCATAGAACGCAAGCCTTCTTCGCCCCTTTTACACTTAAACAAGAAGTGTATGTATCTTACCTTTATGTAATGAACAAGCATGGGAGCCTCGACACAGTCTCGGGGACTCTGCAATAAATTAGCAAGTCATGCTGCACAATTTGGTTTTTCCGGCTGCATTATTCTAACCCCGGAGCCGGCAATCCGTCTCGGGGACTCGCCGGTTGGCCCAGATGGCCACGCAATCCACATGGCAAAATACTATACGCGGCTCCTAGGGCTTCCTCTTCGGTTCTGGCTGCAGACCGCAAGCCGGCTGATAGATCCGGCAAGAGCAGAATGCTCGAAGACCCTTACATGAAAAAGCTACGAGGAAAACAAAAACATCTGGATGTTCCGGCCATGCTTGCTCGCCCAAGGCCAATGACCCAAACCCGAAGTATTGTACAGTATGCCTACTAAGCTACCCCTTTGACTCCGGCTCGAAGCCGGCAAGGGTACATCATCAAATTGGCCAATGCTCACTGAGAAAAGGGACAAAGTCATTGGGTTCGTGCGAAACGGCAAAATTTTAAGACTAGCCAATCTCAGATTACAATTCAACTTGCATCTGTTTAACCATGCAAACAACTTGTTTGTTTTTCATCTTTGCATGAGCCAAAGTCCCACGACGAACGCCCAAGCCGGAGGCTAGTATCTTCCAGGTGGCCGCAACACAGGTCAAGGAGATTCAACCCGGCTGTATTCTCCAGCCGGCCTGAACCTCGGGGACTACACCCTGTGGGTGCACTCGCGCGCCCCCACACAGAAACCTGCAAACAGACAACAATATAAAGGAGCTTCGACCCGGCTGTATTCTCTAGCTGGCCTGAACCTCGGGGACTACACCCTGTGGGTGGGCTCGCGCGCCCCCACAGAGAAACAAGCATGCAGCAAATGCAAAACAGAAAGTGCAAATGAAAAAGCACGAGAAAGTATCCAAAGGGAGGCGATGCTCCCACGAGAGTTCAATAACAGAACAGAGACAATTGTTCAACAAACGCAAAAACACAAGTTCTTCATCTACAAATACTCCCGGCATACCGGGAATCAAGCTGACTCGTTGGCAGAGGGACCGGAGACGTTGGTTGGTGCTTGGCTACTGGAGGTGACGTCGGCCGAGGCAGTCTAGGGCGCAGCCGGGGCTTCAGTGCGCAGGTGATGACCCACAAGTATAGGGGGTGTATCGCAGTATTTTCGAGGGAAGTGAAACCCAATTTATTGATTCGACACATGGGGAGCCAAATAATACTTATCAGCCTTAACAACTGAGTTGTCAATTCAGCTGCACCTGGAAACAATCTTGCTCACAGCAGTTTATCAATAGCAACAGTTTTGTAGTAGGAACAGTAAAGTAACAGTAGCAGCAAAACAAAGACAGTAGTAACAAAAGTAGTAAACAGTGGGATTCGAGTGCGGTAGGCATAGGGATGGATGGACGGGCGTTGCATGGACAAGACAATTCACATAGCAATCAGAACATAGGGCAATTGCAGATAAATAAGATAAAGCACCAAAGTACTAGACAATCCTAGGCATGTGTTCCATATATAGTCATACGTGCTCGCAATGAGAACTAGCACAACATCTTTTGTCCTGCCAGCCCGTTTGCAGCGGGGCCTCTAGGGAACTACTGGCAATTAAGGTGCTCCTTTTAATAAAGCACCGGAGCAAAGCATTAACACTCCGTGAACACATGTGATCCTCACATCAAAGCCTTTCCTTTCCGGCTACCCCGATTTCTGTCACTTCGGGACCATAGGTTCCGGACAACGACGTGTGTAAACAACTTGTAGATAAGACCCAAAACAATACTATCATGATGAATCAATAATAAGTTCAGATCTGAAATCATGGCACTCGGGTGCTAGTGACAAGCATTAAGCACAACAAAGTCATAAAGAACTAATAGAGATACTAGGCACTATGCCCTAACAATCTGATGCCATTACATGAACGATCTCATCCAATCCCTACCATCCCCATAGCCTACAGCGGGGGATTACTCACTCATAGATGTGGGAAACATGGATGGTCGATGGAGAAGCGATGGTGATGATGATGGCGATGATCTCCTCCAATTCCCCGTCCCGGCAGGGTGCCAGGACGGAGTTTCTGGTGATGTTTCGTGGAATCTGGTGGTGGCAGCGGAGCGGAACTCCTTCAGGAAAAACGTCGAACCCCCCGAAGTTTTTAGGTCAGAAGGCTTCTTATAGGCAAAGAGGGTGACCGAGGGGGTGCCTGGGGCCACCACACCAGGCCCTGGTGCGGCCAGGCCTAGCCCGCGCCTAGGGGGGTGTGGCCAGCCCCTGGCCCTCCTCCGTCTCGTATTCTGGCTCTATGAGTCTTCTGGAAAAATAGGCACTTTGGCTTTTGTCCCGTCCAATTCCGAGAATATTCATTTCCTGACTTTCCTGGAACCAAAAACAGCAGAAAACAGGCAGCTGGCACTATGGCTCTTGTTAATAGGTTAGTCCAAGAAATCATATGAAAAGTACTCCAAAGTTGGAACAAAACACAATAAAGTGGATAAAACCAAGCATGGAACATCAAAAATTATAGATACATTTGCAATGTATCAACATCCCCAAGCTTAACTCCTGCTCGTCCTCGAGTAGGTAAGTGATAAAAAGAAAGAATAATTTTTGAGGTGACATGCACCATCAAAGACTTCACCAAAGTATTTGTAAACATTCAAAGCTGGGATCATAGTACTTCAATCATAACATGAAAGACAAAGTTCTAGCAATAAGCAAAGAGACTATGATGCAACATGAAAAGGCACAAACAAAAGATTCATGAATAACAATGCTTTGCAAGATGTTTGTTTGTTTCACATAAAGAAAACATAGCATAAAAGGATTCAGCTTGTCCCTCAATAGATTAGAAAATATAAATGCATAGGACACCTTCAAAGTTCATAAGAGTGACTAGATACAATAGTTTAAAACAAGCAGTATCAAGGTATGCATCAATCAACAAGTCTTGGGACAATGCACATAGAACTAAGAATGGCCACTATGCTCTCGAAGTAGTGCATAAAGATAGAAGGTGGAGACTCAATATAATGGTGGAAGAAAGGCCTTTTGTAAAAGGAAGTAGGGATTAAAGTCTCATAAAGAGCTTCCAAAAATTATGGTACTTATAGCTTTCAGCTCTCATTGCCCCTATCATAAGCATCTTTAAGGTGATTAAGGTTAAAGTGACACAACTAAGAGGATATGCTTGACAAGTTATAAACCGAAATCTCATGCCCCTTACTTACGAAGACCGATCCTCATACTACTCAACTTCAGTCACGAGTAAGCTCTTGTCATTGTAAGTATATGTGTATCATTAAGAACCTCCAACGGGGTACCCCTTGCACATGATACGAGAGCTTTCCCATAATCAAAATGACAAGGCAAGCAGACAATGAGCATCTCAGCGATCTTTTTATTTGCTATTTGCATAGGTTTTTATTGAGGATGCTTCATAGAGTGCTCATTATGGTGATGCTGCAAGTTTCCACCATGATTAGGAATGGCTTAGGCTAGCGGCCCAGGTGTTTCTCTGACACATATACAGACTCCATGATCTTACAAGTTCCACTTTTATTTCACACCGCCAGGATCCGTAAGCAAAAGAACATAATATCAACGGGGTACAAAGTACAAGTGCAATGTTGAAAGCGTTCCCCATGAAACATGGTTCTGCTAATTTCAACTTATAAAGCGCAAGCATATACGCAACAAAGAAGGACCCAATGGTTCAAGTTTATTAGAGGCAGTTAAAGTAAAGTGTGCCATCAAGTTCGTGAAAGCTTTAATCACTAGTTTTTTCATAACAAGTGGAAGGTAAACAAAAGCATGAATATACTCGGAATAGCATAAGCTAGTAGGTAGGTATGGTGGACTCTTTGGAAATAACTTGGTTTAGGGAGTTGGATGCATGAATAGAACTCATACTTTGTTGTGGAGGCTAGCAAAAGACTGGGAGCGACAAACTAAGAGAGCAATAATGGCCATAATCATGTAGAGCGACAAAACATCATTGATCAAAGCATAAAGTGATACTACAAGTTGAAAAATAAAGGATCATAAAGGCTTATGGTGACTTGAGATAGTCATATCATGGTGTGAGCATGTGCCAAGTCAACCCAAATAAAACATCAAAGGAGAATACCACTATACTATGCTTTAATATGCTAAAACAACGCATGATTCATCCAAGGCACATTAAGAAATCTCAATTGTTTATAACAAGTCATGCTACAACAAATAATACTAAGCATAAAGACAAAACAATATCAAGCATGGCATGGCAAAGCATAGGCCACAGTCAAAAACAAGCTCTCTTTACCACTTAAGTATGAACTTTCCTACTCTTTTCCAAACCCAACCAAACTATTTGCAAACCAACGTATGAAAGAGGGGGTCCAACCAATTTATTCAGAAAACTAATAAAACCACGCAAACTAAAAACCAAACAGAAAACGAAAAATAAGACGCTCCAAGAACAACACAACTGTGCATGAAACAATAAAAATGAAGTGTTTGGAAGAAACCTGAGATTTTTATTGATGAAGAGGGGATGCCTTGGGAATCCCCAAGCTTTGACGCTTGTACTTCTTGGATATTTCTTGGGGTGACACGCGTGGCATCCCCAAGCTTGAGCTTTAGTCCATCCTTCATCTCATTACTCATTCCTTCCATACACCTGAAATTTTTCCTTCATACAAAACTTCACACAATCTTTATTAGCAACATTAGTGCACTCAAGATAATAAGTCTTTACATTCAGTTATAACACCAATAAACTTCCATTAAAACACTAGCTACTGTAGCACTTCCCTCCAAAATCTCAATTCCCCAAAAGAACTCAAGAAGGAACCAACAAGAAGCAAATGCAGAAAATGGCAGAAATCTGTCAAAACAGACCAGCAGGTAAATACGAATTTTTTATAAGACCTTATGTTTCTCAAATAAAAAAGTGTTGAACTAAAGAAAGTTAGATAACAACCTGGGGCAGAAGCAAAAAAAATTACAACTCAATCCGACGTACAGAACTCTCTCAGGAATTTTTACAGTGAAGCACAAAAATCTGTTTCAGGACAGCAACTTTCCCAATCATTACTTCTCTCTCATTAGAGGTTACTCTTGGCACAAAAGCAAATAAAAAGGATAAGGAGTGGTTATTACAGAGGTAATAACTTCGAAGACTCATCTAAAACTCTTGGGTTATCTCCCAACAAGTACTTTTCTTTAACGCCTTTAAGTTAGGCATAAGAAGCAAAAACTAAAATGGATAGAATAAAAGTAAGCGGAGATAATCATGGTGAAAACATTGTTTTGTTCAATGAAATCCTTTTGTTAACAAGGTTGATCAGGTCTTGTTACCAAAACAATTCCATATGAGACAAAACTTTGTATCCCACTAATGATTATGTTACCTCAACTTTGATAGCAATGGTCTCAATCATAATAGTTTCACATTTTTCTCTTCGTATGGGACAATATATTTCTCCAACTTGAATGCCCTCAACATATTCAATTGAATTCAAACTATAAGTCCTTTCAATATTCTTGGGTAAATAGACAATGTGTTCATTGAAGGTCACCTTCCCTTGATTACAATTAATAACGGCTCCTGCAGTATTTAAGAAAAGGTCTCCCAAGAATAATAGACATATTATCATCTTCAGGCATAAAAGTTTGAGAGGATGCTCTCATAAGAAATATGAGTTGAAGTAAAAGAGATCATCAAGGAGAAAATTAAAAACACATTTAAGTCTAACCCACTTCCTGTGCATAGGAATCGTGTAAGCAAATAACAAAGTGACAGGCATAGGAAGATAAAACAAGAGTAACTTCAAAACTTTCAGCACATAGAGAGGTGTTTCAATACCATGAAAACTTCCACAACCATATTTTCCTCTCTCATAATAATTTTCAGTAGCCTCATGAAGAAACTCAACAATATAACTATCACACAAAGCATGCTCTTCATGATCTACAAGCACTAGAGCTTTATTATAAACATTTTCAAGAGAAACCTCAGGAACATAACATTCATTCTCCTTTAGTAAGCAAGGGGGACACTCAAATAATGTAAGGGATAAAGAGTTACTCTCATTAGAAGGTAGGCATGGATAGCTAATTCATTCTTCCTCCTTTTGTTCATCACTCTCCTCCTCTTTTTCATCTAATGAGATTTCAGGTTCATCAATTTCTTCTTCCATAGGATCCTGCAAGGCATTAGTCTCTTCCATTTGTGGAAAGCATCTATTAAAATATTCAAGAATATAGCCATTTTCATCCTTGTAATTATCAAAGCAAAATTTAAGTATACCATACACCTCATATTTGTAAGGTGAATCATCAATATTTTCAAGCAAACTAGCAAGTTCAAAAGCACCCTTCCAAGCAAAAAATTCTTCAATTTGTTCCGCATCATAAAAGTCATAAATTCCTTTAGCATAGGAAGATATGGTATCATTATCACTATACTCACATTGAAAAGGGAGGTGTTTATACCTCTTTCTGCAACAAGACTCATCACAACAATAAGTAACATTATAAGTAGAGCACACATTCCTAGCAATGGTATACAATCTATCAATTTGTTCCCATAAGTGTTTCCCTTTTTGTGACAAGCGGTGTTCCTTATAATAATATTTTTGATCTTCTGTGAACCCACCTTGCCAATAAGCTTCAGTTTCAAAGAAACCAACCATTGCCAACAAGCATGATAAGGCAAGACAATAACAGACCAACGAAAACAACAACTAGAGTAGGAACTAATTTTTTTTGTATTTTTTATAAAGAAACAAGCAAACAAGGAGAAATATAAACTTAGCTTGAACAATAGTGAATCCAAGTGAACTTGATAAATAAAGCTATGCTCCCCGGCAACGGCGCCAGAAAATAGTCTTGATGACCCACAAGTATAGGGGGTGTATCGCAATATTTTCGAGGGAAGTGAAACTCAATTTATTGATTCGACACAAGGGGAGCCAAAGAATACTTATCAGCCTTAACAACTGAGTTGTCAATTCAGCTGCACCTGGAAACAATCTTGCTCACAGCAGTTTATCTGTAGCAACAGTTTTGTAGTAGGAATAGTAAAGTAACAGTAGCAGCAAAACAAAGACAGTAGTAACAAAAGCAGTAAACAGTGGGATTCGAGTGCGGTAGGCATAGGGATGGATGGACGGGCGTTGCATGGACAAGACAATTCACATAGCAATCAGAACATAGGGCAATTGCAGATGAATTACCCAAGTACTAGAAAATCCTAGGCATGTGTTCCATATATAGTCATACGTGCTCGCAATGAGAACGTGCACAACATCTTTTATCCTGCTAGCCCGTTTGCAGCGAGGCCTCTAGGGAACTACTGGCAATTAAGGTGCTCCTTTTAATAAAGCACCGGAGCAAAGCATTAACACTCCGTGAACACATGTGATCCTCACATCAAAGCCTTTCCCTTCCGGCTACCCTGATTTCTGTCATTTCGGGACCATAGGTTCCGGGCAACGACGTGTGTAAACAACTTGTAGATAAGACCCAAAACAATACTATCATGATGAATCAATAATAAGTTCAGATCTGAAATCATGGCACTCGGGCCCTAGTGACAAGCATTAAGCACAACAAAGTTGCAACAAAGTCATAAAGCACTAATAGAGATACTAGGCACTATGCCCTAACAATCTGATGCCATTACATGAACGATCTCATCCAATCCCTACCATCCCCATAGCCTATAGCGGGGGATTACTTACTCATAGATGGGGGAAACATGTATGGTCGATGGAGAAGCGATGGTGATGATGATGGCGATGATCTCCTCCAATTCCCTGTCCCGGCAGGGTGCCAGAACGGAGTTTCTGGTGCTGTTTCGTGGAATCTGGTGGTGGCGGCGGAGCGGAACTCCTTCTGGAAAAACGTCGAACCGAGGGAGACCGAGGGGGTGCCTGGGGACACCACACCAGGCCCTGGCGCGGCCAGGCCTAGCCTGCGCTTGGGGGGGTGTGGCCAGCCCCTGGCCCTCTTCCGTGAGTCTTCTGGAAAAATAGGCACTTTGGCTTTTGTCCCGTCCAATTCCGAGAATATTCATTTTCTCACTTTCCTGGAACCAAAAACAGCAGAAAACAGGCAGCTGGCACTGTGGATCTTGTTAATAGGTTAGTCCAAGAAATCATATGAAAAGTACTCCAAAGTTGGAACAAAACACACAAAAGTGGATTAAACCAAGAATGGAACATCAAAAATTATAGATACATTTGCAATGTATCAGCAGGCGTTACTACGGGAGGCAAACCGCGCCCACGATCTCCAAGAAACCGCAATGATGAAGGCGTGTGTGCAGTTACCAAAAACTGCCACGGCAGACCAAGAGGTCAAACTGATGCGACACACGCCAGAAATGGCAGGTGCGGCTGACGTGAGAAGCGACATCAGCAAACTGGCAATCCCTCTCCTGGCCGGGTGCGGCAGCCGGTCCAGAAGATCACCGCTCACACCCTGTGGGTGGGTCCATCGGCTCCATAGCCGGTAAACCCCAGCCGGGAAACGACAAAGAATCTCAAGCCGGTACTAGACAAAGACTACAAGACAAAAGGTATGAGACAAAAGAAAAACGACAAGGCCCCTGCATCATCAATCATTTCAAATGAGCATGCAAGAGCTTCTCTACGGGGCGAAGTCCTAACGCGCTCGCGGACTAGCGTCGAGGGGATGACCCCCGGGTAGGCCAAGATGGGACCAACCGACCGGCTCCAAGGAGCTCTGGCCGTCTGGACCTAGAACAAGGAACCACAGCCGGGTGGAATTCTCCACCCGGTCCACATCCAAGTTTCCCCGGCTGGCCGGTCTAGCCGGGTGGCCAGAAGAACCAGCTGGGAGGCTGCTCCCAGCCGGCCGCCTTGGATCTGCTGGCCATGGTACGGTGGGGATGACGCTCCCCGCTGAGCGCACCCTTGACCGGACAGGCTGGCTAGCCTGGCCGGCGCTACCAGACAAAAGTGCCAAAGCTGTAGGCTGACGAGGAAAGCAAGGGCTGACGAGTAAAGCTCCGGCTTACACATAAAGAGCCGGCTAACGGAGAAAGAGCCGGCTGACGAGTAAAGCAAGGGCGCTAGACATTGTAGCGCTGTCCCTCCCTGTACTAGAGGCTTGACTGGACCCGGACCTACTGTTTGGCCCTATCCAGCCGGCCCACTTTGTAAGGCCCAAATCTAAACAGTAAACCCTAGAACCCATCTTGTAAACTGCCTCTTCAAACAGTATATAAGGGGGCAGTGCTAGGGTTCTCGGTAGACAAGGACAAGTTAGAAGTTCTCCACATTGGACGAGTTGAGTAGTTCCTTCCTCTTCTTCTACCAAGGAGTAGCTAGGAAAATAGCTCTAGGAGCATCTGTATTGGGCATTCGCCCCTTGATAGTAGATCCTTGCAGGAGTAGGAGCTTTACCTCGCAAGGAGGGATCTGAACCTGGGTACATCGCTGTGTTTGCAGTATCTGTGCCCAACCCATTGCGAGTAGCCACCGATAGCATCCTGATTGTCCCCTTCATGCCATCCCCGATGACACTGCCGTGTTCCACACCACGACAAAGCGGTTGCGGAGGCAATAGCAATTATAGATGCACTGCTCACATATAATTATCTTGATCTAACAATTACATGCATACTTTATTATTACTTCTATTCCCATCAGATGTTTCGCACAGCTATAGGTGAAACTGAAAGCCCTAGGCCCTCTCTCTCCATCGTCGACAATAATAAAAGACAACAAACTCTTGGTCTGGTAAAACACAAAAATAATTCTAAAACTCCCGAAGGTCCGTTAAAGTAACTTCACTATGCTTTCTACTTCCCGAGGATTCGATAACCTTGGTCTACTAGGGAAAAAGAGCTATACTACATCCATAATCCGGATCGAAGGTATCAGTACTACCAGGCCCATCTAACCCCAACTTCCCATTAAAACTATGCTTTCTCTTCCTTTTCCTGGATCTTGTGCCCTCATCCCCATGTTATTCTCCCTATTTCTTTCACAGGCGCAGGTGGCTTGGGTGCTCGGAAGCGGTTAAAGGATCGTCATGAGATTGAGGAGGAATCTGAGTTTGAAGAGGAAGTCATGCCCTATCCAAGCAACCGAATGAAGCTCAAGTCCACTCGGGGTGGTTTTGGAGGAGCTACCAAGCGGACATCCGGCCGTGGTAGTGCTCCTCCTCCTCCCACAGGGCGCACCAAGAGTATGAGTTCTAGGCCAGCTCGGCCAAAACTTTTGTTTGATATTTTTTACGACGACTTCGCTACTTTGAGGAGCGAGAACCCCTATATTTGTGCTCGGGATCGTGACCGGAAAGGCAGCTTGTTCTACACTGACTTATAGGAAAGGGTGTACAAGGAGGTTATTTTGCACAATGACAAGTTGGTTGTGCCTCAGAAGTGGACTGAGATGGCTCACATGAACAAGCATGCTGACTATTTTGAGGAGGCCAAGGAAATTTGCACCAACATTGTCTTGCTTCCAATCATGGAGTTCAAGCAAGATTATTACCCCCTTCTTGTGGCTCAATTCTATGCCACTTTGCACTTTGGAAAATCTCAGTCAAGGAAAATGACATGAATGACTCAGGGGGTTATCCGGTGAGCCACTTTGGCAGAGTTTGGACACATTCTTGGTTATGAGGACCATGGCTTGGACGATCCTTGTAGCTTTCGTTGTCACGCCCTTGGTATACCCATGAAGAATGAGGTTCTGGCTCCTCTCTATATTCGAGGCAGAGGTGTTGCTAGCAAGATCAAGGATCTTTTACCCACCTATGACATTTTGAATTGCATCTTCCGCGGGACTGTTGCTCCTCGGGCGGGAAATTTTTATGAGATGCATGGCTACATGGTTGACCTCATGTTCAACTCTTATGTAAATCGTGATTTCGGTACCCCACTAGATCTGATGGACTTCATTTGGAATGAGATGGTCATTGCCGCACACATTACAAGATTGCCTCCTTTTGATTCATATATTATGGCTCTTATCATCCGCAAGTGCACCTTTATTGCCAATGATCTTCCCAACCGCCAACTTGTTTCTCATAAATACAAGTCCTTGTTGATCAAGAAGCATTCTAAACCTCACAACATGGATGGGAAAGAGGTTGATGAAGAAGGTAACATGGTTGAAGAGGGCTCCGATGAAGAAGTGAGTGGTCATGGTGGACATGGCTTTTTTGTGTCTTGTCGCATGGATGCTCCGCCCTCATGGGCCAAGAGGATTGAAGCCAAGATCAAGAAGGTGATTTGCCTCCAAATCGACAATCAAAATCACATGTATGAATCTCATGTCTATGCCAAGAAAGCATGCTCTTGTTAGAAAGAGATGATGGAAGCTCAAGGGTTGACAGTCTTCGAATGCTCAGAGAACAACATCACCCCTGAAGAGTAATGGATCTCCAAGCATAGCAACTGGGATGATGATGATGCCTCTTCCTCCTTCCGTGCCCCGGGATTCCATGATGGTGATGGTGACGAGGAGTGATCGTTGGGACGTTAGTCTTGCTCTTCTCCCTTTTTTGCATCTTGATGCCAAAGGGGGAGAAGTTGCAACATAGGTTGTGCCGGTTTGCATGGGAAAGTCACAAGCTCATCCTTTCTTTGATCTTTGGTTGCTTGTGAACTTTTTTAGCCTCATATTATTTGTGAACTCTATGTGCTACCTTTGTGTGAACTATTTGTGCTCTATGTAAGTGAAGACCTTGTGGTTATGCATTATGTGGATCTTTCTTATGTGATGAAGCTATCTAATTGTTGCCCTTCAAATTATCACCACATAGGTTTGTGCAAAGGTATGAGTTTCAAGTCAAATTCTTCTTTTCCTTGCACCTCTTGTTGGTTTGTAAAATTGAGGGGGAGTGTTGATCCTAGCGTGTGCTTGGTTTGCACATATCTAGGGGGAGCATGTCTCTATTTTCCAATCCTCGCGCGTTATCATATATATTTTATGCAAATTTGTGTGTTGTCATCAAACACCAAAAAGGGAGAGTGACATGGGTATGACTACCCGGGTTCTTATGATTAGTTACCCCGGTTACATGATGGCGCATAGCCCACGAAGCCCAAGAAGAAGGCCCATGAAGCATCTGACGGAAAGTATAACTTGCTAGATAAGGAAATAGAAACTGACAATGTATTAGTGTTGTAGCGGTAAGATTGTAACCTATCTGTATACGGCCTCGAGACCTAGCCTATTATATATAGGCTGGGAGGATCCAACAGACAAGCACCGAAAAAAGCCTTGAGCGATCTGTAATCGATTTGACTATAAGCAATCAGACAACTTCGACTCCCTTGTTTGTCTGATCAGCCGACAAAATCCCCAGCGTTCTCTTTTCCATGAAACCCTAAGTCCATAACCATGGGCATTACCGAGGTTACCCCTCATCAGGGAGATTGAAAGGGAATTTCCCTCCCTAAGTGGTTTTGATGTTTGATGATGACACACGTGTCAGACTAATCGTTTGCTAAGTGCATTTTAGACTCTCTTTATTGGCATGGCATTCGATGCCCCTCAAAAAGGTCAATAACAAGACACAGTTTTTTCTAGGTCCTTTTTTGTGTCATAGGAAAACCGTTCTATCAAGAGGGGTCCATGTTGAAATCTTTGGGTGGAATCAACTAGGCATATTTTTGCGACCATCTAGCTTTTCCTCAATGGTAGAGAACTGGGCACGAATTCTGTCCCTGTTGGTATTGCCCCTACAGTTAGTACCAACCGGTAGTACCGAAAATTCCATCCAGTACTACCTCTTGGAACCAGTAGTACCGCTCGGTGGTAGCGGATGGGTCTGAACCCAACTACGAGCCGTGGCCCCGATTCAGGATTGCCTCGTACCAACTTCTGACACTACCATTGCGGGTGGTAGTACAGCTCCACCTCCGATAGTACCGCTTGGCGATAGTACCGGGTCATGCACCGGTACTACCAGGAGCCTCTGATGTGGTTTTACCATGGCTCGTTTTCGCCCGATACCACTCACAGTACTTGTCTGGTAGTACCGGTTGAAATGGATCGTATGGGCACCTAGAGGGGGGGTGAATAGGTGCTACACCAATTTTTAATTCTTTTTCAATTTTAGGCTTAGCACAAAGGTAAATTCTCTAGATAAACTAATGTGTGGAATTTCCCTATATGCAAACCTATCTACTAGCGAGTAAAGAGCGAGTGGAAGAGGAACGAGTGAACCGAAGTGAAGCACGCGGAGACACAGGATTTGTTTGACCACAGTTCCTTCCTTGTTAAGGGAAGTACGTCTGCGTTGGAGGGGTGGGCGGTACTAAGACCACCACGCCACAAAAGGCCTCACCCTGTTCTCTGATGGATCTCGCCACAACAGGCCTGATCCACCTTCCACTATAGGTACCCTTCGAGGCGGGCACCGACGCCTTTACACAACTAGCGGGGCAACAACTCCACAACAACTGGGAGGCTCCCGAAATGACAACAAGCTACCACAAGAACAAAGTTGTCAAATACAATAACAAGATCTAGGTATTAACAAGAATACTAGATCAGGGATTTCTCCAAGTGAATGGAGAGGAGTTGAAGCGCTTGATTCTTGATGTTGATGATGAACTTCTCCTCCTTCAATTCCACCAAAGATCAAGACCTTCGGGTAGTTGAAGTGGGAGATCGAGATTTAGAGCTCTTGCACAAGGTCTGGTCAAATTCGAGTGAATCAAGAGTTCTGGATGTTGGGGAAGAAGGGGTACTTATACCCCCTTCCAAAAACCAGCCGTTGCACACTTTGGGGGCCGGATTATCCGGCCCAAGTGGGGGCCGGATTATCCGGTCTAGGGAAACTCCGCCCTAGACTCGGAATCTCCGGCAGAAAATCCGCCCCCTCACAGTAAGACGCGCCGAGCTTGCCCTTGATCATCTTCTGGGGGCCGGATTATCCGGTCCTATGCGAAGGCCGGATTATCCGGCCTGGGGAAGAAAAACCGCCCCAGTTCGGATTTTCCAGGAGAAAATCTGACTGGACACAGAGCGACGCTCCTTGGCTTCCTTGAGATGAGGTAGGCCGGATTATCCGGCCCTTGGAGGGGCGGATTATCCGGCCCCCCTCAAAATTTCCTACAGACTTAGCACACATGAAAAGTCTCCATAGTATTGTTATCTAACACGCAAAACAAAGGAAATCATGAAATGTTCTTTCAATCTCCCCCTTTTTGGTGTTAGATGACAATACCAGGATTTGCAGGAGAAAGACACAAGACAAACAGCGATAACTATGAAAGGGACTCCCCCTCAATGTGTGCATAATAGAGTTTTGCATTGGAATACAAATGCACACAAATAGGTGAATCTATTCCATAGACATAATGGGCAAAAGCACATACCACCGAAGTAGATAATAGGCATCCTTGACAAAAATCACAATTATTATTGGATAACCATTATGAGCGCGCGCCTTCCGTGATAAACCTCCAGCAATAGGATATGAATAGATATAGCCATGAGCATAATCCATGATATGAAGTCCATAGGTACCATCCAGACAACCACATAAAGTCTCAACCACAAATCACAAACCACGAATTTAAAAGTTCTAAATGGGCATAAGCAAGAAATAACGAATAAAAAGTGCAAGTGCTTATGCCCGACCCATGCAAATCCACGGACAACCTAATAGAACTACTTCTCCCCCTTTGGCAGCGAGACACCAAAAAGGGAGAAGAGCAATGCTAGCACCCCATGGGATCACTCATCAAAGTCCTCGTCCTCGTCCTCGTCCTCTTCTGCAAGCTCTTCCTCATCCTCATCCTCAAGTTCCTCAGTGTCACCTTCCTCATCATCAGCATCAGCAGCAGGCGTAGAGGGGAACAAGTGACGCTCCAGCTCACCATAGTTCAGCCCGGAGGAAGAGTTCCACCGAGCATACGGAGTGGGAAGTGTAGGAGCCGGAGGAGCACCCGAAGCGCCAGACACGTGGTGGAGAATTAGCTGCTGGGAGTGAGCCAACTCATGGCGCTGCCTGTATGCCTCGTACTGACCCTTGCGCGTGTCCACGCCCATGCAAAGAATGTGACGCTGGAACCAGTTCAGCTGCTTGATCTCACGGGCCACGAGAGGCACTGGGGGCCGGCGAGCATCCCTCATGAGGCCCTCAGGAGTAGAGGAGGGGTGAGCAGTCTTCCGAATCTTGTTGTATATCTTCTTGGCCTTGTGCACCAAGTCAGTGTGGAACTCCTCGGCGGGAAGCAGGTGGCGGATGAGCATCATAATGTATGGCACATAGGGAATGGACAGACGGTTGAACATAGCATCACATAGCTCATGGTAGATGAAGTCCATGACATCCAGCCTATACTGCACTGACTCGTCCTCGCAGGAGGCAACCTCATGAGAAAATTGAAGTAGCTGAACAAGGTGACCACGGATGCTGTCATTGTTGCCCCCACTCGGTGTAATAGAGTCACGGAAGAGACCCACCAAGGCAGCATAGATGGGGGCAAGACTAGCCACAGTACCGACAATTCCATTGTCCACGGTGCACGGAGAGAGAGCTGCATCCTTGTTGGGCTTCAACTGAGTGATGATGCGGTGGCCACTGGCTCTATCCCTGCTGCGGAAGGAGTACCCCAGAACCTCAGCAAACACGTGAAAATCAGCAGTCATTGGCCTATCATGAGTCATCCACTTCATAGTGTGACGCTCATCCCCACAAATCACCAAAGTGGAGAATAACTGCTTCACCACCTCAGAGTCAAAGGAGCACTGGAGAGACATGAGATGGTGCAGCCCCATCCTCTCAGCCACATACATCGCATCCACAAGATGCGCCTTCTCCAAGGCATCAGCAAGTACCAGAGGGTGCATAGGCCTAATGTTCAGCCTGGCATAGATGTCTTCATAAATCCCCTTCTGTTCGGCACACCAAAAGTGGGTATCCCCCAGCTCATCATCACGAGGCAGCTCAGCAAACAAGTATCGGTGACGGATGGCAGAGAAGGAGACTGCATGCAAAGCCCTGTAGTTGATCTTGGGCTCCTTGCCCTTCCTCTTAGACACCCCCTTCCTACTCCTCTTGGATTGTTTAGCCATTTGCCTCTCTTCGTTCTTCCTTCTCCTCAATTCAACTTTATCCACTAGGTTACCTTGACCGTCGCCCCGAAAGTACTTGGCGCGAGGACGGCGCTTGTAGGTCTTGGAAACACCGGAACCACCTGTGAGGAGAATAAGGGCGATAGCAAGGGGATAAGCATACACACAAGTCCAGGAGAGAGCATGGAAAAAGTAGTCAAAAAGTTCATAGGACAAAACTACCCAATGCATACACATAGTGAAACTGAAGCAGAATTGAATCTGTCAGGCCGGATTATCCGGCCTGGCCAGGGGCGGATAATCCGGCCCTGGCAGAAATTTTCGATTTCACCAAGAATGCATGCAAAAAAGTAGATCGGGCCTTGAAACTGTAAGACTATGAGTTCTATGCGAAAACACATCCTTCTAGACAACGTTCCACCCAACAAGATATACATCTAGCCAAATATGGGGAGAGAGGGAGTTACCCTCACTCATTGGAGGAAGAACGCGGAGGAGAAGGTACCCGGAGGCGCGGAGAGGAAGATCCGGGGAGGCCCGGGAAATCCGGTGGCCGGAGAGGCTCCGGGGAGGGTGAGGGGCGGCAGGCGGCGGCTAGGAAGAAGGAGAGGGCTGGGGGAGAAGTGCTGCTCGATATGAGCCCTTCCCCCCGAGTCCTGCCCTTTAAGATCGAATCCGCCAGGGCCGGATTATCCGGCCAACACTTGGGCCGGATTATTCGGCCTAAATTCTGGGATTCTGTTATACACAGAAACAGGCCCGCGCGTCCCCAAACAACACCCCCACATGGTGTACAAGGGACTTGTGTGCAAGAATAGATGGCTTAGGGGTAGGAAAGGCTTAGGATTGAGAAAGCCAAACTAAGATGGTACTAGACACTCAAAATTACAAAATCCAAATCAAATAAAAGCCAAGATTGAGTGTGATTCCCATAAGAACATTAGAGAGCAAATAACATCCAAAAAGATCCAATTCTCCACAAGGGAGAGGGCGGTGGCCGAAGCCACCTTGTTGGAGTGTATGGTGTGACACCGCGAAGATATATCTTGGGTTCACGACCAATACTCATCAATAAGCTCACATATCACAACATGATATTAAGAGAAATGATATAACTTGCTATTGGCATTATGGGGGGAGGGTTAGCCCAATAAGTTAGGACCACACTCCCCCTATATCCATGCCCACACCTAGACCAAACAAGGATTGAGACGTACGAGTGAGTGCATGGGTAATCAAGACAAACTCCCGGAATCAATGATATTTAGCTCATTCCTCAAATAGCAGAATCTTGCTTCATCAAGTGGCTTTGTAAAGATATCCGCCAGTTGGTTCTTCGTGCTCACAAAAGATAGATCAATATCGCCTCGAGCAACATGGTCACGAATAAAATGATTCCGAATCTCAATATGCTTCGTCCTTGTGTGTTGAACTGGATTGTACGCAATTTTGATAGCACTTTCATTATCACATAAAAGAGGCACTTTGTCACAATTGACACCGTATTCCTTTAAAGTTTGCCTCATCCACAATAATTGAGTACATGCGCTGGCAGCAGCAACATATTCAGCTTCGGTGGTGGAGAGAGATATACAATTCTGCTTTTTGGAGGACCAACATACAGGAGATCTTCCCAAGAATTGACAAGCTCCAGAAGTGGATTTCCGATCATCCTTATCACCAGCCCAATCTGAGTCAGTATAACCACATAAAGAGAAATTGGAGCCCTTGGGATACCAGAGACCAAAGTTGGGGGAATGAACCAAATATCGAAAGATCCTCTTGACCGCCACTAAGTGGCCTTATTTAGGAGCTACTTGATACCTTGCACACACTCCCACACTCAACACAATATCGGGTCTAGATGCGCAGAGGTAAAGAAGAGAGCCGATCATGGACCGGTATACCTTTTGGTCCACATCTTTACCGTGAGGGTTGAGTTCGAGATGACACTTTGTTTGCATCGGAGTAGCGACACCATTTAGATCTGTCATCTTGAATCTCTTGATCATGTCTTGGATGTACTTTGCTTGATTAATAAAGGTTCCTTCTCTAAGTTGCTTGATCTCGAATCCAAGATAGAACCGTAATTCCCCCATCATAGACATCTCAAACCTGTCAGTCATAAGCTTTGAAAATTCATCGTTAAAAGCTTTGTTAGTAGAACCAAAAATGATATCGTCTACATATAGTTGGCATACGAAGAGCTCCCCCTTAACCTTCTTAGTAAAAAGAGTGGGGTCGATTTGCCCAACTTCGAAGCCACGATCTAACAAAAGCTCTTTAAGGTGCTCATACCACGCACGTGGGGCTTGTTTAAGGCCATAGAGTGCCTTATCGAGTTTGTAGACATGGTTCGGGAAGTTAGGATCCTCAAACCCCGGGGGTTGCTTTACGTATACCAACTCATGTAGAGGACCGTTAAGGAAGGCACTCTTGACGTCCATTTGCTGCAACTTGAAATTGTTATGAGCAACATAAGAAAGTAGGATACGGATGGACTCAAGGCGAGCCACAGGAGCATAGGTCTCGCCGAAGTCGATGCCCTCAACTTGGGAGTAACCTTTAGCCACAAGTCTTGCCTTGTTCCTCACAACAATGCCATTCTCATCTTGCTTGTTCTTGAAAATCCACTTGGTGCCGATAACATTGCGGCACTCTTTGGGTTTCTCCACTAGTTTCCAGACTTTGTTGCGCTCAAAATTATTCAATTCTTCATGCATAGCAACAACCCAGTCTAGGTCTTCAAGAGCTTCAAAGACCTTCTTAGGTTCCACCATGGAGATATGAGGTTGATGCTCACCAAAACTGGCCAATTCTCTTCTTGTAGACACCCTTCGTCGAAGATCACCAACAACCTTGTCAAGAGTGTGACCCCGCAACTCAAGGTTACGATCCGCCCGAGCCTTGCGACGAAGTTCAATAAGTTTGTTGTCTCTTGGTGGAGGAGATTCATCACTTGAGTCTTCATTGGAAGCATTTTCTCCGCCTTTATCAGTAGCTGGAACATCAGTAGCAGGTGGTGGAGATGCATGCCCTTGAGGTGAATCCGAAGCCATAACAGGAGGCTGCAAAACTGGAGAGTTAGGGTCAGATAATCCGGCCGATGAAGAGGCCGGATAATCTGGCCTGGGAGAACTTGCAGCAGCTTCATCAAGAAGCCTGGGACTTGCTTGAACTGGCGAGGAGCCGGATAATCTGGGGTCAGCCAGAAAATCCGGCCTGGAGCTTGTATTGATATCTTCACCACCAGGAGCTGCATGGTCAGCTGGAGCGGGGTGGCCGGATAATCCGGTATCCACCGGAAAATCCGTCCTGGAGCTTTCTGGAGCATTTTGACCTTTAGCAGTTGATGGAGATGGTGTAGACGTTGCCCCCGTGGTTGAAGCATGTTGCGTATGTGTAGATGAGGGCTCTATATGAGTAGAGCATTGTCCTTCCCGGTCCGCCACAAAGGGCTCCTCAATGGGGCGGAAGAATCTATGGCATCTTGCGTTATTTCAACATCTGCATCACAAACACCAACTTGCTCCGCACGGGAACCGTCATTTTCCTCGAACACCACACTACAAGATTCTACAACAGTTTCGGAGAGCTTATTGTAGACTCTATAAGTGTGGGATTCAGCACCATAACCAACAAAAATACCTTCTAGAGCCTTAGATTCAAACTTAGATAAACGAACTCCTTTAATAAGAAAGAATACTGACACCCGAATACCCGAAAGTATGAGATGTTTGGCTTGTTACCGGTAAGTATTTCATACGGAGTCTTGTCCAAAATCTTGCGGAGGTATAAACGGTTGGATGAATGACAAGCAGTAGAGATTGCTTTAGCCCGGAAATTATATGGAGATTTGAATTCGGCCAACATTGATCTTGCCATGTCCATTAGAGTTCGATTCTTCCTCTCGGCTACACCATTTTTTTGAGGGGTGTACGCAGCGGAATATTGATGTCTTATCCCCTCTTCACTTAGGAACTCATTTAAGGTGTAGTTCTTGAACTCCGATCCATTATCACTCCTTATAGCCAGAATGGGGACGTTGTGTTGACGTTGAACCTCGTTGGCGAAGTCGATGACAGTTTGTTGAGTTTCACTCTTCAACTTGAAGAAATAAACCCAAGTGTATCTTGAGTAATCATCAATAATCACAAGACAATACTTCTTTCCACCGAGGCTTGCATGAGATGGAGGTCCGAAAAGATCCACATGAAGGAGCTCCAAAATCCTTTTTGAAGAGATAATAGTTTTCCTTCGATGAGGAGAATCATGCATTTTCCCTTCAACACACGCCCTGCAAACACAATCTTTGGCAAAAGAGACATTTTCTTTTAGTCCAAGAATGTGGCCACCCTTGTGGAGACTTTGCAAAGTTCTCATATTGACGTGGGCTAGTCGACGATGCCATATCCAACCCGCGTCAGCCTTTCCGAAAAGACACATCGGACCTGTAGTGGTTTTCCCCGAAAAGTCCATCACGTACAGGTCGTTTTCGACATATCCCACGAAAGCGACTTTTAGAGACTTGCTCCACAAGAGTACCACTAAATCAGCATCAATGTAAACTGCAAAGCCCATCTTACCAATGGCACGAACTGAAAGTAATTTATACCCGAGAGTCTTAACAAGCATGACGTCCACGAGAGAGATATCGTGAGCCACCACAACTTTGCCGAGACCCAATACCTTAGATTTTGACTTTTCACCATAGGAGACGGTAATGTGATCAAGGTTTGGCCGCATCTCCGTGATGATCTCCTTGCTTCCGGTCATATGACTCGTACAACCGCTATCGAGTACCCATTTAGACCCACCGGAAGCATAGCCCTGCAAGAAAATTACTTCTTGGTTTTAGGTACCCATTTTTCAATGGGTCCTCTCATGTTAGTAACAAGGGTCTTGGGAACCCAAATAGACCAAGGAATGTAACAATCATAAGGCCCTACATAACTAGCATAAACATCACCATAAGAATCACAATATAGTTCGAAGTTAGGATTGTTGATCCCTGCAAAACCATCATAATTAGTCTTGTCATTGGTAATGTTGCTAGTCTTCGATTGAGCAGTCTTGTTCTTGTTCTTCTTGTTTTTCTTGCTCTTTATCTTGGGTATGTAACCAAGACCTTCTTTACTATTGTTTGTCCTTTGCCTGCTCAGTATCTCATCAACAACCCCTTTACCTTCGTGTTGAGAACTCCTTGCAGGATCTTCTTTTCCAAAGGATGAAGAGGAGGTACTTGGCACATCATACCGTTTCAATTGAGTTTGGAGCTGGTCATGAGACTCATTTAGAGTAGAATGATCACTCTTCAATGCCTTATGAGCACTTTCAAGATCATCAAACTTCTCCAAAAGTCTAGCATGAACAGCCCCAAAATCAATCTTTTCTTTCTTTAGTTTCTTTACCTTGGCAAGAGCATGGTCACGTTCTTTAATGAGCCGAGCTACAGCTTCTTCTTGTGACTCCTCTAGGGATTCGAGTCTTTCTTCCAAAGAAACTCGAGTTTCCTCTTCCTCTTCCAAGGCATTCTTCAAAGAGGCTATCTCCAAGGCATCTTCTCTTTCAATTTTGCCCTTTTCTTCAAGGAGATCTTCGGCTTGAGCAAGTTGACTCATAAGAGCATCAAAATGGAGTTTGTGCTCACCTTGTAGGTTAGTGAAAAAAGTATCCAAGGCAATAACTTCTTCTTTCATTTCAAGACTGTCATGATCATCCATATCCAAAATTATGTTAGTCTTAGGAAATGAGGAGTTAGAAGTTGATACCTCGGATCCTCTTGCCATTAGACAAGTGGTGTTGTTGTTGATGGCGTTCTCGTTCGGCGAGTCGAAGAGAGAGAGGAGGGAGTCGATGTGGTGGCTATAGCAGCCACTTCGCGGGAACTATCATCATCCTCTTCATCTTCACTTGCGGAGGAGTATTCCTCTTGAGCTACAAGGACCATCTTGGGTTGCTTCTTGAAAGGGCCATTCTTCTTAGCAAACGGCTTCTTCTTTGGAGCTTTGGATTTCTCTTTGAGGATGAGCCTGCCACCATTGTCTTCTCTATTTTGATAAGGACACTCGGCTACAAAGTGCAGTCTATCTCCACAGTTGAAGCAAGTACTCAATCTTGGGCCACTTTCTCTTCTTCCATTTGACCCATTCTTACGCTCAAGTTCAGACTTGGCTTTGGCAGGGTCCTTCCAAAAGTTACTTGCATAGAATGCCATGTACTCACCATGAGCAAGTTTGACCTCATCGGGGCAGTCCATGGATGCCCTCTCAAAAACTCCTTCATCATCCTCTTGCTCAACAACATTGGCTTTGAGAGCCATATTGACACCCTTTTGCATTCCAATGGCCAGAGCACGGGCATCTTCAGCATTCTTTGCCGCCACTTTGAATGACGCCATTTCTTGCATGACTTCATTGGATTTCATTTGATGATAGTTGTGTCTACCTTGCAAGCTCTTCAAATCCATCGGTTCGAAAGGCATTAAGGCACTCACATACTTTCTTTTTATCCATGCATCATCAATGTGAGTGGCCCCATGCTTCCGAAATGTTGTTGCGATGCCCTTGAGTCTTCTATACATGTCCTCATGGTTTTCACCATCCAACATGTAGAATCCCTCAGCTTCGTTACTAAGGGCATCATACCGGTTTCTTCTCATGCTTTCATTTCCAACAAAAAGGTCCGTAAGAGCATCCCACGCCTCTTTAGCTGTGTTGAGATGTTCAATGTGTGGCATGTCCTTGGGACCCACACCCAGCTGTATCATGTGGAGAGCAGTGGCATTCAACTGGCTATCCACAACTTCCCTTCTTGTTAGATTGGTTTGATCTCCAATATGAAGACCTTCTTCAATAATCCTCCACAATTCAATAGAGGAGCTGCAAACATGAGATTTCATTAGAAACTGCCATTGGTTAAAAGAAGATGCAGTGAGCTTGGGTGGATCGCCCCTATTGTTTATATGAGGATGAGGGATAGGTGGGTCGGGGGAATATACGTGGCGAACCTCACTATATTCCTCCTTACCATTTCCCGTTTTGGAGGTGGAGCCATTTAGTTTTTCACCTTCCACATCATCATCCTTGGATCCGGTGTTACCCTTTTCCTTAGATGATGGTGTGGGAGCCTCAGAGGAGGATGGAGATGGGGCTATGGATGATGTAAGCAATCATTTGATTCATCTCCTCCATCTTGGCCTCAAAGGATTTCAACAAGGTTGTTTCCAACGACTTGAGATCATCCATTGTGACCTTATCCACAGCCTCATTTCCATCATCCCTGGTACCCATACTAATCTTAGGCGGTTAAGCCCGAATTAAGAGCCGGGGCTCTTATACCAATTGAAATGGATCGTATGGGCACCTAGAGGGGGGGTGAATAGGTGCTACACCAATTTTTAATTCTTTTTCAATTTTAGGCTTAGCACAAAGGTAAATTCTCTAGATAAACTAATGTGTGGAATTTCCCTATATGCAAACCTATCCACCAGCGAGTAAAGAGCGAGTGGAAGAGGAACGAGTGAACCCCAAGTGAAGCACGCGGAGACACAGGATTTGTTTGACCGCAGTTCCTTCCTTGTTAAGTGAAGTACGTCTGCGTTGGAGGGGTGGGCGGTACTAAGACCACCACGCCACAAAAGGCCTCACCCTGTTCTCTGATGGATCTCGCCACAACAGGCCTGATCCACCTTCCACTATAGGTACCCTTCGAGGCGGGCACCGACGCCTTTACACAACTAGCAGGGCAACAACTCCACAACAACTGGGAGGCTCCCGAAATGACAACAAGCTGCCACAAGAACAAAGTTGTCAAATACAATAACAAGATCTAGGTCTTAACAAGAATACTAGATCAGGGATTTCTCCAAGTGAATGGAGAGGAGTTGAAGCGCTTGATTCTTGATGTTGATTATGAACTTCTCCTCCATCAATTCCACCAAAGATCAAGACCTTCGGGTGGTTGAAGTGGGAGATCGAGATTTAGAGCTCTTGCACAAGGTCTAGTCAAATTCGAGTGAATCAAGAGTTCTGGACGTTGGGGAAGAAGGGGTACTTATACCCCCTTCCAAAAACCAGCCGTTGCACACTTTGGGGGCCGGATTATCTGGCCCAAGTGGGGGCCGGATTATCCGGTCTAGGGAAACTCCGCCCCAGACTCGGAATCTCTGGCAGAAAATCCGCCCCCTCACAGTAAGAAGCACCGAGCTTGCCCTTGATCATCTTCTGGGGGCCGGATTATCCGGTCCTATGCGAAGGCCGGATTATCCGGCCTGGGGAATAAAAACCGCCTCAGTTCGGATTTTCCGGGAGAAAATCCGACCGGATACCGAGCGACGCGCCTTGGCTCCTTTTGCTCGAAAACTGGGGGCCGGATTATCCGGCCCTTGCGAAACCCGGATTATCTGGCCTAGGGAGGAAAAACTGCCCTAGTTCGGATTTTCCGGGAGAAAATACGACTGGACACAGAGCGACGCGCCTTGGCTTCCTTGAGAGATGAGGTAGGCCAGATTATCCGGCCCTTGGAGGGGCGGATTATCCGGCCCCCCTCAAAACTTCCTGCACACTTAGCACACATGAAAAGTCTCCATAGTATTGTTATCTAACACGCAAAACAAAGGAAAACATGAAATGTTCTTTCACTGGTCATTTCCGGTACTACCGCTTCAGGTTCCGATTGTACCGGTTTCCTCAGATAGCAACAGGCAGATTCCCTCTCAGGGGTATAAAAGGATCTTCTTCCCCAACAGGAAGGGTGCCTCTTTTATCTCTCTCCTCCATTGTTCTTGAGCTAATATTTCCCTAGATCTCATCCCCTAGTGCTCCAATCTCCATGACTCTTTGGGATTTGGTGGGGGAGGTCTAGATCTAGGGTTTCACCAAAGCAAAGTTGGTTCCCCCTTATTTCCTTTGTGATCTTGTTACTCTTGGGTTCTTTGAACCCTAGATGGAAGAGGTCATTCTTGGAGATCGGGCATTGGTTGTAAAGCTTGGAGATCGTGTTGGTAGACTCCAAGTGTTGTGGAGGTCTACTCAAAAAGTTTGTAAAGGTTTCTGTTGCCGCCTTCAAGGTCACCGCATAGTGGATCATGTACTTGCTATGAGGCGGGTGCGTGGGAGAATAGGTGATGCCTTCTATGGCACTGGTGGTCTTAGTACCATCCATCCCTCCAACGGAGACGTACTTCCCCTCAAAAGGAAGGAACTCCGGGAAAACATCTTCGTGACTACTCTCGATTATTTCTATCCTTTACTCCCTACTATTGTTGTTTGGTTTCTTGCTTGTCATATAGGTTCTCTCACATAGTTTCACATCTAGAGAACTTACTTTGTGTCGAGCCTTAATTTGAAAAGAAGCTAAAAATTGAGTAGCCCCTATTCACCCCTCCCCCTCTAGTCTCTTATACCGATCTTTTAGCTAGTTTCTAGTTAGCTATTTGGGTATACCGATACACTATCGATGTCTTATAAATACTGAATGGAAACATGTCTTAAGGAGAGACTACAAATAAGATTGAGAAGTTGGAAAGGAAAACTCCTATCTCTGGATGGAAGGCTGGTGCTTATAAATTCAGTACTAAGCAATATGGTACTTTATATGATCTCATTCTTACTTTATATGATCTCATTCATCCAATTCCCTAAAGGAGTCTTACATAGATTGGATTATTTCCGATCAAGATTTTTTTGGCAAGGAGATAGTGAGAAAAAGAAGTTTTGAGTAGGTAAATAGAATGTGGTTTTCTGTCCCAAGGACCAAGGTGGGCTATGTATTCATGACCTAGAGGTCAAAAATACCGCTCTCCTTGGCAAATGGTTGTTTAAGCTATTATCGGAAGATGGTGTATGGCAAACCCTCCTTAGGAGAAAGTATGTTGGTTTAAAAGCAGTGTCCTGGGTATATTAGAAGCCTAGGGATTCACATTTTTTGGCTGGACTAATGGCTACGAAAAAACATTTTTTCCGCTATGGCTCTTTCTCTTTTCATGATGGATTAGAGATTAGATTCTAGAAGGATAAGTGGATGGACAATTCTACACTCCGAGAACAATATTCAGCTCGATGCAACATTGTGCATCACAAATAAGATACTATCGTCAAGGTCCTGGAGTCCTTTCCTCAGATGTGATGTTTAGAAGAGATTTAATTGTTCCCCGACTTGCATCATGAAACGCTTTAATACAATGTTTCTCCATAGTGCAATTATCCCAGGGGGACGATGTGTTTCGTTGAACCTCCATGAGAGTGGTAATATCTCGGTGGATTCCATGTATAGAGCATTGATCCAATCAGATGTGCCCATCGATGATAATAAGAGGATTTGGAAGATGAAGATACCATAAAAATGCGTAGAATCTTTGTCGAGGAGTCATTCTAACAAAAGATAACCTTATTAAGAGAAATTTACATGGAAGTGCGCATTGTGTTTTCTGTCATCATGACGAGACTAAAAAAACATTTATTCTTCCAGCGTAAATTAGCTTGCTCTATATGGCTAGTCACCCAATTAACTTTTGGACGGTATCCTCCACATAGTGTTGCCAATATATTTAGCAACTGGTGACATGGGATTGATCATATGTTTAGAATCTCAGGATGGGAGCACTTGCGATTATTTGGTCGCTATGGCTATATAGAAATGGTAAGGTTTTTAATAATAAAGTTTTTCTCTTATGCAGGTCATCTATAGATGCATAGGTTCACTCTGTTTATGGCAGTTGATACGTTGCAAATGTATCTATAATTTTTGATGTTCCATGCTTGTTTTATATCTACTATCTTATGTTTTGTCCACACTTTGGAGTATTTTTATACACTTTATGGGACTAACCTATTAACAAGATGCCACAGTGCCAGTTGCCTATTTTCTGCTGTTTTTGGTTCCAAGAAAGTCAGAAAATCAATATTCTTGGAATTGGACCGGACAAAAGCCAAAGTCGATATTTTACCAGAAGACTCACGGAGCCAGAAGACGAGACGGAGAGGGGCCACAGGGTGGCCACACCCCCCTTGGCGCAGGAAGCCCTAGGCCACGCCAGGGCATGGTGTGGACCCCCTGGCCACCCACCGACCTTGCCTCTTCGCCTATAAGATGCCTCCCGATGCAAAAACCCTAGATCGTCAAGCCTCCAGCCATAAAAAGTTCTGCAACGGCGCCACCACCAAAGGGGAGATTCAGGGGACATAAAGTCTCTGTTCCGGCACCCTGCCGGGACGGGGAAGTGCCCTCGAAGCCATCTCCATCGATCTCCACCACCATCTCCATTGCCATTGCTGATTCCCATGATGAGGAGGGAGTAGTTCTCTCTCGAGGCTAAGGGTTCTACCGGTAGCTATGTGTTCACGTCTTTCTCTATGCACGATCATATTGTGATCATGAACTTTGTAATCAAGTAGATCTACCTTGCTACTCAAGTGCTTTAATAGATCTCTGCTCTCCCCATGTGTGTGAAAGTGATAGCGTGCACACCATGGTGGCACTTAGGCTAGAGATTACAAATACTTGTTATGAGTTATATTTGGAGTTGGATGTTTCTATGAAATTGTGGTGTTTGTTGGAACCATCTAGTGCTCAAGGTGAAAGTGTGAGGTTACCTAGATGGGAAAGGCTTACTTTGAGGTGTGCTGTTATAGCCCTACCATGGATTAGAGTGTTCAACCGGAGAGTAGTTCAGAGTAGTATCATAAAGAGAAGTTATTTATATGAGTGTTCACTAGTGAAAGTATGATCCCTAGGACTTGTTTCTAAGCATTGAAACACCATTTGCAACTAGATCTCTTACATGTTTGCTTGCTTCCATCTTTATTTCAGTTTGCCTTTAGTCTCTTCTACGCCATCAAGCTATTTTCTGGCACCGTTGTCTTATATCCATACCACTTGTATTTCACTATCTCTTCGCCAAACTAGTGCACCTATACACTTGACAAGTGTATTGGCTGTATTGGGGACACAAGAGACTTCTTGTATCTTGATTGCAGGGTTTCTTGAGAGGGGATACCTTTGACCACTTCCTCCCTGAGTTCGATAAACCTTGGGTGATCCCCTTAAGGGAAAACTTGCTGCTGTTCTACAAACCTCTACACTTGGAGGCCCAACAACTGTCTACAAGAATAGAAGTGCGTAGACATCAAGCTATTTTCTGGCGTTGTTGTCGGGGAGGTAAGGTAAAAGGTACTCACATCCTCCGTTGTGAATGCTCGAAGTTATTTCCTTTAGATTCTGCAATCTTGTCTTTTTTCTTGTTTTCACTAGTTAGGCTTAATGGAAAATAACAACAAGATTAGAGAGCTTTATAGTATTTATCTTGAGTTAGGACATGAAGTGTTTGAAGAGAAAATTAAAAAACCTATGGAACTTTATTTGCATGCTAATAGCAATGTTATTAGAATGAATTCTTTGAACACCATTATTGCTAATACTATGGAAAACGCTAAGCTTGGGGAAGCTAGTTTGTATAAAAATGATCTTTTTAGTCCCCCAAGCACGGAGGAGAAAATTTACTTTAATGATACTATGCCTCCAATATATGATGATTACAATGATGAGTATGATATTTTCAGTCCACCTACTATTGAGGAGAAAATTAATTATGATTACAGTATGCCTCCTATATTTGATGATTATGGTGATGAGAATAATAATGATAGATATTTTTTTGAATTTGCTCCCACTACAATTAATAAGAATGACAATGTTTATGTGGAGAGTATTAATTATTTTATGCATGTGGCTCATGATAAGAATTTTTATGTGATAGTTATATTGTTAATTTTATTCATGATGCTACTGAAAGTTATTATGAGAGAGGGAAACATGGTTTTATGTATCTCAACAATATTAAGTTTTCCCTCTTTATGTTGAAAATTTGAAGCTGCACTTGTTTTGCTTTACTATGCTTGTTGCTTTGTGCTTTCATGACTTGTTTCTTTACAAGATTCCTATGCACAGGAAGTGGGCTAGACTTAAATGTGTTTTGAATTTACTTCTTGATGCTCTCTTTTACTTCAATTCATATTTCTTATGTGAGCATCTTCTCAAACTATCAAGCCTAACTTAAAGGCGTTAAAGAAAAGTACTTATTGGGAGATAACCCAAAAGTTTTAGTTGAGTCTTGGAAGTTATTACTTCAGTAATAACCGCTCCTTATGCTTTTTATTTGCTTTTTTTGCCAAAATTAACCTCTCATAAGACAGAAGTAATGCTTGGGAAAGTTGTTGTCCCGAAACAGATTTTTGTGCTTCACTGTCAAAATTCGTGTAAAATCTATGTACGTCGTTTTGAGGGGTGAATTTTTGTGCTTCTGCCCCAGGTTGTTATGTAACTTTCTTTAGTTCAACACTTTTCGTTTGAGAAACAAAAGGTCTTCGAAAAAATTGGTTTTTACCTGTTGGTCTGTTTTGACAGGTTTCTGCCATTATTTGCATTTGCTTCTTGTTGGTTCCTTTTTTAGTTCTTTTGGGGAATTGAGCTTTTTGAGGGAAGTGATATAGTAGCTTGTGTTTTAATGGAAGTTTTATTGGTGTTGGAACTTAACCTAAAGACTTATTATATTGAGTGCACAAATGTTGCTAATAAAGATTGTGTGAAGTTTTGTATGAAGGAAAAATTTCACGTGTATGGAAGGAATGAGTAATGAGATGAAGTATGGACTAAAGCTCAAGCTTAGGGATGCCATGCGTGTCACCCCAAGAAATATCCAAGAAGTACAAGCATCAAAGCTTGGGGATGCCCAAGGAATCCCCTTCTTCATCAATAAAAATTCCAGGTTTCTTCCAAACACTTCATTTTTATTGTTTCATGCACAATTGTGTTGTTCTTGGAGCGTCTTATTTTTTGTTTTTGTTTGCTTGGTTTTCTTAGTTTGCTTGAATAAATTGGTTGGACCCCCTCTTTCATACATTGGTTTCAAATAGTTTGGTTTGGATTGGAAAGTGTAGGAAAAATTCGTGCTTAAGTGGTAAAGGAGTTTGTTTTTGACTGTGGCCTATGCTTTGTCATGCCATGCTTGTTATTGTTTTGGCTTTATGCTTAGTGATCTTTGTTGTAGCATGACATGTTATAAACAATTGAGATTGCTTAATGTGCCTTTGAAGAATCATGCGTTGTTTTAGCATATTAAAGCATAGTATTGTGGTATTCTCCTTTGATGCTTTATTTGGGTTGACTTGGCGCATGCTCACACCATGTTATGACTACCCCAAGTCACCGTAGCCTTTATGATCCTTTAGTTTTTGACTTGTAGTATCACTTTATGCTTTGCTTAATGATGTTTTGTCGCTCTTCATGATTATGGCCATTTTTGCTCTCTTGGTTGGTCGCTCCCAGTCTTTTGCTAGCCTGCATAACCAAGTATGAGTTCCACTCATGCATCCAACTCCAAATAAAACCAAGTTATTCCAAAGAGTCCACCATACCTACCTATTAGCATCTGTTATTCCAAGTATATTCATGTTTTTATCTACCTTCCGAATTAAACTTGTTATGAGAAAACTAGTGATAAAGCTCTCACGAACTTGATGGCACACTTTACTTTTCTTGCCCTTAATAAACTTGAACCATTGTGTCGTCTATGTTGTATATGCTTACACTTATTTGTTGGGGATTAGCAGAACCATGCTGTCATGGGGAACGCTTTCAACATTGCACTTGTACTTTGTACCTAGTTGATATCATACTCTTTTGTCTATGCATGTCCTCGGTGTGAAATGGAAGGGGAGCTTGTAAGTCCATGGAGTTATGTACGTGTGTTAGAGAAACGCCTGGGCCGTTGGTCTAATCCATGCTGTCATAGTGGAAACCTGCAGCGTAACCATAATGAGATCTCTATGAATAATTCTTCTTATAAAAAAAGAGTCAGATATTGAGAAAAAAGAGAAAAATGAAAAAATATGAGAAAAAAGCACCATATTCCCATGGTAAATAAGAAGATTGCTGAGATGCTCGTTGTCTGCTTGCCTTGTCATTTTGATATGGGGATTCTTCCGTATCATCGGGCAAGGGCTACCCCGTTGGCGGTTCTCTATGATACACATGTACTTACTATGACAAGAACTTATCGGTAACTAAACTTGAGTAGCATGAGGAGCGGCCCTCGTATTCAAGGGACATGAGATTTCCAACTTATACTTCGTCAAGCATATACACCATAGTTTGTTCACTTTAACCTTAATCACTTCAAGATGCTTATGATAGGGGCAATGAGAGCTGAAAGCTAATAAGTACCATAATTTTTGGAAGCTCTTTATGAAACTTGAATCCCTGCTTCCTTCTATGAAGGCCTTTCTTTTACTTTTATGCTGAGTCTTCATCTTCTATCTTTATGCACCTATTAAGAGAGCATAGTAGTCATTCTTAGTTTAATGTGCATTGTCCCAAGACTTGTTGATTGATGCATCATTTTGATATTGCTTGTCCTTAAACTATTTGTATCTAGTCACTCTTATGAACTTTGAAGGTGTCCTATGCATTTATGTTTGCTACTCTATGAGGGACAAGTTGAATGCCATTATGCTATGTTTTCTATATATGAAACAAACAAACGTCTTTCAAAGCATTGTTATTCATGATCTTTGTTTGTGCCTTTTCATGTTACAACATAGTTGTTATGTCTTATTGTTAGAACTTTATCTTTCATGCTATGTTGAAGTATTATGATCCCAACTATCAATGTTTTACCAATACCTTGATCAAGATTATGATGGTGCATGTCACCTCAAAAATTATTCTTTCTTTTTTATCACTTACCTACTCGAGGACGAGCAGGAGTTAAGCTTGGGGATGTTGATACGTTGCAAACGTATCTATAATTTTTGATGTTCCATGCTTGTTTTATATCTACTATCTTATGTTTTGTCCACACTTTGGAGTATTTTTATACACTTTATGGGACTAACCTATTAACAAGATGCCACAGTGCTAGTTGCCTATTTTCTGCTGTTTTTGGTTCCAGGAAAGTCAGAAAATCAATATTCTCTGAATTGGACCGGACAAAAGCCAAAGTCGATATTTTACCGGAAGACTCATGGAGCCAGAAGACGATATGGAGAGGGTCCACAGGGTGGCCACACCCCCCTTGGCGTGGGAAGCCCTAGGCCACGCTAGGGCATGGTGTGGCCCCCTGGCCGCCCACCGACCTTGCCTCTTCGCCTATAAGACGCCTCCCGATGCAAAAACCCTAGATTGTCAAGCCTCCAGCCACGAAAAGTTCCGCAGCGCCGCCACCACCAAAGGGGAGATTCGAGGGACAGAAAGTCTTTGTTCCGGCACCCTACCGGGACGGGGAAGTGCCCCAAAGCCATCTCCATCGATCTCCACCACAATCTCCATCGCCATTGCTGATTCCCATGATGAGGAGGGAGTAATTCTCTCTCGAGGCTAAGGGTTCTACCGGTAGGTATGTGTTCATCTCTTTCTCTATGCATGATCATATTGTGATCATGAGCTTTGTAATCAAGTAGATCTACCTTGCTACTCAAGTGATTAAATAGATCTCTGCTCTCCCCATGTGTGTGTGAAAGTGACAGCGTGCACACCATGGTGGCACTTAGGCTAGAGATTACAAATATTTGTTATGAGTTATATTTGGAGTTGGATGTTTCTATGAAATTGTGGTGTTTGTTGGAACCATCTAGTGCTCAAGGTGACAGTGTGGGGTTACCTAGATGGGAAAGGATAACTTTGACGTGTGTTGTTATAGCCCTACCATGGATTAGAGTGTTAACCGGAGAGTAGTTCAGAGTAGTATCATAAAGAGAAGTTATTTATATGAGAGTGTTCACTATTGAAAGTATGATCCATAGGACTTGTTTCTAAGCATTGAAACACCGTTTGCAACTAGATCTCTTACATGTTGGCTTGCTTCCATCTTTATTTCAGTTTGCCTTTAGTCTCTTCTACGCCATCAAACTATTTTCTGGCACCATTGTCTTATATCCATACCACTTGTATTTCACTATCTCTTCGCCGAACTAGTGCACCCATACACTTGACAAGTGTATTGGGTGTGTTGGGGACACAAGAGACTTCTTGTATCTTGATTGCAGGGTTGCTTGAGAGGGGATACCTTTGACCACTTCCTCCCTGAGTTCGATAAACCTTGGGTGATCCACTTAAGGGAAAACTTGTTGTTGTTCTACAAACCTCTGCACTTGGAGGCCCAACAACTTTCTACAAGTTAAGAACAATGTGCAAAACAAGGAACATAAGAAACATGATTGAATAAACCATCATATGAATGAATAAAACACAACAACTCAAAATACTTGCTGAGATAGAAAGGAATAGGTTTACTAACTCAACTAAAAAGTAAAAGATAGGCCCTTCGCAGAGGGAAGCAGGGATTTCAAGTTTCATAAATAGCTTCCAAAAATTATGGTACTTACAAGGTTTCATATCTCATTGCCCTTATCATAAGCATCTTGAGGTGATTAAGGTTAAAGTGAACAAATATGAGGATATGCTTGACAAGTGATAAGTTGAAAATCTCATGCCCTGTGCTTACGAGTACCAGACCTCATGCTACTCAACTTTAGTCACGAGTAAGTTCTTGTCATTGTAAATACATGTGTATCATGGAGAACCACCAACGGGGTAGCCCTTGTCCGATGATACGGAATCTTTCCCATATCAAAATGACAAGGCAAGCAGACAATGAGCATCTCAGCAATCTTTTTATTTGCTATTTACATAGGTTTTTATTTAGGATGCTTCACAGATTGCTCACTATGGTTATGCTGCAAGTTTCCACCATGATTAGGCATGGCTTATGCTAGCCGCCTAGGCGTTTCTCTAACACACATACCAACTCCATGAGCTTACAAGCTCCCCTTTTATTTCACACCGCCGAGATCCATAAGCAAAAGAATCATGATATCAACTAAATAAGTGTAATGTTGAAAGCGTTCCCATGGTAACTTGGTTCGGCTAATTCACAACTTATAAAGTGCAAGCATATACGCAACATAGATGGGCA
Organism: Avena eriantha; assembly: GCA_910589775.1. Taxonomy (NCBI): domain Eukaryota; kingdom Viridiplantae; phylum Streptophyta; class Magnoliopsida; order Poales; family Poaceae; genus Avena; species Avena eriantha. Next base: position 115,715,182 of record OU342746.1, on the reverse strand, counting down.
CAATGGTTCAAGTTTATTAAGTGCAAGAAAGTAAAGTGTGCCATCAAGTTCGTGAGAGCTTTAATCACTAATTTTCACATAACAAGTTTAGTTCGGAAGGTAGATAAAAACGTGAATTTAATTGGAATAGCAATAATGCTAAATAGGTAGGTATCGTGGACACAAATGGCATAGGTTTTGGTTTAAGTATTCGATGCACGAGAAGCATTCCCTCTCGGTACAGGTTTTTGGCTAGTAAGGCTGGGTAGCAAGCATAAGAGTTGAAGGAAACAAACAAACATACAAGTGATAAAAACAAACATGCAATCTTCCTTGGAAGTACAAAAGATCTTAACTAGAAAACACTAAGCTTATGAGCCAATCAAGGAAGAAAGATAATGAAATTATATTTCTTAAGAGTATTGTTATCTTTTTCATTCAATTATCATAATAGTGTTGCTACTGACCGATCCAGGTTTGCCAAAACCAACTAAATTTACTTAATGATCCCAAAGTGATACCAATACTAACAACAAGATCAATCATATAACATAAACTGAAAACTAAAATAAATATGCAAAAAGTAATTGATAGAACTTCTCATTAATATTCCATAATGGCAACTCACACCAAGGGATACATAGATAATTAACAAGAGGGGGGATACTTCCACAATGCAAACCATTCCTATATGATAACTTCTTTATTCATGATATGAATCTACTTAAAAAGGTAAAAAGATAAAAGCTAGTGATATGATACCGCAGCACTCCCCCAAGCATGGAACAAACCAAGGGGGTGCCAAAACCTGATGACGAATTACTCCTTCGATGGTGGTGGTGTTCTCTCGATGAGCTTTTCAATCAATTCTCTCAAGTCCTCAATCTCGAAGGTGAGAGTACGAATCGACTCCCAATTGTGCTCAATGCAGTTCATGATCATGTCGGGCTGTGAATCCTAGCTCTTGCGATTCTTTCCCCACTCTTCCTCCTTGAAGTCTTCTTTTCCTACATGGTTAGAATGAGGCATATCCCAATTGGAGGGTAGTTTTTTCCTTGAGCATATTCTGGAATTATTGCTCATGGATAAGGGTATGGAAGGGATTCTTGGTACGTGGAGGAGGTGACCGTGAAGCCAAGCAATGACGCAGAACCTCCCCTCCAGTGGACATCCGTGCAGTCCTTTTGAACCAGGCAGGATTTTCCACCACTCCAATACTTGCAATGGTGGTGCTGGTGTGCGGATGCTGGTCTTCCTTTGCCTCCTCTTCAACTTCACTCTCGATCTCCTCCTCCTGCTCAGAGTCTTGGAGATCCTCCTCCGCAGGCTCCTTGCCCTTATCGTTGGTGGAGACCATTGTGCTTCTAAACTTTAAGAATAGGTCCTGGCAGAAACAGATCGAAATGAAAACTCGGCGAGAACACGATATATGAACCTCGAGGGATCTGGGGGATTATATATTACGAATTTTTACAATAAACGGAAGGTACTAGGAGAAAACGGGTCGGAGACGGGCTCTAGGATGGCCACACCCCCTGGTGGCATGGCTAGGTGGGCGCGCGCCACTGGGTGGTGTGAGCCACCCGGGCTCCGTTTCCGTCCCTCTTTCTTCTCATTGCTTTCCTTGTTAGATAAAAACTACAAAAATATAAATTGACAGATTTTTCGCGGACCTTTCCTTAACAGAACTGTTACCTATTTGAAAAAGGACTCTGCAGGTCTCTGAACTTGCCATTGAATAAATTCTTCTAGAGTCACCGCTTGAATAACATCAATATTTTCATCTTTATACACATATTGTTTGAGTCATTTAACCATTCACCATCTTATTACACCATTTTCTCCTATAACCTGGAAATTTCTTTCACACAAAACATCACACAATTCTCATTAGCAACATTAGTGCAAGCGAGGTAATAAACCTTTTAAGTCCAATTTCAACTGAAATCCATCAAAACATAAGCTACTGTAGCAACTCCTTGTGAAATCCCAAAAAGGAATTCAAAAAGGAAATCGATATAAGAAGCAAATGCAAGAGTAGCAAAAATCTGTCAAAACAGACTAGCAGGTAAAGATCAACTTTTTTGAAAATCTTCTGTTGCTCAATTCAAAAAGTGCAAAACTAACGAAAGTTAAATAATAACCTGGGGCATGCACACAAATAATTATAGATCAGTATGACGTTCTATGATTTTTCATGATTTTTTATAGTGAACCACAAAAATCTGTTCCGGGACAGCAACTTCCCCAAATATTACTTCTCTCCCATTAGAGGTTGATCTTGACACAAAAACCAAACAAAAGGATAATGAGAGGTTATTGCAAAAGAAATAACTTCCAAGACTCAAATAAACAAAAACAAACTGAAAGCAAAAATATATTAGGTTGTCTCCCAAAAAGCTCTTTATTTATAGCTATTAAGATGGGCATGATAATTTCAATGATGCTCACATAAGATTATGAATTCAAGTAAAAGAGAGCATCAAGAAGCAAAAATGCGCATGTTTAAGTCTAACCTACTTCCTACGGAGAGGAATTTTGTAAGAAAATAAATTGTTGAAATCAGAGGCAACTTGCATCAGAAGGCAAAAGAAGTGCAACATAAAAACTTTCAGCATAAAACGAGGAAACTTGATATTATTGAGATGCATAAGAACACTTTTCCCTCTCTCATAATAACTTTCAGTATCATGCATAAACTTAACAATATAGCTATCACAAGGACCATCGTAGCAATGATCACTTATCCTAACAGAAAACACAGGAATACTAGCTCTCATAACACTACTTTGTGAAACAATATTAGAGGTATCCTTACAAAGGATAGTGTGTCCCTCTTTTTCATATTTAGTGACAAAGTCTTTCACATTTGCTACTACAGGTTCAACAACTATTTGTTCATCAGGTTTAACAACTTTATTTGTACTTTCATTAACCGTACTAGCTATCCTAGAATGTTCCTTTATCTTAACTGGGAAAGGCATTTTCTCGATGTAAGGTTCAGGTAAAATATGATTAGCAGTATAAACTTCGGTATCTCTTGCAGGAACACAATTAGCAATATCTTTATATGGTTCATGATACTTATTCCACTTCTTTTTACAAATTTCAATATAAGAAGCAAAAGATTTAAAATAACTTGCAATAGCTTGAGAGTCTAGACCATAAGCATTACTAATATTATGAAAGTCATCAGTTCCCATAAAAGATTTAATGCATTCATAATCATAATTTATACCGGACTTTCTTCCTTTATCATTCTCCCATGCTTCAACATTGTCTTAAATATGATCTAGAAGATCCCATTTAGCTTCTTCTTCCATACGTGTAAATGATCCAGCACAAGAAGCATCCAATAAATCCTTGTCATGAAGAGAAAGTCTTGGATAAAAGTTATTGATAATAATATTGTTGGGGAGCTCATGAATAGGACATTTGAGCATTAGTAACTTCAATCTCCCCCAAGATTGAGTTGTGCTCTCTCCATCAAGAGCCCAAACATTATATATTTGACTTTGATCTTTATGAATCTCACTAGGGGGTAAAGTTTTGAATAAAAGGGAGGTACTAATTCCTCTCATTCAAGAGCTTGACCATTCTTCAGCAGTTTGTACCATTCCTCCGCTCTTCCTTTCAGTGATAATGAGAATAACTTCTTCTTGACTTGATATGTTGTAATACCTGCACACTTAAACAACCCACATAATTCGTGTATAAAGAGCAAATGATCACCTGGATGGACAGTTCCATCTCCAAAATAATAGTTATCCATAACACGATCAATAATTCTTGTAGGTATCTTAAAAGTATCATTTTCAGCAGGTGGTGGTTCATCTACTACCTTAGCAGTGGTAGTAGCATTACGAAATAAGAAACTGAGTGAATTATCCATATTGAAATAAAGTAACTAACATAAATAAACAATACTCACAGTAGAAGTTTCCTTTACTAGTTCCACTCTCCAATAGAGCTTCACTCCTCGGCAACGGCGCCAGAAAATAGTCTTGATGACCCACAAGTATATGGGGTGTATTGTAGTATTTTTGATAAGTAAGAGTGTCGAACCCAGCGAGGAGTAGAAGGTGTTGACGAGTGGCTTGGAGCAGAAATTCTCTGTAAATACTTAACAAACGAATTTTTAGGGGTTTTTGATAATGCAGATAAATAAAGTGCGAGTAAACAAAAGACAATAATAATAGATGCAGCAAGTGGCCCAATCCTTTCTTTAGCAAAGGACAATCCGGTTGTATTACTTAAGATAACCAAACGTTCTCGTGGACACCCGGGAATATCGTCAAGTGCTTTCGCTTCATATAGTTGATTAATCTTCTTTAGTTTGATAAGTGTTGTGTGGGTGAACCTGTGCTATTGTACTGACCTTCCTAGGACTAATATATACTTGTGATTATACCCCTTGCAAGCATCCGCAAGTACAAGAAAGTAATTAAGATAAAAATCTAACCATAGCTTTAAACTCTGAGATCCTACACTCCCTTGTGCAAAGGTTTCCTAACGCGGGTTCAGGTTTCTGTCACTCCAGTAACCCCTACGATTAGTAGCCAAATACACAATGCATTCCCCTAGGCCGATAAAGATGAAGTGTCATGTAGTCGATGTTCACATGACACAACTGATGACCCACAACTATAGGGGGTGTATCGCAGTATTTTCGATAAGTAAGAGTGTCGAACCCAACGAGGAGCAGAAGGTGCTGGCTAGTGGTATGGATCAGGAATTCTCTGCAAATACTTAGCAAATGGATTTTTAGGAGTTTTTGATAAAGCAAGTAAATAAAGTATGAGTAAATAAAAGACAGTAGGAATAAATGCAGCAAGTGGCCCAATCCTTTATGCAGCAAAGGACAAGCCGGTTGTATTTCTTAAGATGACCAAACGTTCTCGAGGACACATGGGAAGACTGTCAAGTGCTTTCGCTTCATATAGTTGATTAATCTTCTCTAGCTTGCTAAGTGTTGTGTGGGTGAACCTGTGCTAATGTACCGACCTTCCTAGGACTAATACATACTTGTGACTATACCCCTTGCAAACATCCGTAAGTACAAGAAAGTAATTAAGGTAGACACCTAACCACAGCTTTAAACTCTAAGACCCTTATGTCCCTTGTGCAATGGTTTCCTAACGGGGGTTCAGGTTTCTGTCACTCCGGCAACCCCTACGATTAGTAGCCAAATACAAAATGCATTCCCCTAGGCCCATATAGGTGAAGTGTCATGTAGTCTACGTTCACATGACACCACAAGAAGAAGTACACCACAACTTAAATAACAATCTATTGAATCTCTCTCAACACAATTACACTACTAACAACATGACTTCTCCCATGTCCTCAAGAACAAAACGAACTACTCACAAGAAATTATATGGATCATGATTAGAGATGGAATAATGATGTATAACAATCTGAAAATAAACAATAATTCAATGGTTCACTCAATAGCATCAACTACAAAGAGTAATCAACACCGGGAAAGTTTCCCCTATGAACTATAGCAAGATTCAACCAATTGTTACAGCAATATGGAGATGGTGATGATGATGCTGATGGTGATGATGATGATGATCCCGATGAAGTCCAGCTTGATGGTGGTGTTGATGGCGACGATCTCCCCTCTCCGGGAAGGAATTCCCCCGGCAGAAATGTGTCTGCCGGAGAGATCTTTCTCTCTCGGTGTTTTCTGCCCCGCAGAGGCGGCATAATCTTTCTTTGGTCGCTCCTCCAGTCTTAGGGTTTCGGGAGGATGATATACGCCAGAGGAGAGAGGCTGGAGTGGGCCAGGGTGGCCACACCACTTGCTGGCGTGGCCTAGGGCTGCCCGCGCCAGGGGAGTGGTGTGGGCCCCCTGTGGCCCATCTCCACTCCGTCTTCTGGCCTCCTTAGTCTTCTAGAAAAATAGGATTTTCCGTATATTTTCCCAGATTTTCTGATCTTCGCGAATTTTTCCTCCAAACAACACCTTTTCCATCAGAATCCTGACTGAAGCGGTCCATGCTCCAAACGTCATCAACCATGCAAAAACAGATGAAATAACAAAAGTATCACCTCTCAATACGAAATATATCAATGAATAATCGTGAATTAAGACATAGAATAGTGATGCAAAATGGACGTATCAACTCCCCCCAAGCTTAGACTTCGCTTGTCCCCAAGTGAAACTGAGCTCAATAAACATGGCCTCAGGTTTATGGAGTGAAGAGTCGATAAAAGAATACGGACAAGAAGCATCACATTCATCAAATACATAGATCATAATAGAAGACAACTCACTATTATATAACTCAACTTGTAATGAGTAAAGGAAACACAATAAAGATACATAAAGCGAATCATAATTGGTAATAGAAAACTTAGCTCTTGGTCGAAGAATAGTTGATAATTTGCTGGAGTTCACAAATAACTTGTTTTCAATGATAGCTTTCAAAGTAGTAAACATCAAGATAAGAGCAATGTGCAAAACAAGGAACATAAGAAACATGATTGAATAAATCATCATATGAATGAATGAAACACATCAACTCAAAATACTTGCTGAGATAGAAGGGAAAAGGTTTACTGACTCAACTAAAAAGTAAAAGAAAGGCCCTTCACAGAGGGAAGCGGGGATTGCAAGTCTCATAAAGAGCTCCCAAAAATTATGATACTTACTAACTTTCAGCTCTCATTGCCCCTATCATAGGCATCTTTAGGTGATTAAGGTTAAAGTGATCAAATATGAGGATATGCATTGACAAGTTGTAAGTTGAGAATCTCATGTCCCTTGAATATGAGGGTCGCTCCTCATGCTTCTCAAGTTTAGTCACCGGTAAGTTCTTGTTATCGTAAGCATATGTGTATCATTGAGAACCACCAACGGGGTACCCCTTGCCCGATGATATGGAAGAATCCCCATATCAAAATGACCAGGCAAGCAGACAACAAGTATCTCAGCAATCTTCTTATTTACCATGGGAATATGGTGCTTTTTTCTCTCTTTCCTCTTTTCATAATATCTCTTTTTTTCTTTTCTCTTTTTTCCAATCTCTATCTCTTTTTTTATAAGAAGAATGCTTCATAGATACTCGTTATGGTTACGCTGCAGGTTTCCACCATGTCAGCATGGATTAGACCAGCGACCCAGGCGTTTCTCTAACACACATGCATAACTCCATGGACTTACAAGCTCCCCTTTCATTTCACACCGACGACATCCATAGACAAAAGAACATGATATCAACTTGGTACAAAGTACCAGTGCAATGTTGAAAGCTTTCCCCATGACAGCATGGTTCTGCTAATTCACAACTTACAAAGCGCAAGCATATACGCAACATAGGTGAGCACAATGGTTCAAGTTTATTAAGTGCAAGAAAGTAAAGTGTGCCATCAAGTTCGTGAGAGCTTTAATCACTAATTTTCACATAACAAGTTTAATTTGGGAGGTAGATAAAACAATAATTTACTTGGAATAGAAATAATGCTACTAGGTAGGTATGGTGGACACAAATGGCAAAGGTTTTGGTTTTAAGGAGGTGGATGCACGAGAAGAATTCCCTCTCAGTACAGGTTTTTTGGCTAGCAAGGCTGGGTAGCAAGTACAAGAGTTGAAGGAAACAACCAAACATACAAATGATAAAGACAAACATGCAATCTTCCTTGGAAGCACAAAATATCTTAACTAGAGAATACTAGACTTATGAGCTAATCAAGAAAGAAAGATGATGGAATTATTTTTCTCTAGAGTACTTTTATCTTTTTTTCATTCAACTCTCAAAAATAGTGTTGCTACTGACCGAGCCAGGTTTGCCAAAACCAACTAAATTAACTCAATGATCCCAAAGTGATACGAATACTAACAACAAGATCAATCATATAACCACGAATTGAAAACTAATATAAGCTATGCAAAAGAGTAAATGATAGAACTTCTCATTAATAATCCATAACGGCAACTCACACCAAGGGATACATATCTAGCGAGAGAGGGGACACTTCCATAATGCAAACCATCCTACATAATAAATCCTCTATTCATGATATGACGCTACTAATAAGGTAAAAAGATAGAATATAGTGATGTGATACCGCGGCACTCCCCCAAGCTTGGAACAAACCAAGGGGATGGCAAACCTGATGACGAATTACTCCTTTGGTGGTGGTGGTATCCTCTCGATGAGCTCTCTGATCAATTTCCCCAAGTCCTCAATCTCGAAGGTGAGAGTACGAATCAACTCCGAGTTGTGCTCAATACGGCTCATAATCATTTCAGTTTGTGGATCCCAGCTCTTGTAATTCTTTTTCCATTCTTCCCTCTTGGAGTCTTCTTTTCCTGCATGGTTATGGATAAAGGTATGGAAGGGATTCTTGGTGTGTGGAGGAAGTGACCGTGGAGCCAAACTGTGACGAGGAGCTTTTCCCCCTGTCTGCATCCGCGCAGTCCTTCTAATCCTGGCAGGTTTCGTCACCACTCCAATGCTTGCAATGGTAGTGCCGGTGTGCGGATGTTGGCCTTGATCCTCTTCACCTTCACTCTTGATCTCCTTCTCCTTCCCGGGGTCTTGGAGGTCTTCCTCCATGGGCTCCTTCCCTTTATCCTTGGCGGACACCATTGTGCTTCTAAGCCTTCAAAGAGTGTGTCCTGGCAGAAATAGATCAAAATGAAAACATGATATACGAACCTCGGAAGATTCGGGGGGTTATATATTACGAAGTTTCATATCAAAAGGAAGGTACTAGGAGAAAACAAGTCGGAGGCGGAGTCTGGGGTGGAATCACCACCTGGTGGCACGGCCAGGGGAGGGCCCGCGCCCCAGGGTGGTGTGAGCCACCCTGGCTCCGTTTCCGTCCCTTTCTCGCTTCGTAGCTTTCCTTATTGACTAAAAACTGCAAAAACATAGTTGGATTGTATTTTCGTGAAACTTTTCTTACCAGAACCGTTACCTATTTGAACATGGACTCTGCAAGTCTCTGAATTTGGTATTTAGTGGATTCTTCCGGAGTCTCCACTTGAATAATCATCAGTATCTTCATCTTCGTACACTTATTACTTGAGTCATAAAACCTTTCTCTTCCTTATTACACCATTATCTCCACTTCCTGGAAATTTCTTTCACACAAAACTTCACACAGTTCTCATTAGCAACATTAGTATAAGTGAAGTGATAGAACCTTTTAAGTCCAACTTCAGCTGAAACCCATCAAAACATAAGCTACTGTAGCAACTCCTTCCGAAAACCCAAAAGGAGTTCAAAAAGGAAATCGAATAAAGAAGCAAATGCAAGAGTGGCTAAATCTGTCAAAACAAACCAGCATGTAAAGATCAAATTTTTCAAAAATCTTCTGTTGCTCAAATCAAAAAGTGCAAAACTAACAAAAGTTAAATAACAACCTAGGGCAGAAGCACAAAAATTACAGCTCAATCCGACATACAGAGATCTCTCACGAATTTTTACGGTGAAGCACACAAATCTGTTTCGGGACAGCAAACTTCCCCAAATCTTACTTCTCTCTCATTAGAGGTTGATGTTGACACAAAAACCAAACAGAACGGATAAGGAGCGGTTATTACCAAAGTAATAACTTCCAAGACTCAAAGAAACAAACACAAACTGAAAGCAAAAACAAAATTGGGTTGTCTCCCATAAAGCTCTTTCTTTATAGCCATTAAGATGGTCATGATAATTTTGATGATGCTCACAAAGGGATATGAATTGAAGTGAAAGAGAGCATTAAGGAGCAAAAACACAGACACACATTTAAGTCTAACCCACTTCCTATGCAAGGGAATTTTCTAAACAAACAAGTTGTTGAAATCAGAGGCAACTTGCATAAGAAGTGCAACATAAAAACTTTCTGCATAAAACGAGGAAACTTGATATTATTGAGATGCATAAGAACACTTTTCCCTCTCTCATAATAACTTTCAGTATCATGCATAAACTTAACAATATAGCTATCACAAGGACCATCATAGCAATGATCACTTATCCTAACAGAAAACACAGGAATACTAGCTCTCATAACACTACTTTGTGAAACAATATTAGAGGTATCCTTACAAAGGATAGTGTGTCCCTCTTTTTCATATTTAGTGATAAAGTCTTTCACATTTGCTATTATAGGTTCATCAACCATTTGTTTATCAGGTTCAACAGCTTTACTTGTACTTTCATTAACCATACTAGCTATCATAGAATGTTCCTTTACCTTAACTGGGAAAGGCATTTTCTCAATGTAAGGTTTAGGTAAAACATGATTAGCAGTATAAACTTCAGTATTTCTTGCAGGAACACTCTTAGCAACATCTTTATAAGGTTCATGATACTTATTCCACTTCTTTTTAGGCACTTCAATATAGGAAGCAAAAGCCTTAAAATAAGAAGCAATAGCTTGAGAGTCTAGACCATAAGCATTTTTAATATTTTGAAAGTCATCAGTTCTCATAAAAGATTCAATGCATTCATAATCATAATTTATACCTCACTTTCTACCTTTGTCATTCTCCCAAGCTTCAACATTGTCTTGAATACGGTCCAGAAGATCCCATTTAGCTTCTTCTTCCATGCGAGTGAATGATCCAGCACAAGAAGCATCCAATAAATCCTTATCATGTAGAGGGAGCCTTGCATAAAAGTTATTGATAATAATATTTTTGGGGAGCTCATGAATGGGCCATTTGAGCATTAGTAACTTCAATCTCCCCCAAGCTTTGGCTGTACTCTCTCCATCAAGAGGCCAAAAGTTATATATTTGATTCCGATCTTTATGAATCTCACTAGGAGGATAAAACTTTGAATAAAAGAGAGGCACTATTTCCTCCAATTCTAGAGCTTGACCATTCTTCAGCAGCTTATACCATTCCTCAGCTCTTCCTTTCAGTGATAATGAGAATAACTTTTTCTTAACTTGATCAGTAGTAATACCTGCACACTTGAACAACCCGCATAATTCGTGTATAAAGAGCAAATGATCACCGGGATGGACAGTTCCATCCCCAACATAGTAGTTATCCATAACACGATCAATAATTCTTGTAGGTATTTTGAAAACGTCATTCTCATCAGGTGGTGGCTTATCTACTACCTTAGCAGTGGTAGTAGCATTACCAAATAAGAAACTCAGCGAATTATCCATAACGAAAATAAAGCAACTAGCAGAAGTAAACAATACTCACAGTAGAAGTTTCCTTTACCAGTTCCACTCTCCAATAGCGCTTCACTCCCCGACAACGGCGCCAGAAAACAGTCTTGATGACCCACAAGTATAGGGGGTGTATCGCAGTATTTTCGATAAGTAAGAGTGTCGAACCCAACGAGGAGCAGAAGGTGCTGGCTAGTGGTATGGATCAGGAATTCTCTGCAAATACTTACCAAACGGATTTTTAGGGGTTTTTGATAAAGCAAGTAAATAAAGTATGAGTAAATAAAAGACAGTAGGAATAAATGCAGCAAGTGGCCCAATCCTTTATGCAGCAAAGGACAAGCCGATTGTATTTCTTAAGATGACCAAACGTTCTCGAGGACACACGGGAAGACTATCAAGTGCTTTCGCTTCATATAGTTAATTAATCTTCTCTAGCTTGCTAAGTTTTGTGTGGGTGAACCTATGCTAATGTACCGACCTTCCTAGGAGTAATACATACTTGTGATTATACCCCTTGCAAACATCCGTAAGTACAAGAAAGTAATTAAGGTAGACACCTAACCACAGCTTTAAACTCTAAGACCCTTATGTCCCTTGTGCAATGGTTTCCTAACGGGGGTTCAGGTTTCTGTCACTCCGGCAACCCCTAAGATTAGTAGCCAAATACACAATGCATTCCCTAGGCCCATATAGGTGAAGTGTCATGTATTCTACGTTCACATGACACCACTAGAAGAAGTACACCACAACTTTAATAACAATCTATTGAATCTCTCTCAACACAACTCCACTACTAACAACATGACTTCTCCCATGTCCTCAAGAACAAAACGAACTACTCATAAGACATCATATGGATCATGATCAGAGATGGAATAATGATGTATAACAATCGGAACATAAACAATAATTCAATGATTCACTCAATAACATCAACTACAAAGAGTAATCAACACCGGGAAAGTTTCCCCTATGAACTATAGCAAGATTCAACCAATTGTTACAGCAATATGGAGATGGTGATGATGATGCTGATGGTGATGATGGCGGTGGTGGTGATGATGATGATACTGATGAAGTCCAGCTTGATGGTGGTGTTGATGGCGACGATCTCCCCTCTCCGGGAAGGAATTCCCCCGGCAGAAATCTGTCTACCGGAGAGATCTTTCTCTCTCGGTGTTTTCCGCCCCGCAGAGGCGGCAGAATCTTTCTTTGGTCGCTCCTCTAGTCTTAGGGTTTCGGGAGGATGATATACGCCAGAGGGGAGAGGCTGGAGTGGGCCAGGGTGGCCACACCACCTGCTGGCGCGTCCTAGGGCTACCCGCGCCGGGGTGGTGTGGCCTCCCTGTGGCCCATCTCCACTCCATCTTCTGGCCTCCTTAGTCTTCTGGAAAAATAGGATTTTCCATATATTTTCCTATATTTTCTGATCTTCGCGAATTTTGCCTCCAAACAGCACCTTTTCCATCAGAATCCTGACTGTAGCGGTCCATGCTTCAAAAGTCATCAACCGTGCAAAAACTGATGAAATAACATAAGTATCACCTCTCAATACGAAATATATCAATGAATAATAGTGAATTAAGACATAGAATAGTGATGCAAAATGGACGTATCAACCACTAGAAGAATAACACCACAACTTAAATAACAAACTATTGAATCTTTCTCAACACAATTCCACTACTAACAACATGACTTCTTCCATGTCCTCAAGAACTAAATGAACTACTCAAGAGACATCATATGGATCAAGATCAGAGATGGAATAATGATAAGCAAAAATCTGAACATAACAATAATTCAATGGTTCCACTCAATAGCATCAACCACAACAAGTAATCAACACCGGTAAAGTTTCCCCTAAGAACTATGCAAGATTCAACCCAATTGTTACAACGGTATGAAGTGGTGATGATGGTGCTAGTGGAGATGATGATGATCCCGATGAAGTCCAGCTTGATGGTGGTGTTGATGGCGACGATCTCCCCTCTCCGGGAAGGAATTTCCCTGGCAGATTTCTGCCTGCCGGAGAGCTCTTTTTCTCTCTATAGTTTTTCGCCCCGCAGAGGCGACGGAATCTTTCTGTGGTCGCCCCTCTAGTCTTAGGGTTTTGTGGGGAATATATACGCCAAAGAGCAGAGCCAGAGGTGGGCCAGGGTGGCCACACCACCTGGTGGCGTGGCCAGGGCTGGCCCGCGCCAGGGGGTGGTGTGGGCCCCCTGTGGCCCATCTCTGCTCCTCCTTCTAGCATCCTTCGTCTTCTGGAAAAATATGATTTTCCATATATTTTCCGGGATTTTCTGATCTTCACAAATTTCGCCTCCAAACATTGCCTTTTCCATCAGAATCCTGACTTCAGCGGTCCATCCTCCAAAAGTCATCAACCATGCTAAAATAGATGAAATAACATAAGTATCATCTCTTAATATGAAATATATCAATGAATACCAGTAAATTATGATATAGAATAGTGATGCAAAATGGACATATCACATCACGCCGTGGGCCTAGGGCGTCGCCTAGGCCCGCCGTCTTCCGTGCAGCGCGGATCGCGGGCTTGTGGAGGAGGAGGTGTCGTGGTGGCAGCATTGGAGGCGATCTTGAGAGGACTTCCTCGACGATGCTGACGTGCGGCCGCCATGGCGGGCTGCGGTTGCATCGGGTCTGCCCGGATCCGATCTGGACCTCTGCTTGCGGAGGCAGCTGCAAGATGGATTCTAGCGAGCCGCTTCGGTGGCATTCTAGACTGTCTTCTCATCTATCCTCCGGCTGGTGGAGAGGGGGATATTGGCTCGGATTGAATAAAGGGGGTGGTCCTATGGTTCATCTCACACTAAGACGAAGACCCGCTTGATGTTTGTCTCCATTGATCTGGTTACAGTGTCGTGTTCCGGAAGGCTCCGCCGACGAACTCCACAATGCGCATATGCCGAGAGATCGCTAGATCGGGTAGGATTCGGTCGTGCACACCCATGTTTTTAATCTGGCCGATTGGGTTCAGAGGGAGCGATTCGAAACTCTGTTGGCTGTTAATATCATGGGGCATGTTCTCGTTCCATGGTGCTGATGGAGAATGTCATGAAGACGAGATCTGAGGACTGACAATGGTGGTTCGAGTCCGGGTGGTGATGAGGAATTGGCTTGGTGACTCGTGACTTGGTGCAGTGGTATGCAAGCAGGATCGAGAGTACATGTGAAGATCATGGTCCTATCTTTCAGGGTGAAAACCCAGTGTCTGGCCTTAATTGGTTGTGCTTGGCAATGGCCATGTTGAAGGTATTGTTTTGAGAGCGTGGAATTTCTTCAGGGTGAAAACCTAGATCTTTGTTAGGGCGATGACGGTGTCTGCGCACTGTTCCCTTCTTGGAGCCGTCGTTTTTGGAGAAGATGGACATCTGGTGCTGTCTTGGTGGTGGTAATACTACTGTTTCAATGAATGAGGAACTGTAACGGGACTTTTCTTTTTTGTAATTCTTCTTTCTTTTTTGGTTGTGTGCATCCGTATGGCCGCTTGGGCAATGCGTTATTGCAGAGGCTGCGCGTAATTGGTATCTTATGATATTAATATATGCTATTTCCAAAGAAAAAGGTGTGTACACGCTTGGAGGACACGACGAGGGCTACTTTTACCCTACATGGTTGGCAGCATGATTTAAGGATCGGCCCTCCTCCGGTTTAGGCGTGGTTTCACATGCTTTTTTTGTATTTCGCCTTCTTTTGTTTTTGGCTTTTGGAGTGTGAACTTTGGTTCGGCTGTATGCATCCAGTTATACAGAGGTCGGGTGTAATAATTAAACCTTTTAAGGAACAAAGTGCTCTTTATAGAAAAATTTAGGAAACTCAATGGCATCACAGCCATGACGAACTTGACAAGAAGCAGTCTGCCATCAATGGAGATCTATTTCTGTTTCCAGTCAGCACCCTTCTTGGCAAGCTTATCAACAAAATTTCCTGCAAGTCAGTCTTTTTGAGCTTCCTATCCGACAGCGGCATCCCAAGATAAGTGCATGGGAAGGAGGCCAGCTGGCAACCCAAGTCCAACAGCAAGGGACCAAGATGAATGTTATCACATCTTAATTGGCAGAATTTACTCTTTGTTAGAGGTTTTTGATCATGTAAATTTTGAACATTGCTACAGGGATGTTAATAACGGAGCTCACGGGGACCAGTGTTTGGACGGGAGATCCCCTGACTTTATTGTTTCTAGCTTGGTGAACGATGAAACATTATTTGAGAATCAATAAAGCTGCCATGATGGCTTTTCCTTAAAAAGAGAATGTACAATTTGCAAATTTTACACACATGGAGCTTTCAACATTAACACACTCAGAATCCGTTATAACATGTTGTAAAAATCATAACTGAGGATAAAATGTAGTGTTGATCAAGAAAATACAATCCAGTTTTTCTCTTCTTGACTGACCTTGATTTGACTAATAACCTGATGCAATTTGATCGAGATGTACACCAATTTTTTTTTTTTTGATCGAGATGGAATATTAGAGCCAGAGCAGCAGAGAGTAGGGATCATATGCTCTAATAATGTACTTGCCAGGTGCGGTTGCCAGTATTGGTATTTTGGTAGCGGTAAGCACCTCATTTGGCACAAATAAGTGGAAAGACCAATGTCATGGTTGCAACTTACAGGCTTTGCGCGAATACCTTCTCCAGACATCAGTCCTGAAGACGGATAAATTACATTACAAGAGGCTAACCAATGCTGAAAGCCTCTCAGAAGATTCCATTTCATCAATTTAACTAGTGATCTGTAAAGAAAAATCTTGAATACACTAGTGACATGTAATTTTTATTATTAAGAAAAACGTGTGCTCTGTAATCTTAGTTGCACAATAAACACATGGTGCATGGCAAAAAAAACATTCAGGGATATAAAAGCAAAATTCTGACAGAAGGGAGAGAGACCATCGGGAAAAAGGTGATACCAGCAATCTGAACAGAAATAGAGATCTGTTCGAATATTTCAAAAGTCCATATGTTCGTAACCTCACAAAGGCTGTTTTTTATAGAAAGTAAATTTTCAAGATTTCTGTTGTTTGCCATAAACATCTATTTACACCGAGGGCAAGTTAGTCTCAATCATCGAAAGCATAAGATGCATAGCACCATACAACTGGGACGGATATTGACAGAGATACATGTATTGAGTGAAGGGTGATGGATACAGACAGATAATGAAATTCCTTAGCAATGATCGGAATTTTCCAGGTACCAAAATTTATGCATAAATATGCCCACATGCCAGAAGAATCAACTGAATCCAGTATTACTTGAGCCTACATGGAGAAGTCGAGAAAGCTGGTGAACAATGGAGCAATGGATCTATCAACCACCCAAACATTTGAAGAGCTGTATGTTGAGTTGTCAACTGACCCAATTTATCAAAGCGACTAAAAATCAATAAAATGGATCTATGCAGCCTGCACCCAACTGCTCCCAGGCATCTTACTCAAGCCTCTTTCTGCCATTGTCTTCCTCAACATCTTAACCTTGTCCCATTTATTTGTCTGTGCATATATGTTCCCCAACAGTATGTAATATCCACTCTCTCCAGGGGCGAGTTCAAAGCACTTGGAAGCAACGACCTCCCCAAGCTCGACATTGTTGTGCAACCCGCAAGCAAGAAGCAAAGCCCCCCAAACGCTAGCATGTGGCTGCATCGGCATCTGCATGATAAGTTGAAACGCTTCATCCAACTTCCCGCTACGCCCAATGAGATCTACCATGATGGTGTAGTGTTCCACTGAAGGCCTAATCTTATATTTGCTTGACATGGAAACAAAGCAAGCACGAGCTTCTTCCATTAGCCCAGCATGGCTGTATGCAGACAACAATCCCACAAAGGTCACTGCATTAGGAAGAATATTTGCGTTGGACATCTCTTTGAATAAACCAATAGCTTCGTTTAACTTGCCATTCATCCCACAGCCAACAATCATCGCACTGTAAGACACCACATCTCTTGTCCTCAAGCCTCTAAACAAGTCGAAAGCACTATCAATCCGACCACTTTTGGTGTACAAATCCACCAGAGCAGTGCGCAAGTGATCATCCAGTTCAATTCCCACGGAGCCCATGAAGCTCTGGAGCCACAGACCAAACCTTAAGTCTCCTAGCTGCGAGCAAGCCGAGATGACAGACGAGCAAGTTTTCTCATTGGGCAAAACACATACATGAGGCTTGAGCATCCGGTTGAAAACTCCAATCGCCTCCCTTGCACAGCCATTCTGTGCGTAGCATGAAATCATCGCATTCCACGCATAAAGATCATTCTTGTTCTCCATCCTCTCAAACAGGCCAGCAGCAGCGTGGACGTCACCGGACTTGGCGTAGCCAGAGATCATGGTGATCCAGGAGACGTTACTCCTGGCAGGCATATGATCGAACATCTCCCTCGCTCGAGCCAGGTAGCCATGGGCGATGAGCCCACTGATGACGGCATTCCAGGACGCAGCATCCCGCTCGGGCATCTGGTCGAAGAGCTCTATGGCGCTGTCCAGACGACCGGCCTTGGCGAGGCCAGCGACCATGGAGTTCCAGGACACAACGTCCCTCACAGGCATCTGGTCAAATAACGCGCGTGCCGCGGGAAGGTCCCCGGAGCGGAGGAGTGAGGCGAGGAGTGAGTTCCGGGATACGAGGAGAGAGTGCGGCGCCCGCCCTTCCGCAGGAGGCGTTTCGTCGAGCAGGCTGAGCGCGGTGATGGGGTCGCGGGAGTAGAGGTGGGCAAGCGCGGCGTGTGGGTACGGATGCGCGAGCAGGCCGAGCCGTAGGAGGTGGGCGTGGAGAGTGGCGGCGGCCGTCGCCACAGCATGAGCGGGGAGGCGGGAAACGGACTTGAGGACGGCGGCGAGGGCGAAGGGGCAGGGGCGGTGGGCGGTGCCGGAGCGGAGGGACGAGAGGTAGAGCGCGATCGCGCGGCGCGGACGGCCCTGGTCCGCGGCGGCGCGGATAGCCAGCGTCCACGAAGAATTGATGTGAGCGGCAGTATGGGTCGGCATGGACCACTGCCTATGCTCGCCGGCGACTTACTTTCCGGGCAGGGGGAGGAGAGACAGTACATGCTTTGCGCCCTTCTTTTCTTTTCCCGGAGGGAGGAGGCCCGCCGTGGCTAGTTTATTCCTACGGACAGCCACCACTTCACCAACATCTGCACTGCACATCTCCCGGCCGGGCTCCCCCGTTCCATCTGGAGGAAATTACAACAAATTCACAGAATACCAATAATTAAGGTAATTCATTGCATAAAACATAAATCCTGTAATTAGCCTCTTTAACAGATATACTGTACTACCTGGGCTCACAGGCATGATGCATCGTGCAAGTTATTTTTTCTTCCATTAATACTAAAACCTGGACAGCGTCACCAACTACAAATGAGATCTCAGATTTGAAATTTTGAGAAGACAAACATAACATACAGATTTGAACATACTTAATATGTACATATATTGGCATAGTCATACTAATTCAGTCAATATCTATCCAAAATGGGGGACTGGCTTGGCAAGATAAACATGTTCATCCAAAATTAGTTTCATTTTAGTCTCACGGCACATATATAAAATAACAGTCTAGATAACCATAGAGTTGAGATAACTAATTTTCTTCTTCCTCCTCCTCCTGTCCTGCCCATTACTTACTGTGAAGTAACCATAAAGCCGGGTCTCAGTGTAATGACTTCGGCGTCTTCATCCACGAATAGAAGTTAGCTTCGGCATTGGTGCAGCTAGAGCTTGCCGAGGTGCTTGCCATGGAGTTGCTGGTTGTCGCGGTGGTGCTGATGTAGCTGGCCGTGGTGCAGCTGTAGCTAGAGCTTGCCGATGTACAGCTGGCCGTGGTGCAGGTGCTGCTGCTTGCGGCGGTGCTGCAAACGGGACTTCACCAGGTGGTGGCGAGGAAGGATCTGCAGGTGCCTTCTTATACTTAGGAAGTTATCGGTTACTCTAAAAGTCGGTTTCATGATGAACAACATCTTCATCTTGTACATCTTCAGCATCGTGAATTGGCCAATCGATATTGCTGCCCATTTGACTATGCAAAAAAGCATCCGCAAGCTAATTGACACTAAACTGAGTACCCACAATGTGAACTGATTCGAACTGCTCGCCATGGAAGAACATTGTCTCTCTCCCATGGACAGATTCATTGGCATAATCCTCCAACCTAAAAAAAACAAGCAACAAGGCCATAAGTCTCTAGTTTGTACTAAGCTGTAGCATTGCACTCATACAGAAAATAAAAATCATTGCAATTTGCAGCAGAAAGCAGAGCACAAAATCTGCTAAGAAAAAACATAGCACAATCGGACCTGAGACTTACACACTGCTCTGATCCATAGCTTGATTCCCAATAAGACACGGGAATATTTTTAGACATTACATACTACTCACATCCATGCCGGAATATTTTTTGGTAAGACACGGGATGAAAAATTCAATAATCTAGGGTTCTTACTCCTCTTACTCCCAAAATCACCAAAAAGAAGAAATTTAGAATAAAACCTAGATTAAGGAGGGGAACATACCCAGTGAATGGTACTTGATCAACGGAGTCCATGGCCGACGTCCTGGTCGCCTGTGCGTTGTACCCTCCACCGCCGTCAGGCCATTGCATGGTGGCAGCCTCCGATGCAAATCCATGGAGCACAAGGTCAGGCTCCTCCTCCATCGTCGGTGCGGACTCCAACTCCCACGACCTCGCCGCCGGCACGCCGCCGCCCTCGCCTGGTCGCATGGAGGGCTCGTCGCTGCCCTGTCTCTTTTCGTTCTCAGAGGCCTCTCGTTCTCAGGAGGTAGCAGGTAGCAGTTTGACGCCTCGACCACATTACCCAGGAGCCTATTTTGGTGTCAACGCATCCGTCCTGTGGGCCCAAGTAATTAACCGGTTAATTACAGGATTTGTGTTTTGTGCAATGGATTACCCTAACTGTTGGTGTTCTGTGCAAAAATAAATTAAAGTTGTGGTTTGTTGCAACGGATGCCCCAATAAGTGGTGTTATGTGCAATTTCCTCTTCTATCTGCGACTCCATAGCACTGCTTACACTCTGAAAAATCTGGGATGCGAGAAATACGATGGTGTTTAGAGCATACAATCAAGACACTCCCTCAACCATCAAGAATATCATAGCTGATCTCACCTTATGGTCGCACCGTTTCAAAAAAATGGAATCTAGAATGGTCGCCGACATGTGGCGAGACCACTTTGTTGAGTAATAGAGCAATTTTCCAAGAGATTTAACCATACTAAAAGATAGATAAAATACATGCAGAATAATAGAAAAAGACCAGAAGATACGATAGACTATCTAAATATGAGAAGCAAGACTAAGAAAGATGATATACATCACGGTAGAGGAACCGACGGTGCTCCCGTTAGCGTTGGTACCATCGTCAGCCATGTTGTCGAGGAAGGTTGTTGATGTCAGGGAAGAAGTCGTCTTTGGGGAAGACATCGGCGCAATCGCTATCCGTGAAGGAGTCCGCGATGAAGCCAATAGTCACGCTAGTAGCGCTCCCCAAAAACCTTATCGCCTTTCTCCCGTACAGGACTCGAAGCTGCGGGGTCTCGGAGGCCTACTATCCCAGCTCGCGGTGCACGCCGCAAGACGGATGGGGAAGATCTAGGCAGCACAGTGCTCTGGAACTAGAGGCGCAACGGTGTGCGTTGGTGTGTCTGAGGAGAGGAGCGACCTCTCACTCTTATAGGCACGGGTAGGCAGGCGAACAGTCGGTGTCGGGAGAGGAAACGAACAGGCATCGGCCGAAACCGAACAGCCTCCACTAAGATCGAATTAATTCTCCACTGAGTTCGTATTAAACATCCAAAAGAGAGAGAAGCTCTCGTCTTGAGGCATTTCCGCGACGCGCGCGTGTCGTGACGAGGCGTGGCGAGGCAGGCGGCGGTAGAGGAGGAGCGCACGTGTATATGTCTTCTCTTCTCAAGCTCGTACAAGTGGTAGAAGAGCTCTCCTTATAAGCTGGTCCAACTTCCACTCAACTAGCAATGTGGGACTAACCTCTTGCCCCACCTCTTGCCTTGCATGAATGGGCCAAATGGGCCTCTAGGATTTCTGAAATTGTTGAATATATAAATAGGCTAGGCCTTTATTAGGCAAAATTCCAACAATCTCCCACCAGATCCCAGAGGCACACAAAAATTTGCCTATGGTTCTAAAACATTGTTTATATACTAGTACTAGTGGAGACTGTTAAGTTGAACTTCCACCTAGAACTCTATGCTACACTAGTTTGCAACTTGTATAGTGGACTATGCCTTGAACTGCAAGTTTGCTGCATTCTAGCTTTACACAAAGCCTTGACCAATACTGGGCTGTCATGGGACTTCCCCTCGGGTGGAGCTTATGCGTCATACTCCATAGCCTTTCATGAGTTTATTAGAGAGCACGCAACTCTCATAGACTGTGACGTTTAACAGTCAGACTCATATAGGTGTGTTCTTCAAAAGATGATCTGCAGGACAACATCTCTGCTTAAACTAAGTCACTTAGAACACATTAAGATAAATCAACCTGCCATGCAGAATAGGAAAGTATTGCATCTTCACGGAGTGGTGATTAAAGTAGGGATACTTTCCTCTCAGTTAACCAACAGCTTGTCTCCCAATTCTAATTCACGGGATCTCCAATCACATAGAGTGGTTTACCACTGTGGAAAACTTATATTGTGGGTCTCATACCCATCTCCTTTGATGTATTTTCTATCACGTTACGTGATAGACCCTTTGTGAAGGGATCTGCCAGATTCTTAGATGTTTGGATATAATCCAACGCAATAACTCCGGAGTTTCTCATTTTTCTGACAGATTTCAATCTCCTCTTCACATGTCTTGAGGACTTCATATTATCCTTAGAATTGTTCACTTTAACGATCACAGTTTGATTATCACAGTTCATTGGGATTGCGGGTATAGGTTTCTCAACCATAGGTAAGTCCATCAAGAGTTCTCGAAGCCACTCTGCTTCAATAGTGGCTGTGTCTAATGCGGCGAGTTCTGCTTCCATAGTTGACCTTGTTAAGATGGTCTGCTTGCAAGACTTCCAAGAAACAGTGCCACCACCAAGTGTAAATACATATCCACTCATGGCCTTTATCTCATCAGCATCAGATATCCAATTTGAATCACTATATCCCTCCAGCACCCTTGGGTACCCAGTATAGTGAATGTCGTAGATCGTAGTGCCATTTATATAGCGCACGACTCTCTCAAGATCTTGCCAATGATCATCTCTAGGATTTCAAACAAATCGACTGAGTTTGCTCACAACAAAAGTGATGGCAGGCCTTGTAGCGCTAGCTAAATACATAAGCGACCTAATAATCTGAGAGTATGTCAATTAATCTCTAATAGTACCTCTATTCTTTCGAAGTAAAACACTAGGATCATACGGTGTTGGAGAAGACTTGCAGTTGCTATACCCAAAGCGACTCAAGATCTTTTCCACATAGTGAGACTGAAGTAGTGTGATCCCACCATTATCATCTCTCAATAGCTTGATGTTCAAGATAACATCAACTACCCCTAGATCCTTCATCTCAAAAGACTAAGATAAGAAATCCTGACTTCCTTAATCACATTAAGATTGGTCCCAAAAATTAGTATGTCATCAACATACAAACATAGAATCACTCCCTCGCCCCCACCATAGCGATAGTACACACATTTCTCAACTTCATTTACAGCAAAGTCTGCAGTGGTTAGGGTTCTCTCAAACTTCTCGTGCCACTGCTCAGGTGCTTGTTTAAGGCCATATAAAGACTTAAAGAACTTACACAATTTTCCTTCTTGACCACTCACTACAAATCCATCTGGCTGATTCATATAAATTTCCTCGACCAACTCTCCATTTAGGAAAGACGTCTTAACGTCCATTTGATGAACGATAAGACCATGTGAGGCAGCCAAAGGTAGTAGTACTCAAATGGTGGTCAATCTAGCTACAGGTGAGTAAGTATCAAAGAAGTCCTCACCTTCTTTTTGGGTATAACCCTTGGCTACAAGTCTTGCCTTGTACTTCTCAATAGTACCATCAGGCCTAAGTTTCTTCTTAAACACCCATTTGCATCCTACAAGTTTGCACCCATAAGGACGATCGGTGATCTCCCATGTTTCGTTCGCTAAGATGGAATCCATCTCACTACGAACGGCTTCCTTCCAGTAGTCAGCATCAGGAGATGCATAGGCTTCTGAAATAGAAGTAGGAGTATTATCCACAAGGTACACAATGCAATCATTACCAAAAGACTTTGCAGTCCTCTGTCTCTTACTCCTCTTAGGAATTTCACTATCATCCTCCTCAAGTTTTCCGAGTGTTCAATGGTATGTTCAGGAATTGTGGGTATTTCCTGATTCAATGAGTCAGGTATCTCCTGATTTGATGAGCTAGGTATATCCTTCATGGGAAAGATATCCTCAAAGAAAGTCACATCATTTGACTCCATGATTGTACCAACATGCCTGTCTGGTACTCCAGATTTTACTATCAAGAATCTATAGCTGATGCTATGAAAAGCATATCCTAGAAAAACACAGTCCACGGTTTTTGGTCCAAGTTTGCGCTTCTTTGGGATTGGCACATGAACCTTTGCCAGGCAGCCCCAAGTTCACAAGTAAGAAAGATTTAATCTTTTCTTTTCCCATTCTTCAAATGGAGTAATCTCTTTGTTCTTAGTGAGAACTCGATTTAGGACATGACATGCAGTCAGTAATGCCTCCCCCCACCATTCCTTGGAGAGACCCAATGTGTCTAACATGGCATTAACCAAATCTGTTAGAGTACGGTTCTTTCTTCCGGCTACCCCATTTGTCTGGGGCGAGTAGGGAGGCATCCTCTCATGGATTATACCATGTTCCGCACAAAAAGAATCAAACTCATTGGAAAAGTTCTCTCCACCATGATCAGACCTAAGCCTCTTAATCTTTCGATCAAGTTGGTTTTCCGCTTCAGCTTTATAGATTTTGAAGTAACTCAAAGCCTCATCTTTTGATTTCAGAAGATACACATGACAATATCTCGTAGAGTCATCGATCAACGCCATAAAATATTTCTTTCCACCTTTTGTCAACACACCATTCATCTCACAAAGATCTGAATGTATGAGCTCTAGTGGTGCCAAATCTCTCACCTCTGCAGTCGTATGTGACTTGCGAGGTTGCTTCGCTTGCACACAAGTTTGGCATTTAGATCCCTTCACAATAGTGAATTTTGGGATTACATTCATTTTAGCTAACCGCGTCATGCAACCAAAATTAACATGACAAAGACGTTAATGCCAAACATTTGTTACAAGATCAGATGAAACATGATTCACGACTTTGTTACACACATCTGATAGTGACAAGCGGAACAAACTTCCACACTCATAGCCTTTACCAATAAATGTTCCAAACTTGGACAGTACAAATTTATTGGACTCAAACACAATCTTGTATCCATCATGACATAGAAGTGATCCACTAACAAGATTCTTATTTATTGAGGGAACATGATGCACGTTCTTCAGGCGCACGGTCTTTCCCGAAGTGAACTTCAGATCGACCGTACCAACACCATGAACAGAAGCATGCGAGCCGTTCCCCATCAGCATGGACTGAGTCCCTCTGACCTGATATGAAAAAAACATGGAAACATCAGAACAAACATGTACATTAGCACTTGTGTTAATCCACCAATCAGGAGAATGACATAATCAAAGAACAGTAGGTAATATACCATACCCAACATCTTTCATCTCAACGTCGCCCATGACAACATTAGCAGTCTTGCTGCCTTTTCCATGTTGGCACTTGTCAAAGAGGTTGGGGCATGTGATGTCTACGCACTTCTATTCTTGTAGACAGTTGTTGGGCCTCCAAGTGCAGAGGTTTGTAGAATAGCAGCAAGTTTTCCCTTAAGTGGATTACCCAAGGTTTATCGAACTCAGGGAGGAAGTGGTCAAAGGTATCCCCTCTCAAGCAACCCTGCAATCAAGATACAATAAGTCTCTTGTGTCCCCAACACACCCAATAGAATTGTCAGATGTATAGGTGCACTAGTTCGGCAAAGAGATAGTGAAATACAAGTGGTATGGACAATTATAAGTGGTAACGGTGCCAGAAAATAGCTTGCTGGCGTGGAAGAGACTAAAGGCAAACTGAAATAAAGATGGAAGCAAGCAAACATGTAACAGATCTAATTGCAAACGGTGTTTCAATGCTTAGAAACGAGGCCTAGGGATCATACTTTCACTAGTTAACACTCTCATATAAATATCTTCTCTTTATGATACTACTCTTAACTACTCTCCGGTTGAACACTCTAATCGATGGTAGGGCTATAACAGCACACCTCAAAGTTCATCTTTCCCATCTAGATAACCCCACATTGTCACCTTGAGCACTAGATAGGTCCATCAAACACCACAATTTCATAAAGACATCCAACTCCAAATATAACTCATAACAAGTATTTGAAATCTCTAGCCTAAGTGCCACCATAGTGTGCACGCTGTCACTTTCACACACATGGGGAGAGCAGAGATCTATTAAAGCACTTGAGTAGCAAGGTAGATCTATAGATTAAAAAGCTCATGATCACAATATGATCATGCATAGAGAGAGATGAACACATAGCTACCGGTAAAACCCTTATCCTCGAGAGAGAACTACTCCCTCCTCATCATGGGAATCAGCAACGGCGATGGAGATGGCGGCGAAGATCGATGGAGATGGCTCCGAGGGCACTTCCCCGTCCCGTCAGGGTGCCGGAACAGAGAATTTCCGTCCCCTGAATCTCCCCTTCGGTGGCGGCGGCACTACGGAACTTTTCGTGGCTGGAGGCTTGATTATTTAGGGTTTCTGTATCGGGAGGAATATATAGGCGAAGGGGCGAGGTCGGTGGGTGGCCAGGGGGCCCACACCATCTGGTGGCGCGGCCAGGGCTAGCCCGCGCGCCACCACATGGTGTGGCCACCCTGTGGCCCCTCTTCGTCTCGTCTTCTGGCTCCGTGAGTCTTCCGGTAAAATATCGACTTTGGCTTTTGTCCGGTCCATTTCCGAGAATATTGATTTTTTGACTTTCCTAGAACCAAAAACATCAGAAAACAGGCAACTGGCACTGTGGCATCTTGTTAATAGGTTAGTCCAAGAAAGTGTATAAAAAGTACTCCAAAGTGTGGACAAAACATAAGAAAGTAGATAAAACCAAGCATGGAACATCAAAAATTATAGATACATTTGCAATGTATCAACACCCCCAAGCTTAACTCCTGCTCGTCCTCAAGTAGGTAAGTGATAGAAATAAAGAATAATTTTTGAGGTGACATGCACCATCATAAACTTGATCAAAATATTTGTAAAACATTCAAAGCTAGGATCATAGTACTTCAATCATAACATGAAAGACAAAGTTCTAGAATTAAGACAAAGAAACTATGTTGCAACATGAAAAGGCACAAACAAAAGATTCATGAATAACAATGCTTTGCAAGACGTTTGTTTGTTTCACATAAAGAAAACATAGCATAGTGTCATTCAGCTTGTCCCTCATAGAGTAGCAAACATAAATGCATAGGACACCTTCAAAGTTAATAAGAGTGACTAGATACAAATAGTTTAAAGCAAGCAATATCAAGGTATGCATCAATCAACTAGTCTTTGGACAATGCACATAGAACTAAGAATGGCCACTATGCTCTCAAAGTAGGTGCATAAAGATAGAAGGTGGAGACTCAACATAAAAGTAAAAGAAAGGCCTTCATAGAAGGAAGTAGAGATTCAAGTTTCATAAAGAGCTTCCAAAAATTATGGTACTTATTAGCTTTCAGCTCTCATTGCCCCTATCATAAGCATCTTGAAGTGACTAAGGTTAAAGTGAACAAACTATGGTGTACATGCTTGACGAAGTATAAGTTATAAATCTCATGTCCCTTGGATACGAGGGCCGCTCCTCATGCTACTCAAGTTTAGTCACCGGTAAGTTCTTGTCATCGTAAGTACATGCGTATCATAGAGAACCGCCAACGGGGTACCCCTTGCTCGATGATACGGAAGAATCCCCATATCAAAATGACAAGGCAAGCAGACAACGAGCATCTCAGCAATCTTCTTATTTACCATGGGAATATGGTGCTTTTTCTCTCTTTCCTCTTTTCATAATCTCTTTTTTTCTTTTCTCTTTTTTCTCAATACAGGACTCTTTTTTATAAGAAGAATGCTTCATAGACAGCTCATTATGGTTACGCTGCAGGTTTCCACCATGTCAGCATGGATTAGACCAGCGGCCCAGGCGTTTCTCTAACACATATACATAACTCCATGGACTTACAAGCTCCCCTTTCATTTCACACCGATGACATCCATATACAAAAGAGCATGATATCAACTAGGTACAAAGTACCAAGTGCAATGTTGAAAGCGTTCCCCATGACAGCATGGTTCTGCTAATTCCCAACAAATAATTGCAAGCATATACAACATAGACGACACAATGGTTTAAGTTTATTAAGGGCAAGAAAAGTAAAGTGTGCCATCAAGTTCGTGAGAGCTTTAATCACTAGTTTTCTCATAACAAGTTTAATTCGGAAGGTAAACAAAAGCATGAATATAGTTGGAATAGCATAAGCTAGTAGGTAGGTATGGTAGACTCTTTGGAATAACTTGGTTTAGGGAGTTGAATACATGAGTGGAACTCATACTTGGTTGTGGAGGCTAGCAAAAGACTAGGAGCGACAAACTAAGAGAGCAGTAATGGCCATAATCATGCAGAGCGACAAAACATCATTGATCAAAGCATAAAGTGATACTACAAGTTGAAAACTAAATGATCATAAAGGCTATGGTGACTTGGGATAGTCATAACATGGTGTGAGCATGCGCCAAGTCAACCCAAATAAAGCATCAAAGGAGAATACCACAATACTATGCTTTATTATGCTAAAACAACGCATGATTCTTCCAAGGCACATTAAGCAATCTCAATTGTTTATAACATGTCATGCTACATCAAATAATACTAAGCATAAAGCAAAAACAATATCAAGCATGGCATGACAAAGCATAGGCCACAGTCAAAAACAAGCTCTCTTTACCACTTAAGCATGAACTTTCCTACTCTTTTCCAATCCAAACCAAACTATTTGAAAACCAATGTATGAAAGAGGGGGTCCAACCAATTTATTCAGCAAATAAGCAAACCAAGCAAACAAAAAACCAAAACGAAAACGAAAAATAAGATGCTCCAAGAATAACTCAATTGTGCATGAAACAATAAAAATGAAGCGCTTGGAAGAAACCTGGGATTTTTATTGATGAAGAGGGGATGCCTTGGGCATCCCCAAGATTTGACGCTTGTACTTCTTGGATATTTCTTGGGGTGACACACGTGGCATTCCCAAGCTTGAGATTTAGTCCATCCTTCATCTCATTACTCATTCCTTCCATACACCTGAAATTTTTCCTTCATACAAAACTTCACACAATCTTTATTAGCAACATTAGTGCACTCAAGATAATAAGTCTTAAGGTTCAGTTCCAACACCAATAAAATTCCATTAGAACACTAGCTACTGAAGCACTTCCCCCAAAAAGCTCAATTCCCCAAAAGAACTAAAAAAGGAACCAACAAGAAGCAAATGCAGAAAATGGCAGAAATCTGTCAAAACAGACCAGCAGGTAAAGACGAATTTTTTCGAAGACCTTCTGTAGCTCAAATCAAAAAGTGTTTTAACTAATGAAAGTTAGATAACAACCTAGGGCAGAAGCACAAACATTCACGCCTCAAAAGGACGTTCAGAGATTTTACACGAATTTTTAGGGTGAAGCACAGAAATCTGTTTTGGGACAGCAACTTTCCCAATCATTACTTCTCTCTCATTAGAGGTTACTCTTGGCACAAAAAGCAAATAAAAAGGATATGGAGAGGTTATTACTAAAGTAATAACTTCCAAGACTCATCTAAAACTTTTGGGTTATCTCCTAATAAGTACTTTTCTTTAACGCCTTTAAGTTAGGCATGATAGTTTGAGAAGATGCTCACATTGGAAATATGAATTGAAGTAAAAGAGAGCATCAAGAAGCAAATTCAAAACACATTTAAGTCTAACCCACTTCCTATGCATAGGAATCTTGTAAAGAAACAAGTCATGAAAGCACAAAGCAACAAGCATAGGAAAGCAAAACAAGTGCAACTTCAAAAATTTCAACATAAGGAGGGGAAACTTAATATTATTGAGATGCATAAAACCATGTTTCCCTCTCTCATAATAACTTTCAGTAGCAACATGAATAAAATTAACAATATAACTATCACATAAAACATTCTTATCATGAGCCACATGCATAAAAGAATTAATACTCCCCACATAAACATAGTCATTCTTATTAATTGTAGAGGGAGCAAATTCAACAAAATAGCTATCATTATTATTCTCATCACCATAATCCTCAAATATAGGAGGCATATTGTAATCATAATTAATTTTCTCCTCAATAGTAGGTGGACTGAAAATATCATATTCATCATCGCAATCATCATATATTGGGGGTATAGTATCATCATAATCAATAGAATAGTTATCTTCCAAAGTGTGTTCATTTGTAAACATATCATCATTGGAAGGAACATGGATAGCACTAATAGTACAACAATTATCATCATTTTCAGAATTGGTACCGAAGAGATTTTCAATATCAAAAGTAGTGTGCTTTTCCCAATCATGATCACTACTATAGGTAATAGGCATAGGAACATCATCGAGTTCAGACTCATCAAAAACTATAATAGGAGCAACATGCTTAGGGGAAAATACCGTTTCCTCTCTCCTTTTACTCCTCCTCTTCTTCTTTCTCTTCTTCTCTTTAGGAGGGAGAGGCTTGAAAGGAAGCTTCTCCATATACCCTGGTTCATTGTTAGAGACAATAGAAGAAACTTTGGAGGATTCCTTCTTTTCATTAATAAGATCAAAACACATATTAGTCCTATCATATTTTTTGTAAAATCTCATCTTCTATAATATTTTGTATGTAAGTATTTGTGTGGCAATTATCAACACAATAAAGATGACAACCATGCAGGACACTATTCATATCAAAAGCACCCATATCTACCAAAGAGGTTTTTCTTGATAACTCTTCACACCCCAAAAATAATGTAAGTTCATCATGCTGATTAGGAGTGATCATGTCATCACAATACAAACTTGTAGTACTCATTGGATTAGAAGGGCTATTATTATGGCCTGAGCATTGAAAATTGAAATCACCCACTTCGAAGCAAAGTTCACAAATAAAAGGATAAAGGGCACAGACTTTTTTACCTAGATCATTTAAAGCCCTATACCACATTCTAGTTTTTTCATTCCTGTGGGTGATACAATATTCTTCTTCAATTTGATTATTCTCACAAGGTCTATGTATTCCACAAAAATTAACATGCTTATAAGAAATAGTACTTTCATAGGTTTGAGCATGTTTATTGCTATCATTAATAACAATTTCATTTTCCATGCAAGTGTCTTTAAAAGGCTCATGATAAATGTTCCACTTTTCTTTAGGAGCATTAATATGAGAAGCAAAGGTTTTAAAACAATCAATACGAATTTGAGGATCAAGACCATATTTAGCACTATGCTCTTGAAAATCAGCAGTTTCAGCGAAAGACTTAATGCAATCATACTCATAGTTTATACCTGGTTCTTTACCTTTGTTGTTATCCCAATCTTCGGTATTGCTTTGAATTGTTTTAGGAAGATCCCACTTAGCTTTGACTCCTTACTCGTGAAGGATCCCTCTAAACAAGTATCTAGATAGTCCTTGTAATGTCCTAAAAGCCTTGCATAGAAATTATTAATAACAATATTCCCGGGGAGCTCGTGAATGGGACATTTGAGCATTAGTGACTTCATTCTCCCCCATGCTTGGGCAATACTTTCTCCATCATGAGGATGAAAATTATAAATATAATTCCTATCTTTATGAATTTCATGAGGAGGATAAAATTTAGAGTAAAAGAGAGATTCAAGTTCCTTCCACTCCAAATGATGAGGATCATCTAGTAGCTCATACCACTCCCTTGCTTTGCCCTTAAGTGATAAAGAGAATAGCTTCCTCTTAACTTGGTTCATTAAAAAACCTACACACTTGAACAGCCCGCATAATTCATGTATAAAGAGTAAATGATCACCAGGATGGATAGTTCCATCTCCCAAATAACAGTTGTTCATAACACGTTCAACAATTTTTATAGGTATTTTAAAAGAGATGCTTTTAGTATGTGGATTTAAAATATCACAAGTATCATTAGAATTACCACATATGGGAGATAAAGTATCATGAGAGCAAATTTTCTTCTTTAAAGCTGGGGAACTAAAAAGATCATTTTCATAAAAACTAACTTCCCCAAGCTTAGATGTTTCCATAACATTAGTAACAAAGGTGTTCAAAAGATTCATACTAATAACATTGCTATTAGCATGCAATGAAAGTTCCATGTGTTTTTTAATTTTCTTTTCAAAGAATTCATGTTCTACATTAGGAAAAATACTAAAAAGCTCTCTAATTTTGTTGTTGTTTTCCATTAAGCCTAACTAGTGAAAACAAGAAACAAAAAGACAATTGCAGAATCTAAAGGAAATAACTTCGAGCACTCACACTGGAGGATGTGAGTACCTTTTACCTTATCTCCCCGACAACGGGGCCAGAAAATAGCTTGATGTCTACGCACTTCTATTCTTGTAGACAGTTGTTGGGCCTCCAAGTGCAGAGGTTTATAGAACAGCAACAAGTTTTCCCTTAAGTGGATTACCCAAGGTTTATCGAACTCAAGGAGGAAGTGGTCAAAGGTATCCCCTCTCAAGCAACCCTGCAATCAAGATACAAGAAGTCTCTTGTGTCCCCAACACACCCAATACAATTGTCAGATGTATAGGTGCACTAATTCGGCAAAGTGATAGTGAAATACAAGTGGTATGGACAATTATAAGTGGTAACGGTGCTAGAAAATAGCTTGCTGGCTTGGAAGAGACTAAAGGCAAACTGAAATAAAGATGGAAGCAAGCAAACATGTAACAAATCTAATTGCAAACGGTGTTTCAATGCTTAGAAACAAGGCCTAGGGATCATACTTTCACTAGTGAACACTCTCATATAAATATCTTATATTTATGATACTACTCTTAACTACTCTCTGGTTGAACACTCTAATCGATGGTAGGGCTATAACAGCACACCTCAAAGTTCATATTTCCCATCTAGATAACCCCACACTGTGACCTTGAGCACTAGATAGGTCCATCAAACACCACAATTTCATAAAGACATCCAACTCCAAATATAACTCATAACAAGTATTTGAAATCTCTAGCCTAAGTGCCACCATGGTGTGCATGCTGTCACTTTCACACACACGGGGAGAGCAGAGATCTATTAAAGCACTTGAGTAGCAAGGTAGATCTATAGATTACAAAGCTCATGATCACAGTATGATTATGCATAGAGAGAGAGAGATGAACACATAGCTACCGGTAGAACCCTTAGCCTTGAGAGAGAACTACTCCCTCCTCATCATGGGAATCAACAACAGCGATGGAGATGGCGGTGGAGATCGATGGCGATGGCTCCGGGGGCAATTCCCTATCCCGGCAGGGTGCCGAAACAGAGAATTTCTATCCCCCAAATCTCCCCTTCGGTGGAGGCGGCGCTGCGGAACTTTTTGTGGCTAGAGGCTTGATTATTTAGGGTTTCTGTATCGGGAGGAATATATAGGCGAAGGGGCGAGGTCGGTGGGTGGCCAGGGGGCCCACACCACCTGGTGGCACGGCCAGGGCATGCCCGCTCCACCACATGGTGTGGCCCCTCTCCGTCTCGTCTTCTAGCTCCGTGAGTCTTCCGGTAAAATATCGACTTTGGCTTTTGTGCGGCCCAATTCTGAGAATATTGATTTTCTGACTTCCCTGGAACCAAAAACAGGAGAAAACAGGCAACTGGCACTGTGGCATCTTGTTAATAGGTTAGTCGAAGAAAGTGTATAAAAAGTACTCCAAAGTGTGGACAAAACATAAGAAAGTAGATAAAACCAAGCATGGAACATCAAAAATTATAGATACATTTGCAATGTATCAGCATGTAGGAGCCCAATGATCAGGATCACCGCGCACATGTCAAGCACCTTTCTTCTTATCAGTCTTCTTCTTGAAACTAGTAGACTATGAGGCTTTGTTCTTTCCATCGAACTTTCCTTTTCCATCAAACTTTCGCTTGTTCTTGAACTTGTGAGACTGGAAGCTCTTTTTCTATACCAGATTGGCACTTGAACCTCCCTCAGCACCTCGAGCATGTGTGTCTTTTGCTCTCGCCTTCTCTTCCACATCAAGAGTTCCAATGAGATCCGATACATAAAACTCTTGTCTCTTGTGTTTCAGGGAAGTAGCAAAGTTCCTCCATGAAGGGGGAAGTTTGACAATAATGCCCCCGGCAATGAACTTGTCTACTAACACACAAGGGAAGTGCTCAAGCTCCTTGGCCAGTGACTGTATTTCATGAGCCTTCTCAACCACGGAGCAGTCATCAGTCATCTTGTAGTCATAGAGTTGTTCCACGACATACAGTTCACTGCCAGCGTCCGAGACCCCAAGCTTGGCCTCGAGCGCAGCCCACATGTCCTTGCCATTATCAAATGACATAGAGGGTTCAACAATGTTCTCCCCGAGAATGGACAGCAAAGCATCCTTGAACAGGGTATCAGTTTTCCGAAAAACTTGTTCCTGAGCAGGAGTAAGCTCTCCCTCAGGCTTGCCAAGAGTGGCGTCATAGCAGTTCATGTTCTGAAACCAGAGAACTTCTCTCACGCGCCACCTCTTATAATGCATACCCTCAAAGACAGGTGGCTCCACAGAAGCAACAAAACCACTTGGAGCAAATTGCCTAAAATAAGGTTTTTGGATTGTTGAGTAATAGAGCAATTTTCCAAGAGATTTAACCATAGTAAAAGATAGATAAAACACATGCAGAATAATAGAAAAAGACCAGAAGATATGACTAACTATCTGAATATGAGAAGCAAGACTAAGAAAGATGATATACATCACTGTAGAGGAACCGCCGGTGTTCCCGTTAGCGTTGGCACCATCGTCAGCCATGTTGTCAAGGAAAATGTTGTTGATGTCGGGGAAGAAGTCGTCGGTGGGGAAGACGTCGGCGCAGTCGCTATCTGTGAAGGAGTCCGTGATGAAGCCAGTAGTCGTGCTAGTAGTGCTCCCCGAAAACCTTATCGCCCTTCTCCCGTACAACACTCGAAGCAGCGGGGTCTCGGAGGCCTAATGTCCCAGCTCGCGGTGCATGCCGCAAGACGGGATGGGGAAGATCTAGACAGCGCAGTGCTTTGGAACTGGAGGCGCAAGGGTGTGCGTTGGTGTGTTTGAGGAGAGGAGCGACCTCTCACTCTTATAGGCACGGGTAGACAAGCAAACAGTCAGCGTCGAGAGAGGAAACGAATAGCCATCGGCCGAAACCGAACAACCTCCACTAAGCTCATATTAATTCTCCACTGAGTTTGTATTAAACATCCACTCACGCAGACTGTTCGGATTATTATCCATTCATGTGTGGCAAAAAGAGAGAGAAGCTCTCGGCTCGAGGCATTCCCGCAACCCGCAACCCGCGGCGCGCGCACGTCGTGACGAGGCGGGCAGCGGTGGAGGAGGAGCGTGCGTGTATATGTCTTCTCTTCTCAAGCTCGTACAAGTGGTGGAAGAGCTCTCCTTATAAGCTGGTCCAACTTCCACTCAACTAGCAATGTGGGACTAAACTGTTGTCCCACCTCTTGTCTTGCATGAATGGGCCAAGTGGGCCTCTAGGATTTCTATAATTGTTGAATAGTATAAATGGGCTGGGCCTTTATTAGGAAAAATTCCAACACACTTCACCCTCTATACTCTGTAATCTGTAATTGTACATTTGAAGCAATATATTCAGGTTGGGATCCTCTCCCCCCGGTGAAAGCCTAAAAAAGTTTATTCCTACTACTTACTATAGTCTATAGATGACCCGGTGCGCCACACAAATGAAGGAACGAAGCGAGATAGTACCGTAAATCTGAGTTTTATCAATATTTTTAATTAGTTGTCCATGATTGACATTCATTGGTCTTAGAAACCATGAGGCATTAATATCGTATACTAAGTACTGTATTTAAGGTCCAGCATTTAGGAATCCATTGTTAATTGACCATCGTAGTACATGGAAAGGTGTTTTGTTTGTAGAGGTAAATTGACCTTGTGAGAAAGAGTTTATTTCATTTTGTTGAAAAACAAGAATTGTTCTTGTAGCCTTAAAATGGTTATCTATTTGATCTAAATGGGCATGTTATTATCATTGGCCTTACCCATTGCATCACTGGCACGAACGATGCACTCCACACGGAATTTAGGCCACGTGTATTAGCCATAATCATAAAATAAGGTATTGATTTGAGTAACTTGTATGTAAGTAAAATAGCTGTTGAGAAATTTCCGCATGAGATTAATTATCGAAATCAACATTATATAACCACTGGCAGATCTAAACACATGCATCAAGCAAGTCCATCTAGTAGATCTGTAAATCTAGTAACAACTAGTGCATACAAAGAGAGGAATAAAACGTACAGGTTGACCGAAAAGGTCATCACCGCAGCAACACCTTGGTCATTGTCGTTGTCACCTATGGTGATGTTGATGTCATCGTTTGATAAAGAAGAACACATGAACAGA
Source organism: Avena eriantha (assembly GCA_910589775.1). NCBI lineage: Eukaryota > Viridiplantae > Streptophyta > Magnoliopsida > Poales > Poaceae > Avena > Avena eriantha. The sequence goes on along the minus strand of OU342746.1, from coordinate 115,679,302 downwards.
GGCGAGCAGTCGCGCCGAGACGCTCCCCCAAAACCTTATCGCCCGTCTCCCGATGCAGGATCTCAAAGGACGGGGTTTCAGAGGCTTGCTCTCCCGGATGGCTGTGCACGCAGTCGCCGGGTGGAAAAGCCTAGAGTGCAGCACAGCAAGAGGAACAAGGGAAGAGAGACAGAGAAAGAACCGGATGTGTATAGATCTGTTATGTCTCTCCCTCTATAGACTGGGAGGTGAGCCGGCCGAGTCGCCACGCGGTGGAAGACAAGGACACGCATCAAACATGCACACAAATGTTGACACATATCCAACAGTTGGTGCACCATGCACAAATTTAGTCTTCCACAAAACGAGTTTCTAACTTGAATTCGATTCACGAAACCATTTCGTGCGTGCGGGCGAGGCGAGGCGGGTGGCGGATGAAGAGGAGTGCGCGTGGACTCCCTCTCTTCTCACTCACTTAGCGGGAGTGAAACATCTCACCTTATAAGCTGGTCCAACTCTCTCACAACTAGTAATATGGGACTAAATTTTGTCTTCCACACAACTCCCAAGCTACCATAATAGATAGGCCTTGAGATTTCAGGATTTATTAGACTACATGGGCTACCTACATGGGTCACAACCTATATAAATCTAACAATCCCCCACCAGATCTCAGAGGCACATCATATGGCTAATTAGTTCCAATCACTATTTAATATACCTGCAGTTCAGTGGAGACTGTTATGTTGAACTTCCACCTAGATAAAGAGATACGCTTACTACAGCTGAACAATGGACCATGCCTTGAATTATCAGTCTTGTGCAGCAAGTTTTACTCAATGTCGTTACAGGTACTTGGCTGCCATAGGCTACCCCTCGGGTGGAGCTTATAAGTCATACTCCTCGTCTTTTTATGAGCTTCCTAGAGATTCACCCAGGTATCATACACTGTGACCAGCAGTGTTGCTCATATAGGTGTGTTCTTTCAAGATCGCTCTGTAGGACAGCGTCTTTACTCCTAAGGAGATAAAGAGACCACATTAAGATGTAATCAACCTTCCTAATAGTATGCTATGATAGAATTGCATCTACAGTGGAGTGGGAGTATTAAAAGTTCCTCTCAACTCAGTTGTTTCGGTTTGTTTTCCCAGGTCCTAATTCACGGGATCTACGAACACATAGGTTGGGTTACCCCCTCGACAACTCATGTGGGTCTCAAACCCATCTTGCTCGATGCATTTTCTATCAAATTTCTTGATAGTACTTTTGTAAAAGGAACTGCTAGATTCTTAGCTATTTGGACATAATCCAATGCTATAACTCCATAATTTCTCAGCTTTCTGGCAGACCCTAGTCTTCTCTTGACATGTCTTGAACTCTTCATATTATCCTTAGAAATATTCACTTTGACAATCACAGTTTGGTTGTAACAGTTCATAAGGATTGCCGGTATTGGTTTTTCGACCATAGGCAAATTTGTTAAGAGTTTAGAAAGCCATTCTTCTTTGACAGTCGCAGTAGCTAATGTTGTGATTCTGCTTCCATAGTTGACCTTGTTAAGATGGTCTGCTTGCAAGACTTCCATGAAACAACGCCACCACCAAGAGTGAATATATATATCCATGTGTGGCCTTTATCTCATCAGCATGTGATATCTAGTTTGAATCACTATACCCTTCAAGTACTCTTGGATACCAGGTATAATGAATTCCATAGCTCATTGTTCCCTTTATATAGTGCATTACTCTCTCAAGAGTATGCCAGTGATCATTTCCCGGGTGGCCAAAAACCGGCTAAGTTTGCTCACAACAAACGAGATGTCAGGCCTCGTAGTGCAAGCTAAATACATAAGTGAGCCAATAATCTGAGAATATCTCATCTGATATCTAGTCGCCTTTTGATTCTTTCGAAGCAACACACTAGGATCATAAGGTGTGGGAGAGGATTTGCAATCATTATATCCAAATCTACTCAACAACGTTTCCACATAATGTGATTGCACAAGTGTAATCCCACCATTCTCATATCTCAATAGCTTGATGTTTAGGATAACATTAGCTTCTCCAAGATCCTTCGTCTCAAAACACTGAGACGAGATTTTTTTACCTCATTAATCACTTTGAGACTTGTCCCAAAAATTAATATGTCATCAACATACAGACATAGGATAGCTCCCTCGCCCCCACCATGGTGGTAGTATACACATTTTTCAGCTTCATTTACAACAAAGCCCACAAATATTAAAGTTCTTTCAAACTTTTCGTGCCATTGCTCGGGAGCTTGTTTGAGGCCATACAAATATTTCTTCAATTTACACACCTTTCTTTCTTAACCTTATAGTATAAAACCATCAGGATGTTCCATGTAAATTTCCTCATCCAACTCTCCATTTAGGAAAGATGTCTTAACGTCCATCTGATGAACGAGAATACCGTGAGAGGCAGCCAATGATAGTAGTACTCGAATTGTGGTCAATCTAGCCACAAGTTAGTAAGTATCAAAGAAATCTTCGTCTTCTCTTTGGGTATAGCCTTTAGCCACAAGCCGAGCTTTGTACTTTTCAATAGTACCATCAGCCCTAAGCTTCTTTCTAAATACCCATTTACATCCTAAAGGTCTACACCCATACGGACGTTCAGATATCTCCCACGTTCAATTATCCAAGATGGAATCCATCTTGCTTTGAACCGATTCCTTTTAGTATTTTGCATCCGGAGATGCAAAAGCTTATGAAATAGTAGTGGGAGTGTCATCCACTAGGTACACAATGAAATCATTACCAAAAGACCTTGCAGTCCTTTGTATATTGCTCCTTGTGGGAGCTTCATTGTCATCCTAATCTGAATCTAAACTCTCATCATTTGATTGTTCGTTGGTCTCCATGGGAGTTTCAGGTTCAGAAATTGGATCATATTCCTTATTAGATATGCCAGGCATATCTGTCATAGGAAATATATCCTCAAAGAATGTAGAATCTCTTGATTCAAAGATGGTACTTACACTCATGTCGTCCACTTCAGATTTCACCACAAGGAATCTATAAGCAATATTGTGAGAAGCATAGCTAAGAAAGACACAATCCATAGTTTTTGGTCGAAGCTTACACTTCTTCCTGATTGGCACGTTGACTTTTGCCAAACAACCCCAAGTTCGTAAGTAGGAGAGTGTCAACCTTTTCTTTTCTCATTCTTCAGATGGAGTAATCTCTTTATTCTTAGTTGGAACACGGTTTAGGACATGACATGAAGTCAATATAGCCTCCCCCACCATTCCTTGGATAAACTGGGAGTGTCTAACATGGCATTAACCAAATCTATTAGAGTCTAGTTTTCCTCTCAGCAATCCCATTGGATTGAGGGGAATTGGGAGGAGTCCTCTCATGTATAATACCATGTTCCGAACAGAATAAATTGAACTCATTAGAAAAGTATTCTCCACCATGATCAGACTTAATTCTTTTGATCTTTCTCTCAAGTTGATTTTCAACTTCTCCCTTATAGATTTTAAAGAAATCTAAAGCCTTATCTTTAGTTCTCAAGAGATATACCTAATAGTACCTAGGAGAATCATCAATCAAAGTCATGAAATATTTATTTCCACCAGTTGTGAACACACCATACCATTCATCTCACATAGATGTGAATGTATGAGCTCTAAAGGTGCCAAGTTTCTTTCCTCTGCAGGCTTATGAGGCTTGCGAGGCTGCTTTGCTTGCACACAAGCATGGCATTTAGAGCCTTTGATAATAGTGAATTTTGGAATTAAACTCATACAGTAAGCCGCGACATACAACCGAAATTAATATGACAAAGTCGTGAATGCCAAACATTAGTCTCATTACCAGTTGACGAGGGTTTAACTCGTCAATGCCCATTGTTATGGACTTGGGTTTTGGAGAAGGAGGGAGCGCTGGAGGCATCAATCGGCTAGAAAACAAGCACACATGGATGCAAGGTTTACCTAGGTTTAGGCCTCATAGAGGTCCCTACTCCTGCTTGTCTGCTCTTGGAATTATCGAAGGAATCGAAGATTACAGGGGTGCGCAGATGCAATCTGGGGAGAGTTGTGGAAACTAGGGTTGTGATTGTCCTCCTCGCCGCCCCTCCTAGCCTTTATATAGATAGTCTAGGTCTCGGGTAGCAGGTCAAGTCGGTTACAGATTAGGGTTTGCCCTTTGAACTTTCTATCTTAAGCTTCTTCTTGTCTCGCAAGCAATCGAGAGTCCGTGGGCCACTTGAATTCTTCATTGGGCCTTGGCAATGCCATGGGCTTCTGTCGTATCTGGACCGTATATGCCAAACTCGAGTACCTATAGGGTATACCCATGTCAGTAGCCCCGAGTGTCCAGTGGAATCGTAGATTTGACTGGAGACTTTATGAAGTCTTTAGAGTGCATGTTTGAGCATTTTTTTCGAGTGTTTAGTTTGTGTCATAGGTATTTTTGATATACGTGCTGATTTATCCGATGTATCGGTATTAGTTAACTGCCTTAGGACAAAACAACGCAATCTACTCAAACTCGATTCCCCAAACTCGAATTCGGAAAAGTGATGGCGTAATTAGACTCAGGCCATGGAGGTCTTATAGGAGTCGAATTCCAGTGTATAAGTGTGAGCACTTGACGTGTCCGTCAAGGCATGTTCATCGTACCTACAGGCATGGATATATTTCTGGTAGTGCGCAGCAGATGCGTTGCAGGCCTTATTCAGGTCTTACCTTCACGCTGTAAGCGCGGCATCTGAATTTTTGTCATCACGAAGATGATTTGGGTGGCCCAGGAGACGTAATCTCTTCGTAGGGAAAATATGAGGCGGAGTCGCCATAGCATTCGAGTGTGGATGTTATCAACACACAGTACGATGTACAAGGAAAAATAATCATAGGGTGCGCGACCAGCGCTCCCTATGGGAGTAGCCCCCGAGTGCCTATTCGAGTCGTAGACTCGAGTGGGGACTAAAAAACATTTTGTGACTGCTGTCGTCTTTTTGTTGCTTGTTTCAGTCGAATATGCTTCCAGCGCTCCCTATGGGACTAACCCGTAATCCACAATCGAATCATTGATTTGAGTGATGGGTTTGTCTCGAATGCTCATAGACCTGCATAAAAATTCTTTTGGGTGCACAGCCAGTGTTCCTATTAGGAGTAGCCCCCGAGTGCTTGGTTGAGTCGAAGACTCGAGCAAGAACTAAAGTAGTCAAAATCTTCTGCTGCTGGAATCGATGACGTCAGTGTTGATGATGTGATGACTTCAGTTGCCCGCGTGAGCGGCTTTGACGGGACGTGACGAGCGGCGGGTCCAACTTTCTGACTTCAATTTGACTGAGCGTGCGTAATCTTCTGGTTTGACTACGTCTCCTCGATTGCCGAGCATAATGGGAGTAGTGGGGACGGTTTGTGGTTCAGCTTCACCACGTGTCGATGGCGATGTGCGCCACACGTTCAGTAGGGTTTTTGTTTGCCGTTGGATGACATCTGTGTGGAGGTTAAGTAGCAGCATAGCTGCGGTAAATTTCCCCGTCTCTCTTCTTGCTCGTGCCTCCTTCGCCATTGCTGTTCTCTCTGCTTCCTTGCGCGCTTCCTCTTCATGGCACTAGACCAGCTTCGTGTTTTCTCCAGTTACTTTCTCCGTTTGCATCGCCATCGAAAGATGGGCAAGAAGAAGGGAGGCTCCGCTGCTGGATCTACAGCCACCATTGCTGCCGTCGAGAAGAAGGGCAGTACCACCGCCATGGGCACCAGCGCCGCCGGCACTGGGAAGAAGAAGGGTGCAGGCACCCGCGTCACCAACGGCTCCTGGCGCGCATCCGTCATCAAGCCTTCTGAGCTGCACCTTCATCGTCAAGATGGAGCTCTTCCGCCCGCAGGAGATGATTCACGAGTGCCTGGCGATGAGGTAATCCCTCGTCGTCCTCCAAGTTTCCGGGTGATGTTCCTTGCGTTCATCATTCGAGGTCTCTCTCTTCCCCTACATCCTTTCTTCAGGGGTCTTCTTTGTTTCTATGGGCTCCAGCTGCACTAGCTGTCACCAAACTCCATTCTCCACATGTCTTGCTTCATCACACTTTGCGAGTGCTGGATCAGAATCGAGACACACTTTGGTCTCTTCAAGAAGCTTTTTAAGCTAAAACGTCAGTCAGGGTCGGGCTCGGTAGTCTACGATGTAGGAGGCTGTGGGATTCATGTCGACTCCTCTGTCACCTACTTTGACATCAAGCTCACCGCGTTCGTCCAAGGGTGAAGGAACAAGTGGTTCTACATCCGCGACTAGAAGGCCAATAGAGAGCACTACGGACTCGTGCCCTTCGACTCCGTGGCAGCTTGTAAGAGGAGGCGTTCTTGGAAGAACATCGTGATGCCTGGCGAGTCCGAGGAAATGGAGGTGCTGTATAAGCGCGTATGCGACCTCGAAGGCCGCATAGGCAAAGAAGAGGGTGGCCCTGCTCTCATTCGCACGTGGTTGCGCCACCACGTCTAGCCTATGTAGGCCAAAGTCCACCCGATGTACTGCTGGGCTGGTGCGAGTGATGTCACTCGCATATCCGCGGAAGGCATTGATACGTCCATTTTGCATCACTATTCTATGTCTTAATTCACTATTATTCATTGATATATTTCATATTGAGAGGTGATACTTATGTTTTTGCATGGTTGATGACTTTTGGAGCATGGACCGCTGCAGTCAGGATTCTGATGGAAAAGGTGCTGTTTGGAGGCAAAATTCGCGAAGATCAGAAAATCCGGGAAAATATAAGGAAAATCCTATTTTTCCAGAAGACTAAGGATGCCAGAAGACGGAGTGGAGATGGGCCACAGGGGGCCCACACCACCCCTGGCACGGGTAGCCCTAGGCCGCGCCAGGAGGTGGTGTGGCCACCCTGGCCCATTCCAGCCTCTCCCCTCTGGCGTATATCATCCTCCCGAAATCCTAAGACTTGGGGAGCAACCACAGAAATATTCCGCCGCCTCTACGGGGCGGAAAACGCGAGAGAGAAAGATCTCTCCGGCAGATAGATTTCTGCCAGTGGAATTCCTTCCCGGAGAGGGGAGATCGTCGCCATCAACACCACCATCAAGATGGACTTCATCGGGATCATCATCATCATCACCACCATCATCACCATCAGCACCCTCATCACCATCTCCATATTGCTGTAACAATTGAGTTGAATCTTGCATTAGTTCATAGGGGAAACTTTCTCGGTGTTGATTATTCTTTGTAGTTGATGCTATTGAGTGGACCATTGAATTATTGTTTATGTTCAGATTGTTATACATCATTATTCCATCTCTGATCATGATCCATATGATGTCTTGTGAGTAGTTTGTTTTGTTCTTGAGGACATGGGAGAAGTCTTGTTGTTAGTAGTGGAGTTGTGTTGAGAAAGATTCAATAGTTTGATATTTAAGTTGTGGTGTACTTCTTCTAGTGGTGTCATGTGAACATCGACTACATGACACTTCACCTATATGGGCCTAGGGGAATGCATTGTGTATTTGGCTACTAATCGTAGGGGTTGCCGGAGTGACAGAAACCTGAACCCCCGTTAGGAAACCATTGCACAAGGGACGTAAGGGTCTTAGAGTTTAAAGCTGTGGTTAGGTTGCTACCTTAATTACTTTCTTGTACTTACGGATGTTTGCAAGGGATATAATCACAAGTATGTATTAGTCTTGGATGGGGCGGTACATTAGCACAGGTTCACACACACAACACTTAACAAGCTAGAGAAGATTGATCAACTATACGAAGCGAAAGCACTTGACAGTCTTCCCATGTGTCCTCGAGAACGTTTGGTCATCTTAAGTAATACAACCGGCTTGTCCTTTGCTGCATAAAGGATTGGGCCACTTGCTGCATTTATTCCTACTGCCTTTTATTTACTCGTACTTTGTTTACTTGCTTTATCGAAAACCCCTAAAAATCCGTTTGCTAAGTATTTGCAGAGAATTCCTGATCCATACCACTAGCCAGCACCTTCTGCTCCTCGTTGGGTTCGACACTCTTACTTATCGAAAATACTGCGATACACCCCCTATACTTGTGGGTCATCAAGACTATTTTCTGGCACCGTTGTCGGGGAGTGAAGCGCTATTGGAGAGTGGAACTGGTAAAGGAAACTTCTACTGTGAGTATTGTTTACTTCTGCTAGTTGCTTTATTTTTTGTTATGGATAATTCGCTGAGTTTCTTATTTGGTAATGCTACTACCACTGCTAAGGTAGTAGATAAGCCACCACCTGCTGAGAATGATGTTTTCAAAATACCTACAACAATTATTGATCGTGTTATGGATAACTACTATGTTGGGGATGGAACTGTCCATCCCGGTGATCATTTGCTCTTTATACACGAATTATGCGGGTTGTTCAAGTGTGCAGGTATTACTACAGATCAAGTTAAGAAGAAGTTATTCTCATTATCGCTGAAAGGAAGAGCTAAGAACTGGTATAAGCTACTGAAGAATGGTCAAGCTCTGGAATGGGAGGAAATAGTGCCTCTCTTTTATTCAAAGTTTTATCCTCATAGTGAGATTCATAAAGATCGAAATCAAATATACAACTTTTGTCCTCTTGATGGAGAGGTACAGCTCAAGATTGGGGGAGATTGAAGTTACTAATGCTCAAATGTCCCATTCATGAGCTCCCCAAAAATATTATTATCAATAACTTTTATGCAAGGCTCCCTCTACATGATAAGGATTTATTGGATGCTTCTTGTGTTGGATCATTCACTCGCATGGAAGAAGAAGCTAAATGGGATCTTCTGGACCGTATTCAAAACAATGCTGAAGCTTGGGAGAATAACAAAGGTAGAAAGGCAGGTATAAATTATGATTATGAATGCATTGAATCTTTTATGGGAACTGGTGACTTTCAAAATATTAAAAATGCTTATGGTCTAGATTCTCAAGCTATTGCTTCTTATTTTAAGGCTTTTGCTTCCTACATTGAACTGCCAAAAAAGAAGTGGAATAAGTATCATGAACCTTTTAAAGATATTGCTAAGAGTGTTCCTGCAAGAAATACTGAAGTTTATACTGCTAATCATGTTTTACCTGAACCTTATATTGAGAAAATGCCTTTTCCAGTTAAGGTAAAGGAACATTCTATGATAGCTAGTATGGTTAATGAAAGTACAAATAAAGCTGTTGAACCTGATAAACAAATGGTTGATGAACCTATAATAGCAAATGTGAAAGACTTTGTCACTAAATATGAAGAAGAGGGACACACTATCCTTTGTAAGGATACCTCTAATATTGTTTCACATAGTAGTGTTATGAGAGCTAGTATTCCTGTGTTTTCTGTTAGAATAAGTGATCATTGCTATGATGGTCCTTGTGATAGCTATATTGTTAAGTTTATGCATGATATTGAAAGTTACTATGAGAGAGGGAAAAGTGTTCTTATGCATCTCAATAATATCAAGTTTCCTCGTTTTATGCTGAAAGTTTTTATGTTGCACTTCTTTTGCCTTCTTATGCAAGTAGCCTCTGGTTTCAACAACTTGTTTGTTTACAAAATTCCCTTGCATAGGAAGTGGGTTAGACTTAAATGTGTATATTTTTGCTTCTTAATGCTCTCTTTCACTTCAATTCATATTCTTAGGAGAGCTTCTTCAAAATTATCATGCCCATCTTAATGGCTATAAAGAAAGAGCATTTTGGGAGACAACTCGATTTGTTTTTGCTTTCAGTTCGTTTTTGTTTCTTTGAGTCTTGGAAGTTATTACTTCGGTAATAACCGCTCCTTATCCGCTTTGTTTGGTTTTTGTGTCAAGATCAACCTCTAATGAGAGAGAAGTAAGATTTGGGGAAGTTGCTGTCCCGAAACAGATTTTTGTGCCCCACCGTAAAAATTCGTGAGAGATTTCTGTATGTGCGATTGGGCTGTTATTTTTTGTGATTCTGACCCAGGTTGTTATTTAACTTTCGTTAGTTTTTCACTTTTTGATTTGAGCAAAAGAAGATTTTCTAAAAAATAGATCTTTACCCGCTGGTCTGTTTTGACAGATTTTGCCACTTTTGCATTTGCTTCTTTATTCGATTTCCTTTTTGAATTATTTTTGGGTTTTTGGAAGGAGTTGCTACAGTAGCTTATGTTTTGATGGTTTCGGTTGAAGTTGAACTCAAAAGATTTTATCACTTCACTTATACTAATGTTGCTAATTAGAACTGTGTGAAGTTTTGTGTGAAATAAATTTTCAGGAAGTGGAGATAATGGTGTAATAAGGAAGAGAAGGGTTCTATGACTCAAGTAATAAGTGTATGAAGATGAAGATACTGATGTTATTCAAGTGGTGGCTCCAGAAGAATCTACTAGATACCAAATTTAGAGACCTGTAGAGTCTGTTTCCAAATAGGTAACAGTTCTGGTAAGAAAGGTTCCGTGAAAACACTATCCAACTATATTTTTGCAGTTTTCAGTCAATAAGAAAAGCTACAAAGTGAAAAAGGGACGGAAACGGAGCCAGGGTGGCTCACACCACCCTGTGGCACGGACCCTCCCCTGGCCGCGCCACTAGGTGGTGAGTCCACCCCGGACTCCGCCTCCGACTCGTTTTCTCCCAGTACCTTCCTTTTGATATGAAACTTCATAATATATAACCCCCCCGGATCCCCCGAGGTTCGTATATTGTGTTTTCGTCGTGTTTTCGTTTTGATCTGTTTCTGCCAGGACATACTCTTTGAAATCTTAGAAGCACAATGGTGTCTGCCAAGGATAAAGGAAAGGAGCCTATGGAGGAAGACCTCCAAGAACCCAGAAAGAAGAAAGAGATCAAAAGTGAAGGTGAAGAGGAGCAATGCCAACATCTGCATACCGGCACTACCATTGCAAGAATTGGAGTGGTGGCAAACCCAGTCATTGGAGGGAAGCCTCCTCATCATCGTTCAGATCCCTGGTCACTTCCTCCACGCACCAAGAATCCTTTCCATACCATTATCCATGAGCATCAATACTAGAATATGCCCAAGGGGAAATTACCCTCCAATTGAGATTTGCCTCGTTCTAGCCATGAAGGAAAACAAGACTTCAAGGAGGAAGAGTGGGGAAAGAATCACAAGAGCTGGGATCCACAAACTAAAATGATTATGAGCCGTATTGAGCACAACTCGGAGTTGATTCGTACTCTCACCTTCGAGATTGAGGACTTGGGGAAATTGATCAAAGAGCTCATCAAGAGGATACCACCACCACCAAAGGAGTAATTCGTCATCAGGTTTGGCATCCCTTGGTTTGTTCCAAGCTTGGGGGAGTGCCGCGGTATCACATCACTATCTTCCATCTTTTTTACCTTATTAGTAGAGTCATATCATGAATAGAGGAGTTATTATGTAGGATGGTTTGCATTATGGAAGTGTCCCCTCTCTCGTTAGATATGTATCCCTTGGTGTGAGTTTCCGTTATGGAATATTAATGAGAAGTTGTATCATTTACTCTTTTGCATAGCTTATGTTAGTTTTCAATTCGTGGTTATATGATTGATCTTGTTGTTATTATTGGTATCACTTTGGGATCATTGAGTTAATTTAGTTGGTTTTGGCAAACTTGGCTCGGTCAGTAGCAACACTATTTTTGAGAGTTGAATGAAAAAAAGATAAAAGTACTCTAGAGAAAAAAAATTTCATCATCTTTCTTTCTTGATTTGCTCATAAGTTTACTATTCTCTAGTTAAGATCTTTTGTGCTTCCAAGGAAGATTGCATGTTTGTTTTTATCACTTGTATGTTTGGTTGTTTCCTTCAACTCTTATACTTGCTACCCAGCCTTGCTAGCCAAAAACCTGTACTGAGAGGGTATTCTTCTCGTGCATCCACCTCCTTAAAACCAAAACCTTTGCCATTTGTGTCCACCATACCTACCTATTAGCATTATTGATATTCCAAGTAAATTCTTGTTTTATCTACCTCCCAAATTAAACATGTTATGTGAAAATTAGTGATTAAAGCTCTCACGAACTTGATGGCACACTTTACTTTCTTGCACTTAATAAACTTGAACCATTGTGCTCACCTATGTTGCGTATATGCTTGCGCTTTGTAAGTTGTGAATTAGCAGAACCATGCTGTCATGGGGAACGCTTTCAACATTGCACTGGTACTTTGTACCTAGTTGATATCATGTTCTTTTGTCTATGGATGTCGTCGGTGTGAAATGAAAGGGGAGCTTGTAAGTCCATGGAGTTATGCATATGTGTTATAGAAACGCATGGGCCGCTAGTCTAATCCATGCTGACATGGTGGAAACCTGCAGCGTAACCATAACGAGTACCTATGAAGCATTCTACTTATAAAAAAGAGATAGAGATTGGAAAAAAGAGAAAAGAAAAAAAGAGATATTATGAAAAGAGGAAAGAGAGAAAAAAGCACCATATTCCCATGGTAAATAAGAAGATTGCTGAGATACTTGTTGTCTGCTTGCCTTGTCATTTTGATATGGGGATTCTTCCGTATCATCGGGCAAGGGGTACCCCGTTGGCGGTTCTCAATGATACACATATGCTTACGATGACAAGAACTTACCGATGACTAAACTTGAGTAGCATGAGGAGCGACCCTCGTATTCAAGGGACATGAGATTCTCAACTTACAACTTGTCAATGCATATCCTCATATTTGATCACTTTAACCTTAATCACCTAAAGATGCCTATGATAGGGGCAATGGGAGCTGAAAGCTAATAAGTATCATAATTTTTGGGAGCTCTTTATGAGACTTGCAATCCCTGCTTCCCTCTTTGAAGGGCCTTTCTTTTACCTTCTAGTTGAGTTAGTAAACCTACTCCCTTCTATCGCAACAAGTATTTTGAGTTGTTGTGTTTCATTCATTCATATGATGATTTATTCAATCATGTTTCTTATGTTCCTTTTTTTGCATATTGCTCTTATCTTGATGTTTACTACTTTGAAAGCTATCATTGAAAAACCAGCTATTTGTGAACTCTAGCAAATTATCAACTATTCTTCGACCAAGAGCTAAGTTTGCCATTACCAATTATGATTTACTTTATCTATCTTTATTGTGTTTCCTTTACTCATTACAAGTTGAGTTATATAATAGTGAGTTGTCTTCTATTATGATCTATGCTTTTGATGAATGTGATGCTTCTTGTCCGTATTCTTTTATCGACTCTTCACTCCATAAACCTGAGGCCATGTTTATTGAGCTCAGTTTCGCTTGGGGACAAGCAAAGTCTAAGCTTTGGGGGAGTTGATACGTCCATTTTGCATCACTATTCTATGTCTTCATTGACTATTATTCATTGATATATTTCGTATTGAGAGGTGATACTTATGTTATTTCATCTGTTTTTGCATGGTTGATGACTTTTGGAGCATGGACCGCTACAGTCAGGATTCTGATGGAAAAGGCGGTGTTTGGAGGCAAAATTCGGGAAAATATACGGAAAATCCTATTTTTCCAGAAGACTAAGGATGCCAAAAGACGGAGTGGAGATGGGCCACAAGGGGCCCACACCACCCCCTGGCGCGGGCATCCCTAGGCCGCGCCAGGAGGTGGTGTGGCCACCCTGGCCCACTCCAGCCTCTCCCCTTTGGCGTATATCATCCTCCCGAAACCCTAAGACTCGGGGAGCAACCACAAAAAGATTCCGCCGCCTCTGCGGGGCGGAAAACGCGAGAGAGAAAGATCTCTCCGGCAGATAGATTTCTGCCGGTGGAATTCCTTCCCGGAGAGGGGAGATCGTCGCCATCAACACCACCATCAAGCTGGACTTCATCGGGATCATCATCATCATCACCACCATCATCACCATCAGCACCCTCATCACCATCTCCATATTGCTATAACAATTGAGTTGAATCTTGCATTAGTTCATAGGGGAAACTTTCCCGGTGTTGATTACTCTTTGTAGTTGATGCTATTGAGTGAACCATTGAATTATTGTTTATGTTGAGATTGTTATACATCATTATTCCATCTCTGATCATGATCCATATGATGTCTTGTGAGTAGTTTGTTTTGTTCTTGAGGACATGGGAGAAGTCTTGTTGTTAGTAGTGGAGTTGTGTTGAGAAAGATTCAATAGTTTGATATTTAAGTTGTGGTGTACTTCTTCTAGTGGTGTCATGTGAACATCGACTACATGACACTTCACCTATATGGGCCTAAGGGAATGCATTGTGTATTTGGCTACTAATCATAGGGGTTGCCGGAGTGACAGAAACCTGAACCCCCGTTAGGAAACCATTGCACAAGGGACGTAAGGGTCTTAGAGTTTAAAGATGTGGTTAGGTTTCTACCTTAATTACTTTCTTGTACTTACGGATGTTTGGAAGGGGTATAATCACAAGTATGTATTAGTCTTGGATGGGGCGGTATATTAGCACAGGTTCACCCACACAACACTTAGCAAGCTAGAGAAGATTGATCAACTATATGAAGCGAAAGCACTTGACAGTCTTCCCATGTGTCCTCGAGAAAGTTTGGTCATATTAAGTAATACAACCGGCTTGTCCTTTGCTGCATAAAGGATTGGGACACTTGCTGCATTTATTCCTACTGCCTTTTATTTACTCGTACTTTGTTTACTTGCTTTATCGAAAACCCCTAAAAATCCGTTTGCTAAGTATTTGCAGAGAATTCCTGATCCATACCACTAGCCAGCACCTTCTGCTCCTCGTTGGGTTCGACACTCTTACTTATCGAAAATACTGCGATACACCCCCTATACTTGTGGGTCATCAGGCATTTCTGCGGGTGATGTAGACAGGAGATTGCGATTGGTGACCAAGTACACTGCCAAGGAGGATCTCCCAGGCGAACCAGTCATGCCTCCTTTCGACCCCTCTAACCCTCCTCCTGAGGTAGAACTGTATTGTGAAGTAGTTTTGTATTCGTTCGATTGCCACCACGTACTTGATATATACTGATGTATCTTCTGATTACAGGACTAGAGCGTGACTGTCCGTTTACCTCCTTGGCCCGAAGGAACTATTCCGCGTGAAGCAGAGGAAGAGGACGAGTCGGAATCGACTGTCCCTATTGAAGAAGAGGAGGGAGCCCCCGAGTCTAGTGGCCATGATTCTCGCAAGCTTTCTCGCATCAAGGATTCTGACGTATCTTCGCCGACAACGCCAGAAGGTCCTTCTGCTGCTGTAGAGGAGCCAATCCCCACCGTACCTGTGCACGCCATGGCTCCTCCTGCTTGGAAGAAGCTGCGACTGCCGAAGAAGTCGTCGGATGACTCCTTTGACCTCGAAATTTTTAACTGGTAAGCCTTTAATGCTCGCAAGTTTGTTTTGCTCTCTTTGAGGTTGCTTTTTCTGAAGTTGCCCTAGGCATGCTTTGTAGTCAAGCGGCATCGTTGTCTTCTGACGACGTCCAATTTGTTAAAGAGTCCGGAGTCGCAGACTCCAAGACTAAGGAGGTGGCCGAACAGCCTCCTTCTCCTCCAGTGGTGGCCCACTCTGGAGCCAATTCTTCGAGTTCCCGGCATGCTAGGGAGCATCAGATGGTTGCCCGGTTGACTACGTGACAGTCATCTTTGGAGTCCCTAGAGGAGCATGTAAGTGTCTCTTTATTGTTTGGCAGTCGAATTTGTACTTTGGGTTGCCACTGAGTCTTCGTTTCCCTTTGGTGTAGCTCATTGTGAAGGAAGCTGCACGCCTCGCGGAACAAGTTCTTACTATGGGTTGATAGCACGCCCTGCTGGACAATCGCCACCGCGCAGTTGAAGGTTAGCTTTTGGATTTTGTCTTTATCTGCGTGGAAATTCGTCGGCTCAACTGTTGCTATGCTTGGTCCTTTGTAGGTGAGCACAATGATCTTCTCCGTCGTGTTGCGTCCCTCGAGAAGGGGCTTGCCGCGGTGGTGAAGAATCACGACGAAGCATTCACAGCCTCGGAGGAGTCGCGAAAGTACGAATAGGAATTGCGCTCTTCCATAGCTGAAAGGGAGAAGTTGTTTGAGGAACAACTTTTCTCGATTGCCAAGGCCCTCTCAGGTAATTCCCAGTTTTTACTTGCGTTGCTCGTTGTTTCATATGGTCATGTTGCTGTGCTAATCACCTTGTGTATGCAGATGCCGACGGCCTGAGCTTTGATGCCCAGTCACTTCGTCGCGCGGATACGTTGGCTGGCGCCATTGCTGCAGTCAAGGACCGCAGTGTTTCCCTCCAGGAGATGCTGGGGAAGGCCAAGGATGTGCTCAGTCGCATCCGTGAGGATTTAACTCCCAAGGCCAGGCTGATCGACAACCTTGATGACCTGGTGGAATCTCTCACTGGAGGTATTCCCGCGGAATTCAAGAACTCTCAGCAGTCCGTCAGCGCCACCATGGCACTCGCGATGGTGCAAGCCCATGGTGTGGAGATGGATCCCGCCGCGATCTCTGAGGCGATGCCTATCGACGCCGGGGGCCAGCTGGTAGTGTTTGCTCCCTTCACTGGTAGCTGCGCTAAGTATGGGCCTCAGCTTATCGAAACAGTCGCCAAATACTCTGAGGAGTGGCGGCCAGCAAAGGCGGCAAAGACCGCGGCATCTGGGGCTACCGCTAGCATGTCCGTGGCGTCGGAGACTGCCACAGATGCGATGAAGCCCCCGAAATTGAAGTCAAAGTCGAAGAAGAAAAATGCTCCCTAGTCTTCATGTGTAATAGCTGTAGCTTAGCCTTTTGCCTAAACCGTGCTTTTGTGGGGGGGTGTTCCCTTGACAATTTATCAAATTTGACTGTAGTTCTTTGTTTATCAATGTCTGATGAGCCTCATTTGCTTCTTGCTTTATTGTACCTAGGGTCCTTCGAGTGGTCCTTCAATTGGTCCTCATGATTCTCCTTCGACTGATGAAACCTCGGCGCAACCGCGTTCGAAGGTGGAGGAATTGTCGTTGCTTTCGCGACTGCGCGATCGCATTAAACAATTGGAGCGTGAGTTTCCCATCATCCGCGGTAGCGCATATGTGTGGAAGTTGAAAGCGGAGAAGGCCACCGCCCGTGAGAAGTATCTCTTGGAGGAAATGACGCAGTTGAATGAGCAGTTCAAATGTTAGATTTCTGCCTTCTCATCTTTTCTTTTAGTTAGTCGTGGTGATGCCTTGTGTTCACACTTTGCTGCTTGCTTGGTGTAGTTGTTAGCGCTCGTCATCCGTAGGATGAAAAGGACCAGGTGGCCATTCGATTGAACAACCTGACCCAGGAGCAACTGTAGGCGAGTGGGTATTTTTGGGTGGACCGCGACCGTGAAATTGTGTTGGCTACCCTGCAGGATCGTTCTTCCCGAATAGTTTAATGCTTGAAGAAGGCACAGTCATGCCTCATGCACATTTATCAGACGATGTCTCCTCTGGATGTTGTCCCTTCAAGCCTGTTGGCCCTTTTCACGAAGTTTCAAGATATAAGCGCGGTACGCGAGTGTGTGCGGCAACAACTGGTAGCTGGTGCCAAGGCTGCCTTGTTGATGGTGCGACTACATCGGCCAGATGTGGACATGGCATCCGTTGCTTCTGGACCTCCTCCGCCACCAGAAGGGATGACTTGGAACATGGTGCCGAACTACCAGGTGGTTGATCAGCCAGCAGAGGACATCGTCGACTTCTTTGAAGAGCAGACGAATGTTCATCTTCTGCAGCAGTAGCGTAGTTTGTATCCTGCACATAGACGTAGGAGTGTTGTAAAGTTCGTATGATTGTGTTGGGTGTATATGGTACCCATTGATATGTGAAGAGCTTGCTAGCTTGTGTAATTTTCGAGTGTATTGTACTCTGCAGTTCCTTTTTGTTAGCCTAACTTATGTTTATCTCAGCACCTTGCCAACCTGTCAGGTGCGTTTCAACTGGGTTGGTGTTTATCAAGGGTTCGATTGGTAATGCGCCAACTACTCAGGGTACTGTGACTTGTTCATAGGACAAAAGTGTGAAGGGTGGCGCAACCCCTGAGTGATGAAAGTGCAAGAAAATAAGGAAAACACAGAGCTTTGGGGAACTTACCTTATTTATTCGCAGAATAGTACGAGGTACAATGTGTGGCTAAGTAGCCTTGCTGAATAGCCTTATTTGTAATGTAAAAATGACTAGGGGTAGAAGCGTCGTAGCTGCACGACATTCTAGGGGTTGGTGTATGCGACTCCGGTCTCGAAATCTTTATGGCGATATTCGCCACCAGGGATTACTTATGTAATCACGTAAGGTCCTTCCCAAGGGGACTCGAGCTTGAGATGCCCTTGTTGCTTTAGTCGCAGGACCAGGTCTCCTTCGACGAAGGATATGGGGCATAGCCTTCTACTGTGGTAGTTGCGGAGGCTTTGCTGGTAGACCGTTGATCTCTCCGCTGCGATTTCTCGTGCCTCGTCAAGGAGGTCGGCGGAGTCTTCGAGTGCAAGAGTTTCCTCCTACTCGCTGTAAGCGACCACCCGTGGGGTTTTGTAGCGTTCTTCTGCGGGTAGCACCACTTCAACACCGTGCACCATGAAGAACGAAGTATACCCCATTGCGCTGTTTGGAGTTGTATGCAGGCTCCAAAGAACTGATTGCAGCTCATCTGGCCAGCATCCAGCGGCTTGTTCGAGTGGTTGGAGGAGTCGTTTCTTGATTCCACCGCAGATGAGGACGTTGGCCTTTTCGAATTGACCGTTGGTCTGTGGGTGATCCACCGAGGCATAGCTTATGTTGATTCCCAGGTTTTGATAGAATTCCTAGAACTCCTTAGAGGTGAAGTTCGTCCCATTGTCCGTGATGATGCTGTGTAGCACTCCAAAGCGGTAGACAATGGACTCGAAGAATTTGACAGCGCTGGCTCCTGATTGATTCGTCACCGGCATGGCCTCGATCCACTTGGTGAATTTGTCGACTGCGACCAAGAGGTAGAGATAACCTCCTCGCGAGGACTTTGGGAGCTTGCCGACCATGTTGAGTCCCCATTGTACGAAGGGCCAAGCTAATGGTATTGGCCTAAGTTTCACGCCAGGTGCATGTGGTTTGTCCGCGAATCACTGACAAGCGTTGCAGCGCCAGACGATGTCCTTGGCGTCGCGCATGGCCGTAGGCCGGTCGATCCATCTCGTAGAGCTTTGGCAACGAGGGCGCGACTGCCAGCATGGTGCCCACAAGTGCCTTCATGGATGTCGAGGAGGACAGCCCTTCCGTCCTTGCTTGAGATGCACCGTTGAAGTACTCCTGTGATGCTGCACTTGTACAGTTCGCCGTTGATGAGGGAGAATTCCTTGGATCGTCGCGCAATGTGTCGCGCGTCAGTCGGGTCATCTGGCAGCCTCTTGCTGAGTAGATATGTGATGTAGGGTTGTGTCCAAAATGGCTCGATCATCATGACGCCCATTGGCCCTTCGAGTCCTGTATCGAGCTCCATGTCGTCGAGTGCCATTGGCTCGTTGGGTGGCGCAGCCCTCGAGTCCGGTGACGTGCTTGCTTTCTTCTCTAGAGCTTTGGGCTTGATGGAGTGCTTGTAGATGCGCTCGAGGAATACCCCAGGTGGTATGGGGGCGCAGGTGGAGCCAATATTGGCGAGTGTATCCGCCTCTTTGTTGCTTTCACATCCGACATGCCGCAGCTCACAGCCGTCGAAGTCTCCCTCGAGTGTGTCGTATAGGTCACGATAGGCGATCATGTTGTTGCTTAGTGCGTCGCACTCATGCATCATTTGGTTGACCACCAGCTTGGAGTCGCCGTAGATGATGAGCCTCTTGGCGCCGCAGGCTTTCGCCATCCGCATCCCATGGATTAAGGCCTCGTACTTGGCTTCATTATTGGAGGCAGTGAACTGCATTCGCAGAATGTATTTCATCTTGTCTCCTTGGGGCGATGTTAGTATGACACCTGCGCTAGCTCCGTCCTTTCACTTGGATCCGTTGAAGTTCATTGTCCAAAGATTGGAAATATCTGGCTTGTCAAGGAGCTGGTTCTCCATCTAGTGCAAGAGAATGTCTGGGAGAACTTGCGACTTGATCGCGTCGTGCTTCTCGTATGTGATGTCTCGTGGAGACAGTTCGATTCCCCAGAGCGTGACTCGTCCGGTGGAGTCAGGATTATTGAGTATATGCCCGAGCGGGGCGTCGTTTACCACCACGATTGGGTGCTCCTGGAAGTAGTGGCGTAGTCGCCTGGCTGTCATGAAGACGCCATACACCAGCTTCTGGTAGTGCGGGTAGCCCTGCTTTGTTGGCGTGAGCACCTCGCTGAGGTAGTATACTAGGCGCTGGACCCCGTGGACCTTATTTTCTTCGGCTCGTTCTACCACGAGCACCGTGTTAACCACCTGGTTGGTGGCGGAGATGTAGAACAGCAGTGGTTCCTTTTCGCGAGGCATCACCAGTACTAGTGAGGTGGATAGTAGACGCTTGAGGTCTTCGAATGCTTCTTGCGCCCTGTCTGTCCACTCGAACTTGTCAGCTTTGCGGAGAAGTTGGTAGAAGGGCAGTGCCTGTTCGCCCATTCGACTAATGAATCGACTGAGAGCGTGATTCGCCCAGCCAGCTGCTGGACGCCTTTTACATTCTTCGGCTTCTCCATGGATAGTATGGCCTTTATTTTCTTTGGGTTTGCTTTGATTCCTCTCGCAGAGATGAGATACTCGATTAACTACCCAGATGGCATGCCGAAGGCACATTTGTCCAGACTGAGCTTGATCCGGTAGCGGTCGAGGTTGGCGAAGGTCTCATGGAGATCATCGATTAACGAGGCTTCCTCTTTGGTTTTGATGACGATGTCGTCAACGTAGACTTGGATATTGTGACCAAGTTGATTCTTGAGGCAAGCCTGCATGCACCGCTGATAGGTGCCTCCTGCGTTTTTAGCCTGAAGGGCATCGTGTTGTAGCATAACACACCAAAAGGGCATTGTAAACACCGTTTTCTCCTGGTCTTCCTCCTTCATTCGGATCTGGTTGTAGCCTAAGTAGGCGTCGAGGAAGCAGAGGCGCTCACATCCCGTGGTGGAGTCGATGATTTGGTCGATTCGAGGCAACATGAAGTGATCCTTTGGGAAGTGCTTATTCAAGGAGGTGAAGTCCACGCACATCCGCAGGATATCCGTGTCTTTTTAGGCACAAGCAATTTTTTAGCGAGCCAGGTGCTTTCCTTGATCTCGCGTATGAAGTTTGTGTCGAGGAGTCTGTTGATCTCCATTCCGTCTGCTTTTGCTCTTAGTTCAGATAGTCACCGTATTGTCTGCTCGATTAGCCGTGCGTCTGGATTTACGTTGAGTGAGTGCTCGGCAAATTACCTAGGAACCCCTGGCATGTCTGCTGGACACCAGGCGAAGATTTCCCAGTGCTCACGGAGGAATTCAATGAGCGTGAGTTCCTATGCGGAACTCAAGTTGTTGGCCATGAGGGCCATCTTGGTCGGGTCCGTTGGGTGGACCTGGACTTTCTTCGTGTGCACTGACGAGTCGAAGGACAGGTCGGGTGAGCTTGGCCTGCTTAAGGGAGGCAGACTGTTGTCTCGACTCCTTTAATCTTGCGAGTTCCTCCTTCTTGCCGAAGGACTGGGAGATTCTGTTGAATTCCCTATCACAGCTGTCGGACCTCTTGAAGCTTCCATTGATTGTGATGACGCTGTTTGGACCTGGCATTTTCATCTGCAGGTAGGCATAGTGCGGCACTGCCATGAACCTAGCGAATGCGACACGTCCGAGGATGCAGTGGTATTGTGAGGGCCAGTCGACGATCTCAAAGTCGATGCAATCTTGCCAAAAGTTTTGCGGCGCGCCGAAGATGATGTCGAGGTTGATTTTACCCAGGGGATATATGCCCTTCCCTGGGACGATGCCGTGGAACGTCATGTCTGAAACTTCCAGACAAGTCAGAGGGATCCTCATCGCACGCAAGGTACTCACGAACATGAGGTTGATGCCGCTCCCGCCGTCCATGAAGACGCGACTCATATCGAAGCCCCCGATCGGTGCCTCGAGTATGAGGGGATAGTGTCCTAGACGAGGAACTTGGCGCGGATGATCGCGCTAGTTAAAGGTGATGCAGGAGTCGCTTCCGCTGAGGTACTCAGTGGTGGGAGGTGGAGAGTTTATCGCCAGATTGACTTGGCGAGTGATTGCCTTCTGCACTCAATTTGAGGGACACCCTTTTTGGATCATCCCATGTTACCCACTGATACATTGCAAATGTATCTATAATTTTTGATGTTCCATGCTTGGTTTTATCCACTTTCTTGTGTTTTGTTCCAACTTTGGAGTACTTTTCATATGATTTCTTGGACTAACCTATTAACAAGAGCCACAGTGCCAGCTACCTGTTTTCTGCTGTTTTTGGTTCCAGGAAAGTCAGAAAATGAATATTCTCGGAATTGGACGGGACAAAAGCCAAAGTGCCTATTTTTCCGGAAGTCATCAGATGCCAGAGTACGAGACGGAGAGGGGCTAGGGGGCCACCACACCACTTGTCCATGCAGCCCAGCCTGGCCTGCGCCAGGGGGTGGTGAGGCCAGCCCTGACACCCCCTCGGTCTCCCCTTCCGCCTATAAGATGCCCTCGGGACGAAAAACCTAAGGGCGCGATCAAAAAATCCACGAAAGAGTCTGTAGCCGCCGCCATCTCCATCCCTAGATCGGGAGGGATCTGAAGCTCTTCCCGACACCCTGCTGGAGAGGGCAATTCACCTTGGAGGCCTTCTTCATCATCATGCAAGCCTCCGGTGTGATGCGTGAGTAGTTCATCTCTAGACTACGGATCCATGTAGTAGCTAGATGGCTAGTTCTCCTCCTTTGTGCTTTCATGTCTAGATCTTGTGAGCTCCGTTCCTGATCAAGATCATCTATTTGTAATTCTGCATGTTGTGTTTGCGGGGATCCGATGGATATTGAGATGCTATTTCAGATTGATTATTGATTCTATCATGTCTTTGTTATTTGTGATCTTGCATGCTTTCCATTGTTAGTAGCTATCTTGGCCAAGTAGATGCTAGCAACTCCAAGAGTTAGTATTTATGCTCGATAGTGGGTCCATGCCTCTGGTAATCTGGGGAAGTGACATAAATCTCTAAGGTACTAGATGTGGTGTTGCTACTAGGGAGAAAACAACAATCCTTTGTTCATAGAACAATATTATTGTTTACTTTACACGCAGTTCGTAAAGCAGTAATCTGTTGCTTGCAACTTAATACTGGAGGGGGTTCGGATGATAACCTGAAGGTGGATTATTAGTCATAGATGCAGTTGGATGGCGGTCTATGTATAATGTTGTAATGCCCAATCAAGTCTCAAAGGAGTCAAGATGATTAGTATATGCATGTATTGCTTTCTCGATGTTTGTCAATTGCCCCGCTGTAATTTGTTCACTCATCATGTTATCTATCTAAGGAGAGCCACCTCTAGTGAACTATGGATCCCGGTCCTTTGTCATTTACATACAATCTACAATCTTTTACTGCTTTGTGTTTACTTTCTGCAAACTATTACTTCTTTCCATTCGATACGTTTAATCCTTTGTTTTCCGCAAAACACGGTGAGATTGACAACCTCATCGCAAGTTGGTGACAAAGTTCTATGGTTGTGTTGTGCAGGTCTCCACATTGCTAATAGCACCGGTAGTGCGCCCTGCCAAAGCTCAGCTAGTAACACCTTTGGGCTATTTCCTTGCTCCTACTGGTTCGATTAAACCTTGGTTTCATACTGAGGGAAACTTGCTGCTGTGCTCATCATACCTTCCTCTTGGGGTTCCCAACGAGCTCTACATCATCATCGCTCCAGCATTTTTCTAGGCGCCATACACAGAGCCATCAAGCATTTTCTGGCGCCATTGCCGAGGAGTCAAGGACATCTTCACAAGGGGAGTCCCTCATAACCAATCTCTTTACTTTGTTATTTTTGTTTTGCTTAGTTTCTTTTTGCTTTGTATGCTTGTTTTGTTATCAAAAACACACAAAAATTAGTTTTACTTGTTTGCTTTCTTATTCAAAAACACAAAAAAAATTAAGTCTCCTTTAGTTGTTGCCTCCTCCTTAGCTCACCATGTTGATCCCTACTTTCACCCTGAAAGACCTTCCAATTGGTAGTGGTTCTATAATTGGGAAAGATAAGACTGAAGAATTCTTTAATTATGTTAGTAAGCATGAAGATACTAAGGATAGATCCCTTGCAGAACTTGCTCCAAACTATGAGATTGCTGCATCTTCTTTAATTCATATGTTAGAAGCTAGGTTTGTTAACCTCAACCCCTTAATGCAAGTAAAGTTTCTTAAGCTTAAAGAAATTGAGGACCCTAAAAAGAGGGATTTTATTCTAGAAACTTTGTTTAAGGAGTTCTATGATGTTGCCAAGGAAGCTAGAAAAGTCTTTGAACATTTCGATATGCTAGGCTCATGTGTAGATGTTGTTGGTACACGAGAAAAGATAAACAAGACCAAACCTAATGGGGAGGAATCTAAGATACCAATACCCTTTAAACTTGTAGCAATACATGATGCCATAGAAAAGAATCTTGATTGGATTGTTCCTGCAAACCCTTTTGATGAGAATAGTGAACCTAAGAGCATTGAGAGAGGATCCTCTAGAACTTATTTGGATGGTATACCTTTCCTTGTTGAAAATATTTCTGGTATTGATCTTAATGCTTCTTCATTTGAGAACACTTGATTCTTTTTCTTGCTTCTTATGCCTAACTTAATAGCGTTAAAGAAAAATACTTATTGGGAGATAACCCAAAAGTTTTAGATGAGTCTTGGAAGTTATTACCTCTGTAATAACCTCTCCTTATCCTTTTTATTTGCTTTTTGTGCCAAGAGTAACCTCTAATGAGAGAGAAGTAATGATTGGAAAGTTGCTGTCCCAAAACATATTTCTATGCTTCACCGTAAAAATTCGTGTAAAATCTTGGAACGTCTTTTTAAGGCGTGAATTTTTGTGCTTCTTCCCCAGCTTGTTATCTAACTTTCGTTAGTTCAACACTTTTTTATTTGAGCACCAGAAGGTCTTCGAAAAAATTCGTATTTACCTGCTGGTCTGTTTTGACAGATTTCTGCCATTTTCTGCATTTGCTTCTTGTTGGTTCCTTTTGGGGAATTGATCTTTTTGAGGGAAGTGCTACAGTAGCTAGTGTTCTAATGGAAGTTTATTTGGTGTTAGAACTGAACCTTAAGACTTATTTATATTGAGTGCACTAATGTTGCTAATAAAGATTGTGTGAAGTTTTGTATGAAGGAAACATTTCAGGTGTATGGAAGGAATGAGTAATGAGATGAAGGATGGACAAAAGCTCAAGCTTGGGGATGCCATGCGTGTCACCCCAAGAAATATCCAAGAAGTAAAAGCGTTAAAGCTAGGGGATGCCCAAGGCATCCCCTTCTTCATCAATAAAAATCCCAGGTTTCTTTCAAACGCTTCATTTTTATTGTTTCATGCACAGTTGTGTTTTTCTTGGAGCGTCTTTTTTTTCGTTTTTCGTTTTGGCTTTTCGTTTGCTTGGTTTTCTTGGTTTTCTGAATAAATTGGTTGGACCCCCTCTTTCATACATTGGTTTGCAAATAGTTTGGTTTGGTTTGGAAAAGAGTAGGAAAGTTCATGCTTATGTGGTAAAAAGAGCTTGTTTTTGACTGTGGCCTATGCTTTGTCATGCCATGCTTGATATTGTTTTGGCTTTATGCTTAGTATTTTTGTTGTAGCATGACTTGTTATAAAAAATTGAGATTGCTTAATGTGCTTTGGATGAATCATGCGTTGTTTTAGCATATTAAAGCATAGTATAGTGGTTTTCTCCTTTGATGCTTTATTTGGGTTGACTTGGCACATGCTCACACCATGTTATGACTATCTCAAGTCACCATAGCCTTTATGATCCTTTAGTTTTCTACTTGTAGTATCACTTTATGCTTTGATCAATGATGTTTTGTCGCTCTGCATGATTATGGCCATTATTGCTCTCTTAGTTTGTCGCTCCTAATCTTTTGCTAGCCTCCACAACCAAGTATGAGTTCCACTCATGAATCCAATTCCCTAAACCAAGTTATTCCAAAGAGTCCACCATACCTACCTATTAGCTTATGCTATTCTAAGTATATTCATGCTTTTGTTTACCTTCCAAATTAAACTTGTTATGAGAAAACTAGTGATTAAAGCTCTCACGAACTTGATGGCACACTTTACTTTTCTTGCGCTTAATAAACTTGAACCATTGTGTCGTCTATGTTGTATATGCTTGCACTTATTTGTTGGGAATTAGCAGAACCATGCTTTCATGGGGAATGCTTTCAACATTGCACTTGGTACTTGTACCTAGTTGATATCATGCTCTTTTGTATATGGATGTCGTCGGTGTGAAATGAAAGGGGAGCTTGTAAGTCCATGGAGTTATGTATATGTGTTAGAGAAATGCCTGGACCGCTGGTCTAATCCATGCTGACATGGTGGAAACCTGCAGCGTAACCATAATGAGCTGTCTATGAAGCATTCTTCTTATAAAAAAAGAGTCCTATATTGAGAAAAAAGAGAAAAGAAAAAAAGAGATTATGAAAAGAGGAAAGAGAGAAAAAAGCACCATATTCCCATGGTAAATAAGAAGATTGCTGAGATGCTCGTTGTCTGCTTGCCTTGTCATTTTGATATGGGGATTCTTCCGTATCATCGCGCAAGGGGTACCCCGTTGGCGGTTCTCTATGATACACATGTACTTACGATGACAAGAACTTACCGGTGACTAAAATTGAGTAGCATGAGGAGCGGTTCTCGTATACAAGGGACATGGGATTTCTAACTTATACTTCGTCAAGCATGTACACCTAGTTTGTTCACTTTAACCTTAATCACTTCAAGATGCTTATGATAGGGGCAATGAGAGCTGAAAGCTATAAGTACCATAATTTTTGGAAGCTCTTTATGAGACTTGAATCCCTACTTCCTTTTATAAAAAGGCCTTTCTTCCACCATTATATTGAGTCTCCACCTTCTATCTTTATGCACCTACTTTGAGAGCATAGTTGCCGTTCTTAGTTCTATGTGCATTGTCCCAAGACTAGTTGATTGATGCATAACTCGATATTGCTTGTTTTAAACTATTTGTATCTAGTCACTCTTATGAACTTTGAAGGTGTCCTATGCATTTATATTTGCTACTCTATTGAGGGACAAGCTTAATACTATTATGCTATGTTTTCTTTATGTGAAACAAACAAACGTCTTGCAAAGCATTGTTATTCATGAATCTTTTGTTTGTGCCTTTTCATGTTGCATCATAGTTTCTTTGTCTTATTGCCAGAACTTTGTCTTTCATGTTATGATTGAAGTACTATGATCCCAGCTTTGAATGTATTACAAATACTTTGATCAAGTCTTTGATGGTGCATGTCACCTCAAAAATTATTCTTTCTTTTTATCACTTACCTACTAGAGGACGAGCAGCAGTTAAGCTTGGGGATGTTGATACATTGCAAATGTATCTATAATGTTTGATGTTCCATTCTTGGTTTTATCCACTTTCTTGTGTTTTGTTCCAACTTTGGAGTACTTTTCATATGATTTCTTGGACTAACCTATTAACAAGAGCCATAGTGCCAGCTGCCTGTTTTCTGCTGTTTTTGGTTCCAGGAAAGTCAGAAAATGAATATTCTCGGAGTTGGACGGGACAAAAGCCAAAGTGCCTATTTTTCTGGAAGTCATCAGATGCCAGAGTACGAGACGAAGAGGGGCCAGGGGGCCACCACACCACCTGGCAGCGCGGCCCAGCCTGGCCTACGCCAAGGGGTGGTGAGGCTAGCCCTGGCAACCCCTCGGTCTCCCCTTCTACCTATAAGATGCCCTCGGGACGAAAACTCTAAGGGCCCGATCAAAAAATCCATGAAAGAGTCTGTAGTCGCCGTCATCTCCATCCCTAGATCGGGAGGGATCTGAAGCTCTTCCCGGCACCCTGCCAGAGAGGGGAATTCACCCTGGAGGCCTTCTTCATCATCATGCAAGCCTCCGGTGTGATGCGTGAGTAGTTCATCTCTGGACTACGGATCCATGTAGTAGCTAGATGGCTGGTTCTCCTCCTTTGTGCTTTCATGTCTAGATCTTGTGAGCTCCGTTCATGATCAAGATCATCTATTTGTAATTCTGCATGTTGTGTTTGCGGGGATCCGATGGATATTGAGATGCTATTTCAGATTGATTATTGATTCTATCATGTCTTTGTTATTTGTGATCTTGCATGCTTTCCGTTGTTAGTAGCTATCTTGGCCAAGTAGATGCTAGAAACTCCAAGAGTTAGTATTTATGCTCGATAGTGGGTTCATGCCTCTGGTAATCTAGGGAAGTGACAGAAATCTCTAAGGTACTAGATGTGCTGTTGCTACTATGGAGAAAACAACAATCCTTTGTTCATAGAACAATCGTATTGTTTACTTTACACGCAGTTCATAAAGCAATAATCTGTTGCTTGCAACTTAATACTGCAGGGGGTTTGGATGATAACCTGAAGGTGGATTATTAGTCATAGATGCAGTTGGATGGCGGTCTATGTATAATGTTGTAATGCCCAATCAGGTCTCAAAGGGGTCAAGATGATTAGTATATGCATGTATTGCTTTCTCGATGTTTGTCAATTGCCCCGCTGTAATTTGTTCACCCAACATGTTATCTATCTAAGGAGAGCCACCTCTAGTGAACTATGGATCCCGGTCCTTTGTCTTTTACATACAATCTACAATATTTTACCGCTTTGTGTTTACTTTCTGCAAACTATTACTTCTTTCCATTCGATACATTTAATCCTTTGTTTTCCACAAAACACGGTGAGATTGACAACCTCATCGCAAGTTGGGGACAAAGTTCTGTGGTAGTGTTGTGCAGGTCTCCACGTTGCTAATAGCACCGGTAGTGCGCCCTGCCAAAGCTCAGCTAGTAACACCTTTGGGGTGTTTCCTTGCTCCTACTGGTTCGATTAAACCTTGGTTTCATACTGAGGGAAACTTGCTGCTGTGCTCATCATACCTTCCTCTTGGGGTTCCCAACGAGCCTTACATCATCATTGCTCCAGCATTTTTCTGGGTGCCATACACATAGCCATCACCCACGACTCGCGGGTATGGCTCGCCTCCATGATGCTGGACTGGCGCAGCCGTGGGTGGTGGTGGTCCAGGCGGTTGTGGAGGAGCTCCATGTGCCACAACGCCTGGGGCAGCTTGTAGCACCCCGATAAAACCACTACTAGAAAATCGCTTGTTGTTTTATTTTTGTGCATCATCATGACCGCATGCTCATATCATCATGCCACATTGTATTTGAGCATCGTCATTCATCATGCATTTGTGGCCTAAAACTATTTTCCAAAAGCTTATTTGTGTTTTCTAAATACCCCCTCTGTATTTCAAATGTAAAATCCGGTCTCTTACGGATCATTTATTTGCTAAACTATTTACCAAAAGAATATTTAAAACAAAATAAATAAACAAAATTATATTTTATAAAATCCCGGGGAGGCAGTCCAGCCGGTCAGACCAGAGGTCTAACCGGGCCAGACTACCTACTACCCAGGTTGTCTAAAACCTAACCCAGCTAAACCCTAGTCTTCCCAAACCCTAGACCCAGCATCCTACCTACTCCCTCCCCGCCGCCGCCACACAGAGGCAACACACAGACGCGCGCACAACCCCGACCCAAATGCCCTCTCCTCGCTCCCCTAGCCCACCCCGCTAAGACACGATCGCCCCTGGGTCCCGGTCCCAACGCACACCTTGAACGCCCACTCCCCGTCAACGCTCGCTCACCCTCCCGCACGCTCCACCCGACCCCACACCCCTTGTCGCATGCAACCGAGCCCGATGCCACTTTCCTCTTGTGTCTCGCGATCCCCTCCCCACCAACCACTGTCGCCGCCTCCCTTGATCCCATTTCCGTGAGCCCGCCGCCTGTGCCTGCAGAGCACCGTCTCCTCCCAGGCACCGCTGCTGCGGCCTCCCCTCCGCTCAACCCTAGCGCCGCCGCCATGGTCGGCCGCTCTATGGGCTCGCCGCCACCTCTGTGGACCGCACCGTCGCAGGCGACCTCCACCCCACAAGCCGTCATCCAGCGCTCCACCGACGAGCTCCTCCTCGAGCCATGGTGTTGCCCGCCTCGGTAGCTGCTCGCGCGAAGCCCCTTCTAGATGTCAGTGCGCGTCCCTGCATCTGGACACCCTCGCTTGAGCCGCGACCACTGCCCGCCGCCTCCACTCTGCCTCACCTCCCACGCCCAGCCCCGCGCGAGCCCTGCTGCAGGCCGCCCCTTCCTCCACCAAGACTGGCCACTATCGGCCCGTCTTCCGTCAGCATCTGGACAGCCATCCCCGGCAGCAAGCCATGCACACTGCCACCGGTCTTCCTCGCCTTGGCGCCACCACGAGCTATTCAGACCCACGCGCGTAGGAGCCCGTCCGGCAGCGTCCTTGTGTTGTTTTTCAAGTGCATCGGCGCACCTTGGTCTGGTCTCAGCCCCGCGTTGAGATTGTTTTGGTTATGTGCATCACAACGTGGTGGTTCTTCCGCCGTGTTTTGACCTCAGTTTCTCCCTCTGTTCAGCTAAGCCCGATCTCCGTAGCAGTAGGTGGTGCGGTACTCATGGTGCAATGCAGTGGCGACGTGCACGTATTGGTATGGATGAAACATGATGACAACTGTGTGAAGATAGGCTACCTCGATTCCTTGCTCCGGGCACCCAAAGTCATGACCTGAAGATCTTGGTCACGGAGCCCGTCCCGGCGATCCGAAGAGCCCTGATCCTGGAGTCCGAAGACCCGAACCCCGAGACCCTCGGAGCCCAAGATCGCCGAACCCTATGTGTGATCCCGATCCAATATCCCTATTTTATAAATGCCATATATAGTTGTTGCATATTAAATCATTCATACTCGCATACATATTGTGGTTATTTGGGGGTATTTAGACTATTCACCTAAATTAAATATGGAGACCATATGCGGGCTTTTCTAGTCTCATATTGTCTTCATTTAAATTTGTGTAGAGAACCGATACCATGTTTTGCCTTGTTAAGTCAACATTTAAATTGCGGGGTAGCTAAACAACATGAACCTCTTAATTAATCGTCGGGACCCCGGTTCCGCTTAATATTGCCTAGTTGCATCGTATCTTTGACATGCCATGCATCATATCATAATCATTTCGGATCTTCTGCCATAGTATTAAATAGTGCATCCGGTGTTTCTTTTAGTGCTTTGGTTCTTTGTGGATTAGGCCGTTGAGTGGCGGCGAGTATCGAAAAGTCCTTCGGATAATGTCTCTTCGGCAGTGTTTCCCAGGCGAGCATCTCCCCCTTTCTACCTATTTTGCATTTATAGTCTTTACTTCCTCATATTGATCTATTGCTATCCGTATTGCGATGCTTTAGTTTCCGTGCACCATTTATATTCCTTACAACCTCTATATTGCCTTGGACACATCCTATTGCCTGTTGTTTGATAGATAGTCGGCCTTGCGAGTCATAGTTGCTTACTCAGGTGCTGCTTCGCATCGTTGTTGTTCCACCGTTATTGGAAGGTTGACACATGCTTAATGGTGGAGATGATCATGACTTTAATTACAACTTGATATTAAATTGCTGGGATAACTAATGAAAGAGGCACCGGTTGGCAATATATGCTATTTGGTTTTTCATGTCCACTTGTGTCCCATAGGCCCCGAGTACTTGATACCTGTTCCTTGATTATTCGCACTATCCACATCCGGGAGACCCTATGGATCCCCCTTAGCCAGAGCTTGATTCATTTCTTATTTCTTAGGCCCACAAACTAGTTTGGGGCTTTATTACTATCCTGTACCTATGCCATGCTTTACTGCTTTATTTACAATTGTGCGTGGAGCACTTGTACTGTTTTGGATCGTGACACGTTTTTGCTGTATCGACAAGCCCAGTCACATTTTCGGGTTCCCAGTCGTTTACCGCCGTCTACACAAACCCTGGATCCATCTCGGAGCCGGCCAATTTCATTGCGGGTAGCTTAGTGGGGTGGCCCCCTGAAATGCTTTATGAATCCTGTGATTGCTTTGTCGTGAAAGCCTCGTTGGGTTTTGATTTGGTTTTTCCAAGGTTGATCGTGTGTGTGTTGATATTTGTGCACCCCTGTAGGGTAAATATTTCTGAAAGCCATGTCCGCGGTTATGGACGACTTGGAGCACAGTATCTCGATCATAGACAAGCATAACTAAAGTAGTGCTATAAATTTGACTTAATATGTGATTAGTAATCAGCTTCACTACAATAGAATGGATAATAAAAGTGCTAACAACTGGTGGAACTAGGGTGTATCGTGTCATGTTATACCTGCTTAGTAAGTATCGCAACTCCAATGGAATGAACTAAAAGTGCAACAACTGCTAGGTTTGGGATGTCACATGCTAATTGTATCTGACTAGTAAGTACCACAACTACAACTGAATGGTTAACTGAAACTGCCCACTACTTATGCTATTAGGATGACTCATGCTATCTATATCTGTCTAGTAAGTGCTGCAACTATAATGAAATGAATAAAACTGCCAACCGTGTGAGTTCCTCGGTTTGACTTCCCCGTTTGGTATCGAGGGGGAAATACCAGGATGGGTATGATTAGTGTTAGCATAAGGTTGGTTCCGAATAGGTCTTTCTTATCCCTCTCTAATAGCCAACAGTTGAATCGAGTCTCTATAGATTGTTTAGTGCATGCTACGCTGCCGCTTCAGTCCACCATACCTATGTAGGCGAGAGCCGCCGAATTCTAGCCTCGCTATGTACTGGCCTCAGTACTGACCTCTCCCTTTTTCCTTTGCCCTTTGTCGGCACCCCTTTTGTTTTAACAGGTATACGTTCGACGTCGTTAGCAGGGTTACCCTTCCGGCTTGGCCTGGGCAGGGTTATGGACGCCATTGGTTATTCTTCAGGGCTCTTAGCCCCATTTGCATCTTATCCGTACTCGGATGTTGTATCGATTTCAAGGTGATTTGGATCTTTGTATTGTATATCTGTATTCTTGACTCATGGAGTCGTTGTTGTATATATATGTTCCGTGGGTTCCATCGTGGACTAATGTGTAATGGTATTGCTTTGTTTTCCACCCGCACGCAAGTGCCTGGTGGGCGTCCTTGAATCGTTTCTATGCGGGTTTGGCGGGAAGCGCTAAAACTTGCATAGGGCCGATTCGAGGGTGTTACATAGCTCCATAGCCCCTGTTGATCGCTTCGCGATTCATCCGAGCCAGGCCCTCGTGGAGTTTCAGGAACTCGCGGAAGTCCTTGAGAAGGTGACTGGATTTCTACTTGCCCTCGTGCTTGTCGATGTAGAAGTGCATGTTGCCTGGTCCAGACAGTTTGTCCTCGATAGATGTTGCGAGTGCCTCTTCGCGAGTGCGGTGCTGCCACACCTGCGTGGTTTTTCTGCTGTCGCGGTATCCACCACTGCGATATCCGCTATTGCGGTTGTCATCGCGTTTGTCAGCATAGCCGGCTGCAACCATATTGAGTTCGTCGCGGTCATCATAGACGCGCATTCAATGCTTGCCTCGGCGGTCGCGTCTACGCTCGAGGTCATCATCATTGTCGAAGTAGGTGTGGTTTTTCACCGAGTCTTCTCCGTCCGCCCACCGGTTCGCGATTTCCATCAGGTGGTCGATCGTTTTGGGCTTTCGAGTGGCCCAGGTCCTCCCTAAGCTCTATATGGCGGACGCCACTATTGAATGCGTCAATTGCACGGTCCTCCGAGATGTTTTCTGCGGAGTTCTTAATGATGGACCGCCTCTGGATGTACGAGCGCAGCGACTCGCCAGACCTTTGCTAGCAGCTTCTTAGTTCTTTGATTGATGCAGGCCTTTTGTAAGTGCCCTTGAAGTTGCACACAAAGCTGTAGACCAGCTCTTCCCAACTGCGAATGGATCCGCGCGGGAGGTTGTTGAGCCATGCACGAGTGACGCCCTACAGCTGTAGCTGCTGGCATTGCATGGTCATGCTTCGACTCCCGCCATGTAGCCTGACAGAGGAGATGTGATCCTCCAACTAGATTTCCGGGTCCTGCAGGCCGTCAAATTTTGGGTTCTCTAATGGGAGTTTGAACCCCTTAGGCATTCGCTTCTGCCTGATGGCCCTGCTGAAGCATCTGGCACCGCAGAGCTCCGTCTTGTCTTCTTCCGATTCAGTCGAACGAGCACGCCTTGCCTGCATCTTGTCAAATTTGCGCTGTGTGATGTCATCATGCACGTCATAGTCATGGTCATGCCGCCGTGAGCGACGTCGCCATGACAGATCGTGATTGTCGTCACTAGAGGAGTATGAGTAGTAGTATTTGTCCAGAGCCTTGCTTTTCTTCAGCTCTGCATTGGTTCCTTGTCGAGGGCGGCCTGGATTAGCCCCAAGCCCACGATCGTAGATCGGTGCATGGCAGCTCGCGGGTCTCCAGCCGGTGGCTGGTTGTTAAGGAGGTACATGGTGGCCGCTGTAACCGCATCTTGCGGCATCTTTTGGAGCATGTTGCCCTGCGTGTCGATCATCATAGAGCCGAAATCGAGGACTTTTGTGGCTTCTTGCTCAGTGAGGTGGGCTAGTCGAGATCACCTCTTGTTGGCCACGTACTCGTTGCCTTTGGAGGAGGATCCTCCGTGGGAGGAGAGCCCAGCTCGTCGAAGACTCGACTCGTCCGCCGCCTTTCTACGTGCCTCGAGTTGCGCAATCACCTGCTGCTGGCGCTTGAGTTCCTCCTTCAGTAGCTAATGATAGCCCATCAGCATGTCCTGTGGGGTGTTGGGGGTAGAGGATTGCCCCGTAGAGCTTCTCGATAGCGTGCCCACTCATTGTCGTTGAGCTTGATCAGCATACGCTCGTTGGTGTTCTCATTCGTCACGAGGTGCGGCTCCCCTCCTGCCCCATTGTTGACGGGTGCGCCGTTGCATCCATTGGTGGGGCCGTCGTTGGGTGCGCTGCCGTTGGGTATACCGCTGTTGGGTGGTCCGGTGACAGATCTAGTGCCGATGTTTTCGCG
This sequence comes from Avena eriantha, assembly GCA_910589775.1. Taxonomy (NCBI): domain Eukaryota; kingdom Viridiplantae; phylum Streptophyta; class Magnoliopsida; order Poales; family Poaceae; genus Avena; species Avena eriantha. The sequence goes on along the minus strand of OU342746.1, from coordinate 115,644,438 downwards.
ATTGACGCCGGTGTCGCCCGTGTTGATGATGGCGCACATGAAGTGATTGGGGAAGCTATTGCTCCCACAACTTTCAGATCCAGAGACGTAGGCTCCATCTTCTGTGGCTAGGTCACCCAGATCGGATCCGCGACTGTTGTCACTGTCCGTACTCCCAGCTGTTGATGAGGTGTTTAGCTCACTGAGGGTGCCGATTGGTGGTAGGAACCACGATGTTGGAGCAATCGTGGATGCTGTTGGCTGGTCAGGGATGTGAAGTGTGCCTAGTTGACCAACCTGGAAGTGGAAGCTCCCAATCGCCAGGCTGATCCCATCGCTCACGGACTTGAAAGCCGGGCGAGTGGCCGGCGTGTGGACAGTGAAGTAGAACACGCCGAAGAGCTGGCGAATCTCCGTTGTTGCAGAGTTGTAGATTGCGTTTGACGGGGCCGAAGAAGCCGCGACATCAGCACTCCCAGTTCCCACAGATGGCGCCAATTGACGAGGGTTCAACTCGTCAATGCCCATTGTTATGGACTTGGGTTTTGGAGAAGGAGGCAGCGCTGGAGGCATCAATCGGCTAGCGAACAAGCACACATGGGTGCAAGGTTTACCCAGGTTCAGGCCTCGTAGAGGTCCCTACTCCTGCTTGTCTGCTCTTGGAATTATCGAAGGAATTGAAGATTATAGGGGTGCGCAGATGCAATCTGGCGAGAGTTGTGGAAACTAGGGTTGTAATTGTCCTCCTAGCCGCCCCCTCCTAGCCTTTATATAGATAGGCTAGGTCTCGAGTAGCAGGTCGAGTCGGTTACATATTAGGGTTTGCCCTTTGAACTTTCTATCTTAAGCTTCTTCTTGTCTCGCAATCAATCGAGAGTCCTGGGCCACTCGAATTCTTCATTGGGCCTTGGCAACACTGTGGGCTTCTGCCGTATCTAGACCGTATATGATAAACTCGAGTACCTGTAGGATATACCCATGTCACCAGTAGTGCATACTTGGTTCACAACACCACAGTATTCTACCAATGAAAAGAGGAACATGCCTCCGCATTCATAGCCTTTTCCCATAAAGGTTCCATACTTATACAGTACAACTTTATTGGACGCAAATACCAACTTAAACCCATCTTCCAGAACACGGGATCCACTAACGACATGATTCTTGATAGAAGGGACATGCTGCATGTTCTTCAATTGCCTGATCTTGCCCGAAGTAAACTTTAGATCTACCGTTCCAGCACCAAGAACAATAGCATTGTCGTGGTATTGACCACGGCAGATGCTACAAGGTAGCTTATGTAGAGGAAAGGGCAAGGCGACGTAGGAGAATCCAGGAGTGAGATTGGCACACGATGTACCCAGGTTCACGTCCCCTCGATGGAGGATCGCTATGTCCTGCTGTCAATCCAGTATATGTTCATAGATTGGATTACAATGGAGTCGCCGGAGGCGGTGGGAGGAACTAGATCTAATGAGACGTGGGAGAGAAGTTCCCCAAAGGGGTTCCCCTGGTGGCTTTATATATGCAGCCAGTTAGAGTTTACAAGTGCTAATGGGCCTTTTATTATAGTCGTTGTGTTGGGCCTCTAGTCGGAAAGGCATCTAGGTATAGTATAAGCCAGTCGCCGTGTTCGGCGAGTCGACCCACCATGGACGACTCCGCTTCGTGGGTATACCCCGATTGGTATTCCCCCATTAGTAGTCCCCGAGCGCGTCAGGGACTTGGTGATGACTTCAAGACGTCGAATCGGCACAGGCGATTCCAGAGTGGAGTCGATGGCGAGTCGTTGGCGAGCTCCTGAAATAGAGAAATAACTCATGAAGTAGTTCATTCGCCTGGGCGAGTCGACGTGCCTGGCAAGTCGCCACTGGACGGAGTCGCCCTTTGGAGAATTTTAACCGGCGCCTTGTCAACTTGCTGTCATACAGGACATGGAGGCCACAAAATCATTGATGGTGAAGTCGCCAAGTCGGTGCAGGGGAATACGCGAGACGAGTCCGCGAGGGCGATTCCACGAGCGTGTTGAGTACGCGAGGGCGAGTCCGTGGTGGCGAGTCCCCGAGCGTGTTGAGTACGTGAGGGCAAGTCCGCGGTGGTGAGTCCCCGAGCGTGTTGAGTACGCGAGGGCGAGTCCGCGATGGCGAGTCCCCGAGCGTGTTGAGTACGTGAGGGCGAGTCCATGGTGGCGAGTCCCTGAGCGTGTTGAGTACGCGAGGGTGAGTCAGCGGTGGCGAGTCCCCAAGCGTGTTGAGTACATGGGGGCGAGTCCCCGACCGTGGCGAGTACGCGAATGCGAGTCCGCGGTGGCGAGTCCCCGAGCGTAGCGAGCCGCGGTCGTCGAACCATGCGCACACGCAGTATGCCTAGGAGTAGTCCCCGAGGCTCGAGTTGGCTTGTAGAGGCGACTTGAGGCTCTTTAGAGACGCATATTCTAAAAATAGTAGTGGTTGTTGCCGAGCATGGCGAGTCCGCATGCGGAGAGCTCGTGGTGGCGCCTCCGCGAGTGTGACGAGTCCGCGATGATAGTGAGTCCACGATGATTGCGAGTCCGCGATGATTGCGAGTTTGCGAGGGGAGAGTCCTCGAGTGTGACGAGTCCGCGATGATTGCGAGTCCGCGATGATTGCGAGTTTGCGAGGGGAGAGTCCTCGAGTGTGACGAGTCCGCGATGATTGCGAGTCCGAGAGGGGAGAGTCCTCGAGTGTGGCGAGTCCACGATGATAGCGAGTCCACGATGATTGCGAGTCCGTGATGATTGCGGGTCCGTGAGGGGAGAGTCCTCGAGTGTGACGAGTCCGTGTTGATTGCGAATCCGCGAGGGGAGAGTCCCCGAGTGTGGCGAGTTCGCGATGATCGTGAGTCCACGATGATTGCGAGTCCGCGATGATTGCGAGTCCGCGAGGGGAGAGTCCCCGAGTGTGGCGAATCCGCGATGATGTTGATTGCATTGTTTTTGTTAGCGAGACTCTCGTCTTGGCCCGGGGGCCAGTCGCATGGCGACTCCAAAGAGGGCTCTCGGCTAGGCGTTTTTCTTGGACGATTCAGGGCTCGGTTTGTGAGTCGTTGTCCATAGTACTTGGTCGTGCGAGTCACACTGTCTAAGGTCGAGGAGGACATGGTGCTGTTTGTGTAGCACTGCCATTTGTCTTGCCCCGGAAGGCCAGTCGAGCAAGGCGACTCCAATGATGGCTCTTGGTTAGCATTTTTCATGGATGATCCGAGGCTCAGTTTGTGAGTCCTCGTCCGCACTACTTGGCCATTGCGAGTCGCACTTTCAAAGGTTGACAAAGGCAAATTGATTTTCCCCGGGGAAGAGACACCGAGTGGTGAGTCCATGCAGCGTGGCATGTGATCCTCTCTGGCGACTCGAATGATGAGGGGCCCTTAGCAGGCGCGACATACGCATTCGACATAGCAGAAGTATAGGCGCGCTATCGCGAAGTCGACGCAGCGGACACGGGGTCGACACGACGGATGGAGGTCGCACTATGGCGAAGTCGACGCGGCGGACATGGGGTCGTCGCGGCAGACGGGGGTCACACTTTGGCAAAGGAGGTCGTGCTTTGGCGGAGTCGACACGACGGACATATGGTTGCACGGCGGACGGGGTCGCGCTTTGGCGAAGTCGACACGGTGGACGGGGTTGAGCTATGGCGGAGTCGACACGGCGGATGGATGTCACGCTATGGCAAAGTCGTGCGGCGTGTAGCCGGTACCTTGGCGAGTAGTGGTAGCGAGCTCGATCGTACCATTGGTCAGACGGAGTCGTGTTACGGAGTTGCTTTGTTGGAGGCATGCGGCGGACAAAGAGTCGATGCGGCGTACGAGGGTCGCGCTATGGCGAAGTCGACGCAGCAGACACGGGGTCGACGCGGCGGACGGAGGTCGCACTTTGGCGAAGTCGTGATGGCGAGTCCCCGAGAGCGGCATGTCTGCAATGGCGTGTTCGCGGTAGGCGAATCTCCAAACATGGCAAGTCCGCAAAGGCCGAGCGACTGAATTGGCTCCTTCGCAACTCCATTATGTCAAACGGGATGCCATGCGAATACAAATAAACACGTGATGATCATATCAAATAATAATTAACTTAATTAACTGAGAGAATAACCAATATAAGATAGAATCTATCAGTATACACTTGAGGTGCATTTGTTACGCTAGAGCTTCTCGGGATGATGCATATATGTTTCGAACTCATAGCATAGCATGTACGAGTGTAAAGAAACTTAGCTGTCAAATGTGGACAGAGTGGACGCGGCGGGGGAGTCCCCGAGCACGGCGAATATAAGGCGGGTGAGTCACCGACGTGGCGAGCCATTGTTGACGAGTTCATGGCGAGCGAGTCCCTGGGTGTGGAGAGTCCGCGAGGGAGAGGCCATGGTACTGAGTCGGCGAGCGCTCCGTATGTCGGGGTTGATGCGGTGGGACTCAACGTGGCAGACCCGACGGACACGGAGACATGGTGCATGTAGCCGACATGGCGAACACGGCGGACGCGGTTGATCCAGGGAATATCATCGGCCTTCGGGTCGGTACAGCTGATCGTATTGTACTCCCTTGTACTTACATACGCAAAGGGTTAGCAGATACGATACAATATAGTAATCAGAGTGGCTTAGTAAAGAGAAACTTTTTATTCTAATCTGACGCATGCATCGCGTGGCCATGCGCCTTTTTCCTTTGATCCAAATCAACAGGTGTGCGTTGGGACTTGAATTAGGAGCAGTTCGATCGGGGCTCTGTCTACATAGGAAACACGGACGTACGCGCCACCTGACAAGATTTTTGATGGACCTTGAGAGAAATTGAATAGGACTTGTGCAATCTCTGGTTGCCGCCACCACCACCAAAACGGATCGTACTTTCACCTAGTTTTCACATGCATGGATTGAATCTCCCAGTGAACATGCAGACAAAATCGTTAGATTAAGTAGAATAATCAATTGACTGAATAATAGGGAACCATGATGCATTGGAAAATCATCAACCGCCACGGCCACACGCGCCTGAGCGCGGCGTGTCGCGCGGATGAACAACCAGAGTTAATCTGACAGTTGTTGATGCTAAGGGATCCTGCCCGGATCATCACCTCCAACCACCGCTTGCCCCACGGTGGGCGCCAATTGTCATGGTATTGACCACGGGAGATGCTACAGGGTAGCTTACGTAGAGGAAAGGGTAAGGCGACGTAGGAGAATCTGGGAGCGAGATTGGCACACGATGTACCAAGGTTCACGTCCCCTTGATGGAGGATCACTACGTCCTGCTGTCAATCCAGTATATGTTCATAGATTGGATTACAATAGAGTCGCCGGAGGCGATGGGAGGAACTAGATCTAATGAGACGTGGGAGAGAAGTTCCCCAAAGGGGTGCCCCTGGTGGCTTTATATATGCAGCCAGTTAGGGTTTACAAGTGCTAATGGGCTTTTTATTATAGTCGCTGTGTTGGGCCTCTAGTCGGCAAGGCATCTAGGTCTAGTATACGCTAGTCGCCGTGTTCGGCGAGTCGATCCACCATGGGTGACTCCGCTTTATGGGTATTCCCCGATTGGTATTCCCCCATCAAGCATGTAACCCATTCCCCATCATGACTGAGGAATCTCGAGTCTAATAAGAGATGAACATGGAAATGTCAGCACACACATGAACATTGGCACATGTATCAACCCACCATTCTAAGGGTTGAAATACTGAAAGAATAGTAGGTAATAAATTACCGTACCCAAAACCTAAAGTTCCTACATCAGTATTGCCAATGACCATGTTGACAGATTTAGAACTCTGGCCAGCTTGACCCTGATACGTTGCAACCGTATCTATAATTTTTGATGTTCCATGCTTGGTTTATATCTACTTTCTTATGTTTTATCCACACTTTGGAGTACTTTTTGTACACTTTCTTGGAATAACCTATTAACAAGATGCCAGAGTGCCAGCTGCCTATTTTCTGCTGTTTTTGGTTCCAGGAAAGTCAGAAAATGAATATTCTCGGAATTGGACAGGACAAAAGCCAAAGTCAATATTTCACCGAGGGGGACACAGAGCCAGAATACGAGACAGAGAGGGGCCAGGGGCCGACCACACCACCTGGCCACGCGGCCAGGCCTGGCCTACGCCAGGGGTGGTGCGGCCGCCTAGGGCACCCCTCGACCTCCCCTTTCACCTATATATTACCTCTGATACAGAAACCCTAAGGACCCGATCAAAAATCCACGAAAGAGTCTGTAGCCGCCGTTATCTCCATCCCTAGATCGGGAGGGATCTGAAGCTCTTCCCGGCACCCTGCCGGAGGGGAGAGTTCACCCTGGAAGCCTTCTTCATCACCATGCAAGCCTCCGGTGTGATGCATGAGTAGTTCATCCTTGGACTATGGGTCCATGTAGTAGCTAGATGGTTGGTTCTCCTCCTTTGTGCTATCATGTTTAGATCTTGTGAGCTCCATTCATGATCAAGATCATCTATTTGTAATCATACATGTTATGTTTGCGGGGATCCGATGGATATTGAGATGCTATTTCAGATTGATTATTGATTCTATCATGTCTTTGTTATTTGTGATCTTGCATGCTCTTCGTTGTTAGTAGATATCTTGGCCGAGTAGATGCTAGCAACTCCAAGAGGGAGTATTTATGCTCGATAGTGGGTTCTTTCCTCTAGTAATCTGGTGCAGTGACAAAAATCTCTAAGGTACTAGATGTGCTGTTGCTACTAGGGAGAAAACAACAATCCTTTGTTCATAGAACAATCGTATTGTTTACTTTACACGCAATGCTTAATGCAATTATCTGTTGCTTGCAACTTAATACTAGAGGGGGTTCAGATGATAATCTGAAGGTGGATTATTAGTCATAGATGCAGTTGGATTACGGTCTATGTGTAATGTTGTAATGCCCAATCAAATCTCATAGGAGTCAAGATGATTAGTATATGCATGTATGCTTTCTCGATGTTTATCAATTGCCTCGCTGTAATTTGTTCACCTAACATGTCATCTATCTTAAGGAGAATCACCACTAGTGAACTATGGACCCCGGTCCTTTATTTTACCATCAATCTACAACTATTTACTGTTTTCTATTTACTTTCTGCAAGCTATTACTTTCTTCCACACAATACGTTCAATCCTGTGTTTTCACCAAAACCGTTGAGATTGACAACCTCACTGTAAGTTGGGGACAAAGTTCTGTGGTTGTGTTGTGCAGGATTCCAAGTTGGAAACAACACCTTGGAGGTGTTTCCTTGCTCCTACTGGTTCGATAACCTTGGTTTCACAACTGAGGTAAAATTTGCTACTGTGCTCATCCTTCCTCTTGGGGTTCCCAACGAGCTCATCGTATCTTGAGCCAACAAGCATCTTTCTGGTGCCGTTGCCGTGGATTAAAGGAACAAGCACCCACGTCAACCACGTGCCAGCAAGTATTTTTCTGGTGCCATTGTCAGGGAGTCAAGGACATCTTCACAAGGGGAGTCCCTCATAACCAATCTCTTTGCTTTGTTATTTTTGTTTTCTTAGTTTATTTCTGCTTTGTTTGCTTGTTTCTTTATCAAAAACACAAAAAATTAGTTGTACTAGTTTGCTTTCTTTATTAAAAACACAAAAAATGACTACTCTCGAAAACACTAAGTTGTGTGACTTCACTAGCACCAACAACAATGATTTCATGTGCACACCTATTGCTCCACCTGTTCTTGAAGCTACTTTCTTTGAAATTAAATCTGCTTTACTCAATCTTGTTATGAGAGAACAATTTTTTGGTATTGGTACTGGAGATGCTGCTGCTCACCTTAATAACTTTGTTGAACTTTGTGAGATGCAAAAGCATAGGGATATATATGTAGATATTATTAAGCTTAAATTGTTTCCTTTCTCTTTGATAGGAAAAGCTAAAGAATGGTTACAATCCCTAACTAGAAATAGTATTGATTCTTGGACTAAATGCAAAGATGCTTCCATTGGAAAATACTATCCTCCTGCTAAGATTATATCTATGAGAAGTGAAATAATGAAATTTAAACAATCTGATAATGAACACGTTTCTCAATCTTGGGAAAGAATGAAATCTTTGGTAAAGAATTGTCTCACTCATGGACTGACTACTTGGATGATTATCCAAACCTTTTATGTAGGATTGAATTATTCTTCAAGAAACCTACTGGATTCTGCTACTGAAGGTACCTTTATGACCATCACTTTGGGTGCTGCAACAAATCTTCTAGATAATATGATTGTTAACTATTCTGAATGGCATAGTGAGAGAGCTCCACAAGGTAAGAAGGTAAATTCTGTTGAAGATACCTCTGCCTTGAGTGATAAAATTGATATTATTATGTCTATGCTTGTTAATGGGAAAGCTCATATTGATCCAAATCATGTTCCCTTAGCCTCTTTGGTTGCTCAAGAAGAGCAAGTTGATGTGAACTTTATAAGAAATAATAATTTTGGTAACAATGCTGATGGTAATAACAATTATAGGCCTTACCCTCCTAATAATACTTATGGTTATCATGGAAAACCTGGAATACCTAGTGAAGGAAGAATTTTATAAGTTGATAGAGCCACTATAAACTTCATGCAAATGCAATATGAACAAAATAAATTATTTACTAAAACCATGGAGGAACAATCTACTATTTTGAAAAATATTAGTCATCAACTTGAGAGTTTAAATTGGGAAATTCCTAGTTTGCAATTGAAACTTTCTAATGCTGAAAGAAATATATCATCTTTGTCTGAAGCACAATCCTCTTTGATTAATAAAATGGCTGCTAAACCTGAAACTATTAAGAATCCCTTTGCTGCCACTAATGCCATACAAGTTAGAATTGATGAAAATGTTAGACTATTAGCTGAATTGCATGCTAAGTGGGAAAGATAAGATGAAATTGCTAGAAATATCAGTGTTTCTACTATCACTACCACTAATGTTGAAGCTAGTAAACCCAATGGAACCTTTTCTAATAAAAATGCTGAAATTCTTCAGAATATGGGAAACAATAGCTCCACTACTTTAGATGATAATTATGATTTTGATCTTGATGGTTGCAATATCTCTGAAGTAATTAAGTTCCTACAAAATCTTGCTAAAATTCCTAATGCTAGTGCTATGAATATGGCCTTTACAAAACACATTACTGATGCTCTCATAAAAATTAAAGAAGAAAAGATGAAACATAAAGCTTCTACTCCTATGAAACTAGAAGATGGTTGGGAACCCATCATTAATATGAAAGTAAATGATTTTGATTTCAAAGCTTTATGTGATCTTGATAGTAGTGTTTCTATTATGCCTAGAAGGATTTATGATATGCTTGATTTTCCACCATTGGAAGATTGTTATTTAAATATCCCACTTGATGATAATGCTAAAAATAAACTCATGGGGAGTATTAATGATGTTCTTATTATGGTTAACAATGCTATGTCCCTGTATATTTCTATATTTTGGATGTTGAATGCAATGCTTCTTGTCTTATTACTTGGGGAAGACCTTTTCTTAGAACTGTTGGTGCAATTATTGATATGAAAGAAGGCACCATTAAATATCAACTCCCACTCAAGAAAGGTATAGAACACTTCCCTAAGAAAAGAGAGAAGATCTCTTTTGCCTCTCCTATGAAAACAAAATTTGCTCTTAATGGTTCTTCATTTGAGAACACTTGATTCTTTTCTTGCTTCTTATGCCTAACTTAAAGGCGTTAAAGAAAAGTACTTATTGGGAGATAACCCAAAAGTTTTAGATGATTTTTGGAAGTTATTATCTCTGTAATAACTGCTCATTATCCTTTTTATTTGCCTTTTGTGCCAAGAGTAACCTCTAATGAGAGAGAAGTAATGCTTGGGAAAGTTGCTGTCCCGAAACAGATTTTTGTGCTTCGCTGTAAAAATTCTTGTAAAATCTCTGTACGTTGGTTTGAGCTGTGATTATTTGTGCTTCTACCTCAGGTTGTTATCCAACTTTCGTTAGTTCAACACATTTCTATTTGAGCAACATAAGGTCTTAGATAAAATTGGTTTTTACCTGCTGTTCTGTTTTGACAGATTTCTGCCATTATTTGCATTTGCTTCTAGTTGATTCCTTTTTGGGTTCATTTTGGGGAATTTAGCTTTTTGAGGGAAGTGCTACAGTAGATTTTGTTTTAATGGAAGTTTTATTGGTGTTGAAACTGAACCCAAAGAATTATTATCTTGAGTGCACTAATGTTGCTAATAAAGATTGTGTGAAGTTTTGTATGAAGGAAGAATTTCAGGTGTAAGGAAAGAATGATGTAATGAGATGAAGAATGGACTAAAGCTCAAACTTGGGGATGCCATCCGTGTCACCCCAAGAAATATCCAAGAAGTACAAGCGTCAAATCTTGGGGATGCCCAAGGAATCCCCTTCTTCATCAATAAAATTCTTAGGTTTCTTCCAAACACTTCATTTTTATTGTTTCATGCATAGTTGTGTTGTTCTTGGAGCGTATTTGTTTTTGTTTTTGGTTTTAATTTTCTTGGTTTGCTTAGTTTGCTTGAATAAATTGGTTGGACCCCCTCTTTCATACATTAGTTTCCAAATAAGATTGGTTTGGATTGGAAAAGAGTAGGAAAAGTTCATGCTTAAGTGGTAAAAGGGAGTTTGTTTTTGACTATGGCCTATGCTTTGTCATGTCATGCTTGATATTGTTTTGGCTTTATGCTTAGTGATTTTTGTTGTATCATGAGATGTTATAAACAATTGAGATTGCTTAATGTGCCTTGAAAGAATCATGCATTGTTTTAGCATATTAAAGCAAAGTATTGTGGTATTCTCATTTGATGCTTTATTTGGGTTGACTTGTCACATGCTCACACCATGTTAAGACTATCCCAAGTCACCATAGCCTTTATGATCCTTTAGTTTTCGACTTGTAATATCACTTTATGCTTTAATTAATGATGTTTTGTCGCTTTGCATGATTATGGCCATTATTGCTCTCTTAGTTGGTCGCTCCCAGTCATTTTCTAGCCTCCATAACCAAGTATAAGTTCCACTCATGCATCCAACTCCAAATAAAACCAAGTTATTCCAAAGAGCCCACCATACCTACCTATTATCATTTGCTATTCCAAGTATATCCATGTTTTTATCTACCTTCCTAATTAAACTTGTTATGGGAAAACTAGTGATTAAAGCTCTCATGAACTTGATGGCACACTTTACTTTTCTTGCCCCTAATAAACTTGAACCATTGTGTCGTCTATGTTGTATATGCTTGCACTATATGTTGGGTACTAGCAGAACCATGCTTTCATGGGGAACGCTTTCAACATTGCACTTGTACATTGTACCTAGTTGATATCATGCTCTTTTGTCTATGGATGTCGTCGGTGTGAAATGAAAGGGGAGCTAGTAAGTCCATGGAGTTATGTATGTGTGTTAGAGAAACACGTGGGCCGCTGGTCTAATCCATGCCTAATCATGGTGGAAACCTGCAGTGTAACCATAATGAGCAATCTATGAAGCATTCTTCTTATAAAAAAGAGATAGAGAGTGAGAAAAAAAGAAAAAGAAAAAAAAGAGATGAGAAAATAGGGAAGAGAGAAAAAAGCACCATTTTCCCATGGTAAATAAGAATATTGCTGAGATGCTCGTTGTCTGCTTGCCTTGTCATTTTGATATGGGGATTCTTCCGTATCACCGGGCAAGGGGTACCCAGTTGGCGGTTCTCTATGATACACATGTACTTATTATGACAAGAACTTACCGGTAACTAAACTTGAGTAGCATGAGGAGCGACCCTCATATTCAAGGGACATGAGATTTCCAACTTATACTTCGTCAAGCATATACTCCATAGTTTGTTCACTTTAACCTTAATCACTTCAAGATGCTTATGGTAGGGGCAATGTGAGCTGAAAGCTAATAAGTAGTATAATGTTTGGAAGCTCTTTATGAAACTTGAATCCCTGCTTTCTTCTATGAAGGCCTTTCTTTTACTTTTATGTTGAGTCTCCCTCTTCTATCTTTATGCATCTATTGATAGAGCATAGTGGCCATTCTTAGTTTAATGTGCATTGTCCCAAGACTTGGTGATTGATGCATAACTTTGATATTGCTTGTTCTTAAACTATTTGTATCTACTCACCCTTATAAACTTTGAAGGTGCCCTATGCAATTATGATTTGCTACATTATGAGGGACAAGCTTAACGCCACTATGCTATGTTTTCCTTATGTGAAAAAACCAAACGTCTTGCAAAGCATTATTATTCATGAATCTTTTGTTTGTGCCTTTTCATGTAACAACATAGTTGCTATGTCTTATTGTTAGAACTTTATCTTTCATGCTATGTTGAAGTATAATGATCCCAGCTATCCATGTTTTACAAATACTTTGATCAAGTTTATGATGGTGCATGTCACCTCAAAAATTATACTTTCTTTTTATCACTTACCTACTCGAGGATGAGCATGAGTTAAGTTTGGGGATGTTGATGAAGGGAATATGCCCGAGAGGCAATAATAAAGTGGTTATTATCTTATTCCATGTTTATGATAAATGTTTATTTTGCATGCTATAATTCTATTGATCGGAAACATCAATACATGTGTGTTTAATAAACAAAAAGGGTTCCTAGTTATGCCTCTCTTATAGACTAGCTTGTTGATTAACAAGATGATCAAGGTTTCCTGATCATAGACATTGGATGTTGTTAATAACAAGGTCACAACATTAGTTGAATGATGTGATGCATTCATCCGAAGTATAGCATTACGATCAAGTCATTATGTTTATATTGCTATAACATCATACAAAGTAGTATTAGTCCTTAGACCATGATATCATGTTAATTGCTAACACCGGAAGAGTATCTTGATAACATCAAACATCACACCGTAACAGGGTGACTATAAAGATGGGTTCAGTGCTACGAAGGTGTTATGTTGAGGCTCATGGATCAATAGTGGAATTTGTCAATCCCGATGACGGATAGATATACTCTGGGCCCTCTCGGTGATATCACATTGAGATAGCTTGCAAGCAAGTGATGTGATCACTAGAATGTTATATCACGGGAACGACAAAAGAGTGCATGTCGGTAACGAGATCAAACTAGGTATGGAGATACCGATGATCGAGTCTCGGACATGTAATATATCGCGAGACAAAGGGATTTAGTTACTAGCGTTAAAGGTTCTCACGATCATAGAAGTCATCGTTGAATGTGTAGGAGTCGGTACGGATCTCCAGGTCCCGCTGCTGATTATTGATCGGAGAGGGGTCTCGATCATGTATGCATTATTCGCGAACCGTAGGGTGACACACTTAAGAGTTACTGGATACCATTTTGGAGAACATATGTTTCAGACGAAAGAATTGCAAAGCACAGGAATTGTTTCAATAGAAACCGGAAATTGTTTCGGGTGAAATTGCAGAAAGTGGTTCTGCATGTGATATTGAAACATTGCAAGGGGTTATATGTGAATGTTTGTTAATTAAAGTAATTAAAAATTCTGAATAAATTTAATAAAAGATTTTTATTAAATGAGAGAGTATTAAATTTGAAGAAATTTAATGCATTTAAAGTAGGGACTTTAAAGGGGAAGGTGGAGAGGCATTTTAATGTGGAGGGGTTACCACCACATGAATGGAGGAGGTGAAGGATCACCTCCCCATGCGCCGGCCATGAAGGAGGGGCACCCCCTCCTCCTATAAAAGGCCCCCTCTTCCTCCTTCTTCCACACACCTCCTTGTGAAGGATCTCTCTCCCCCTCTAGAATTATTCCCCCATGGTCTCGGATTAG